>CM050163.1:43332173-43667173 GCA_027410445.1 Discoglossus pictus
AAAAAAAAGGAGAGAGAAAAAGCTGAGCTCAATAGAGCAGCACTGCTGGTTGTAAATAAGAAAAAAATAATTAAGAACCCTATTGAGAAAGATCTGGCTACAATCCTGAAGAACAGTGGGAGTTACAGAAAGAGAAGTTGGAATCAAACAAGGATTTGTTATACTATAAATGTAACCCTTTCATCACCATGTACCTTAATGGTATTAACCTTCAAATATGTCAGAAGAACAAACCAATACACTTTGTCATCAAAGCATCTCTCTAATTCAGTTGTCTTGTTTTATTTAGCTCAGACCAGTTTACTTGGTTTCTTTTTAGGACTGACCTATTTGTATTCATAAAAACTGTGATTGACAGTTGCATATTAATATAAAAAAATAAAACAATTTAAAAATAAAAATGAACGATGTTGGAGGAATTGATCCTGATGTATAGCAAAGCGTAGACTTTAAATAAAAAACAAATATTAATTTAAAAAAAAAATAATAATAATAAAAAAAAATAATAATAATAATAATAAATATATATATATTTTTGTATTAACAGTGTGCATTATATTTACAAACCTACTATTTGTGTTAGACTTTGAAATGCAAATTATATTAATTTTACCATTAAAAAACCTGCTTTTCCATTTACTATTAGGGCAGCTAAAGTAAAGAATACGGAAATTCATAATTGTATAATAGAAGTGGGTTTGTGGAAGACAGCAGCGTTCACAAGGGGAGAAAGTAGACAAATTGTGATTAAACTTGATGAGAACTACCTTAAGGCAGTTAAGGAACTACTAAAATTCTTATATTCTTATAATGCCACTTTATGTCTGAATGCCCTGTGATAATCCTTGTAGAAGAACTTTGCGTTAGTATATGACCAGGTGGAAAATATAACTCTTTCAGAAGAAATAAATTAAGATGGGTAACATTGGGTGGACAAATGATTTGCCCGTGACCAGTTTCCCTTGTCAAGGAAACCTTAGCATTGCAATAAAGGTTGTGGAGTTCATCATATAGAATATGCAGAGAGAGGCTTCCCATGCATCCCCAATCCAGTTCGCTTGGCTGAAATACCATGTCCTTCCACAGAGCACCAGTTCATTGATTCCCCCACAACTACCATATAACTCAATCTTTCTCCATACATTTTGGGAATCTCCCACATGCCTTTTCGCAAATTCAAAATGTGCAATTTTGTTTTTTGCTGTCAGTAATGGCTTTCTTCTGGCCACTCTGCCATAAAGCCCAAATCAATGAAGCGTACGACATATTGTCGTCCTATGTACAGATACTCCAGTCTCTGCTGTGGAACACTGCAGCTCCTCCAGGGTTACCTTAGGTCTCTGTGCTGCCTCTCTGATTAATGCCCTCCTTGCTCGGTCCGTGGGTTTTGGTGGGTGGCTGTCTCTTGGCAAGTTTGCTGTTGTGCCATGTTCTTTCCATTTGGTTATGATAGATTTGATGGTGCTCCTGGGGATCTGCAAAGATTTGGATTTTTTTTTTTTTATAACCTAACCCTGACTTGTACTTCTCAACAACATTGTCCCTTACTTGTTTGGAGAGTTCTTTGGTCTTCATGGCAGTGTTTGGTTAGTGGTGCCTCTTGCTTAGGTGTTGCAGCCTCTGGGGCCTTTCAAGAAAGGTGTATATGTAATGACAGATCATGTGACACTTAGATTGCACACAGGTGGACATGATTTCACTAATTATGTGACCTCCGAAGGTAATTGGTTGCACCAGAGCATTTTGTGGGCTTCATAACAAAGGGGGTGAATACATACGAACATGCCAATCTTCTGTTTTCTATTTCTAAAAAATTGTTTTATGTATATATTTTTCTCAGTTCACTTCACCAACTTAGACTATTGTGTTCTGATCCATCACATAGATTAACAAAACATTGAACTTAAGGCTGTAATGTAACAAAATAGGTAAAAAGTCAAGGGGGGTGAATAATTTTGCAAGGCACTAATTATATTTATATATATATATATATATATATATATATATATATATATATATATATATATATATATATTAGTTTTTTTGAAACTAGGACACATAATTGAATGAAGTAGACCATTCATCTCTCTGCTTTATCAGCTAATAAGATGCACTGTGTATTTTTTATGTTAGTAACAAGCAATTTACTTCAGAGATCTTTACTGAATCATCTATTTCAAAATTAAAAAATGTATTTGGTATTGATTAATCTAATATTCCACACATACCTGAAACTACGATATATATACACATATTTTTTTGCCCACCATATTATAAATGATTGTTGTGGTGAACTACCTACTCATAATTTCCACAACACAGGCTGAGATCCCGCTCCATGCTGATGATAGCCAGTAAGCTTGAAACAGCTGTACATGGATTGGATACTTAGCCTGTGTTTATTCCAACCTTGGCTTTGCATTAAAGCTGTGTAATACAGCATGCATAAGCTTAAAGGAAGCCATGTTTGATAATGGCTACGGAATGAAGAGCGAGGCATTTGTGGGCACATTTGTGTGTCCCAGCTCAACTTCCCAGAATGCAGTGTTATAACTGTTTATCTCGGAACTCTGAGCTGGAAACAGGTTTTTTAACTTGGTTTAGACATTCAAATGTGAACACAGATACTTTTTATTTAATTTATATATATATATATATATATATATATATATATATATATATATACACACACACACACATATATACATATATATATATATATATATATATATATATATATATATATATATATAGTTGAATAATCATAGTATTGCAGTGAACAGTGATACCTTTTTTATTGGACAAACATATTCATAATATAGCGACAAGCTTTCGAGAGATAATGCCACTCTTTATCAAGTCAAAAAGCCATACTAATACAGATACAAACTAAATATATATATAAATATATATATATATATATATATATATATATATATATATACACACATACATACATATATACACACACACAATATTATTTTATGTCCTTGTACTTTGTATCTCTACAAGAATAGGCTTCCTTTTAGCGGTTCTTTACTTTTAAATACTGCAATTACAACAGAAAAAAAGTTGTAATATTTCCCCATTTTTTTTTATCAAAGCCTTTGGTGTTTAATATAATGGGTATGCAACTTAGGGACCGACTATAAAAACAATAAAACATGTAAGTGTATGCCAAGCCTATATCTGGTTAGCTGTACTCGTCCCTTTATCCAAGGGCACTCTGGTGTTGTCTAAACCTCTAGTTGCTAAGAGAAGGTGGAAAAAAGGAACTCCCTGGATAGCTCTGCAATAGGCTACAGACTGTCCAAGAAGTCATGTCTCTTTAATGCTGCTTCGCACGTACACACTGTACTCTGGGCATTAGCTTGGACAGCCTCACAATGTGCAGAGAGCGTGCGCAGGGGGAGCCCAGAGCTCATTACAAGGGTGAATGTGATCTCTGCACAGGTAGAAGTCATACCCACAGTAAGACCAGCCAGCGCTCCCTGCAGAGATGTCAGCTCTCTCTGGGTTTCTGCAAGTCTGGTTTCATACTCTTGCATGCAATAAAAAAAAAAAACAACACAATGCAATTAAACACAGAACTAAAACTACATTGTACTAAAAGAAAGAAAACCTCAGCTCCAATATAGGTTACATACCCATGGTCCTGTTATACAGCATTATTTTATATGCAGCTAAGCATCAATTCATGACAGCGCCATCATTTTGTCTTTGGACCAAGTTTGTGTATTTATGGTTACAGTAAGGGATCATGTATTGTCACATTCTCTTAAAGTTACCATATTTAAGCTGTAAAGTGAATTTTCAAATGTGTTTTTCTAAGTCAACGGATAAATATGTACAAATCAAACTAGCTAAACACTGGTGGTCACAAAGAAAGATGGTAGATATATGTAAAAGATCAAGGCCTATACAAGAAATAACAGCAAGAGGCGTAATGCAAGGCAGACTAATTATATATATATATATAATCTAAGTAAATAAACCCTTTTGAGCCTGTCCGTAAATATGATTGTACATGGTGCTGAATGTAAATCAGAAGTAAAAAATAAAAAAATGAATACAACATATCCTAAAACGCCTCAGTAGACACCCAACCTGATGCATTTTCTGCCACAATAGAAGTGTTAACAAAATAAATGATGAACCAACTTACCCACTTTTAAAACCCATATAATATGAAATACAATGAACACCTTCTGGTTCACTGTATGTTATCATCATTTCCTTCCATAATTGTGTACAAGATCACTATCTGCACTGTACAGTAATTTATAAGCACATCAGGTTATTAACCCATCACACACACCAAAACAATAGATTTGCCAGAATTTATTTTAAATAAATTTACCAAAACATCTAAAAGACACCAAATACAATAATTAAATGCATGTGTTATGATCTCACTACAAGGGTTAATAAGAGATAAAAGTATGGTGTGTAATGGGCAACACTGGTAATAGCAATGTCCAATGCATAAGAACAAACACATATATACACAATCATAATGTAAATATTATAGGACATACATAAAAAAAAGTTTGGTAAACAGTTTAATATAAATATCTGCTGCATTACATATGATTAGTTTGCATAAAGGATCACAAGTCAATGTGCAACTTGCTGAGTGCATTATCTGGCAAATTGCAATGCACTTGTAAATAAATGCATGTATATTGTCCAGAAAGAGTTAATGCACCAGCTGCATGTACCCTGTATTTATCTGCAGGCACATGACTGCTAAGTTACTGGGCTGCAGCATGAAGAGGCTTTGCATGTGCATGGTGTACGCGTGGCAGTGTTTATATGAGATCAAAACAGAGCCAAGCCCAGGCAGGAAAAATGGCGACTGCAGAGCAGCCCCCCGACCCTCATAATGTTATTAGGTCTGTGTTTGGGACACCCCTTGTACCTGTTATTCTGGGATTTTCTAGATATTGAGGCTGCTTTGGTTTTCTTCCTGGAGTAATCACTGTCGAAAGGTAAAACTGATGCATAGCCATGTTCTGCTTCTGTCACAAGAGAAAGGAAGGGTTGGAAACAGGACCAAACAGCCACAATAACAAGCAGAGAAGTGCATGCAAACATTGGATGGGGTGCAGAGCCTGCAAACATTGGATGGGGTGCAGAGCCTGCAAACATTGGATGGGGTGCAGAGCCTGCAAACACTGGATGGGGTGCAGAGCCTGCAAACACTGGATGGGGTGCAGAGCCTGCAAACATTGGATGGGTGCTCATCACCACTCTGCAAAAGCAACTCTCCTCCAAACTATGTGTTTGTAGTTGCACATAATATGCATTAATAAATATATATATTTACACATACATGTAAATACTTGTGTTAAATATACTTTTGAATATAATTCAGATGCATATATGTGTGTATGTAAATACTTATATATATATATATATATATATATATATACACACACACTTGCACATAATTCACGTGCATATACAAGTGCATTTATATACATGTAAGTTATATATAATTGTGCACATGTGTATATATTTGCATTTAGTTTAGTGACAGCATTTAACATGTTTGCTCAGCTTCATGACTTTGCAATGTGTCCTGCCCCTGTGGTATGACCCCCACCCATGTTATTGTGGTGTATGTTAAGTTAGGGACCCCCTGTAGTATCATTGTTACCCCCTCTCCTGTTATTGTGGTGTATGTATGATTGGGGACCCCTGTATTATCATTATGACCCCTCCCATGTTATTGTGGTGTATATATGTATTTAGGGACCCCCTGTGTTATCATTATGACCCCCTCCCCTGTTATTGTGGTATATGCATAGTTAGGGACCCCCTGTGTTATCATTATGACACCCCACCCATGTTATTGTGGTATATGCATAGTTAGGGACCCCTGTATTATCATTATGATACCCCTCCCATGTTATTGTGGTATATGCATAGTTAGGGACCCCTTGCATTATCATTATGACCCCCCCCCCATGTTATTGTGGTGTATATATGTAGTTAGGGACCCCCTGTGTTATCATTATGACACCCCACCCATGTTATTGGGGTATATGCATAGTTAGGGACCCCTGCATTATTATTATGACCCCCTCTCATGTTATTGTGGTGTATGTATAGTTAGGGACCCCTTGCATTATCATTATGACCCCCTCCCATGTTATTGTGGTGTATGCATAGTTAGGACCCCCCTGTATTATCATTATGACACCCACTCCCCTGTTATTGTATAGTTAGGGACCACAGACCCCCCATATTACTGCACCTCTCTATAGAAGTGAGGCAGGTTCTAGTAAATACCTCGGTCTCTTCTCTCCAAATATTCAGCTGCTTCCAGAAGGATTAAAAGAGAGTTCAACTCCATAGTTGCGTGTATAAATATATATTTTTGAATGTTTATATGCTGGATATATATATATATATTTATAAAAAAATAAAATTGGCTATTAAACACGCTCCAGGGTGGAGAGGAAAACAAAACAAGATGAAGTGGGGACGAACTAGTTCAGACGCTTTGGGGACTTCTTAGTCCATATAAACGCCACCACAGCCTCAATTGACAAGAGTGATGGACGGTGATGGAAGCCAATGGTATAGCAAAGATTTATAGGAGGCGGGGTTTAAACGTTGTTGTCAGCCAATAGTGATGCAAAATGTCAGGTTGGATGGGAGGGGAGAGACCGAGCGAATGTTGACAGATCCCAATCAACTACAGAGAAGGAATGGTAACGATTGAGATGCCGAAGCCTAGCAACAGAGTGTATAGCCACGCCCAGAGCGACGGGGATTGGCCGAGTTTATGCATGTTAAGTAGCTGCTCAGCGATGATTGGCCATGTAAAGTGCCTTTGACAGGGGGATGATCCCAGACGCTCCATCCAATGGGTGCAGTTGAACTTGACGTTGCTGTGAGGAAGAGAAAAGTAAAAAAAAAAAAAAAAACACAGCGTAGATTTCGGCTAGGGACCGTGGGAAAATATACAGCGCACAACGAAAAGCGTTTAAAGGGGAATACGTGCATAGTGTTATGTGTGCTGTGGATGTGACACAGTAACGTTATACAGATACATATATATCTGTAAAGTAAGCTGTGAGCTCTTATTATACTATATTTACAACCTGAAATGTGCTTTATAATAATTAAATTGATTAATGCACTTATATAAAGTATTGTAAATATGTCTAAATATTTGTGTATTTGTATATATTTGTAGATATATGGCTACAAATGTAAGTTTAAATATAGACCGACATATTGTTATATACATCGGTCACAATGTGCGGTCCTGGGCCTGGGCCTTGATTCCATTACTGTATATAGTGTGGATGTATCTATCTATTTATGTATATATATATATATATATATATATATATATATATATATATATGTGTGTGTGTATCTATACATGTGTGTATCTATATCTCTGTATATGTGTATCTACATCTATGTGTATCTATCTATCTAACTATCTATCTATGTATCTATATCTGTGTGTGTATATATATATATATATATATATATATATATATATATATATATAATGTGTGTATGTGTCTGTCTATCTATATGTACAGTGCCTTGCAAAAGTATTCACCCCCTTGACTTTTTACCTATTCTGTTACATTACAGCCTTAAATTCAAAGTTTTGTTAATCTGAATTTTATGTGATGCATCAGAACACAATAGTCTAAGCTGGTGAAGTGAAATAAGAAAAATATATACAGTGGATACAAAAAGTCTACACAGCCCTGTTAAAATGTCAGGTTTCTGTGCTGTAAACAAATGAGACAAAGATAAATCATTTCAGAACATTTTACACCTTTAATGTGACCTATAAACTGTACAACTCAATTGAAAAACAAACTGAAATCTTTTCGGTAGAGGGAAGAAAAAATATAAAAATAAAATAATATGGTTGCATAAGTATGCACACCCTTAAACTAATACTTTGTTGAAGCACCTTTTTGATTTTATTACAGCACTCAGTCTTTTGGGGTATGAGTCTATCAGCATGGCACATTTTGACTTGGCAAGATTTGCCCACTCTTCTTTGCAAAAACACTCCAAATCTGTCAGATTGCGAGGGCATCTCCCTTGCACAGCCCTCTTCAGATCACCCCACAGAGTTTCAATCGGATTCAGGTCTGGGCTCTGGCTGGGCCATTCCAAAACTTTAATCTTCTTCTGGTGAAGCCATTCCTTTGTTGATTTGGATATATGCTTGGGTCGTTGTCATGCTGAAAGATGAAGTACCTCTTCATGTTCAGCTTTCTAGCAGAAGCTTGAAGGTTTTCTGCCAATATTGACTGGTATTTGGAACTGTTCATAATTCCCTCTATCTTAACTAAGGCCCCAGTTCCAGCTGAAGAAAAACAGCCCTAAAGCATAATGCTGCCACCACCATGCTTCACTGTGGGTATGGTGTTCTTTTGGTGATGTGCAGTGTTGTTTTTGCGCCAACATATCTTTTGGAATTATGGCCAGAAAGTTCAACCTTGGTTTCATCAGACCATAACACCTTTTCCCACATGCTTTTGGGAGACTTCAGATGTGTTTTTGAAAAATGTAGCCTGGCTTGGATGTTTTTCTTCGTAAGAAAAGGCTTTCGTCTTGCCACTCTACCCCATAGCCCAGACATATGAAGAATACGGGAGATTGTTGTCACATGTACCACACAGCCAGTACTTGCCAGATATTCCTGCAGCTCCTTTAATGTTGCTGTAGGCCTCTTGGTAGCCTCCCAGACCAGTTTTTTTCTCGTCTTTTCATCAATTTTGGAGGGAGCTCCAGTTCTTGGTAATGTCACTGTTGTGCCATATTTTCTCCACTTGTCTTCACTGTGTTCCATGGTATATCTAATGCCTTGGAAATTCTTTTGTACCTTTCTCCTGACTGATACCTTTTAACAATGAGATCCCTCTGATGCTTTGGAAGCTCTCTGTTGACCATGGCTTTTGCTGTGGGATGCGACTAAAAACATTTCAGGAAAGACCAGCTAGAGCAGCTGAACTTTATTTGGGCTTAATCAGATGCACTTTAAATGATGGCAGGTGTATGCTGACTCTTATTTAACACGATTTGGAATGCGATTGCTTAATTCTGAACACCGCTACATCCCCAGTTATAAGAGGGTGTGCAGACTTATGCAACCACATTTATTTTTATTTTTTATTTTTCTTCCCTCCACCTAAAAGATTTCAGTTTGTTTTTCAATTGAGTTGTACAGTTTATAGGTCACATTAAAGGTAGAAAAAGTTCTGAAATGATTTATCTTTGTCTCATTTTTTTACAGCACAGAAACCTGACATTTTAACAGGGGTGTGTAGACTTTTTATATCCACTGTATATAAAACTATTTTTTAGAAATAGAAAACCGAAAACTGGCATGTGTGTATGTATTCACCCCCTTTGAAGCCCATAAAAAGCTCTGGTGCAACCAACTACCTTCAGAAGTCACATCATTATTGAAATTATGTCCAACTGTGTGCAATCTAAGTGTCACATGATCTGTCATTACATGTACACACCTTTTTTTGAAAAAATATCCAAATCATTGATGATCCCCAGGAGCACCATCAAATCTATCATAACCAAATGGAAAGAACATGGCACAACAGCAAACCTGCCAAGAGACTGGCTGCCCACCAAAACTCACGGACCGGGCAAGGAGGGCATTAATTGGAGAGGCAGCACAGAGACCTAAGGTAACCCTGGATGAGCTGCAGAGTTCCACAGCAGAGAGTGGAGTATCTGTACATAGAACGACAATAAGCCGTACGCTCCATAGAGTTGGGCTTTATGGCAGAGTGGCCAGAAGAAAGACATTACTTTCAGCAAAAAACTAAATGGCACGTTTTGAGTTTACAAAAAGGCATGTGGGAGACTCCCAAAATGTGTGGAGGAAGGTGCTCTGGACTGATGAAACTAAAATTGAACTTTTCCTCCATCAAAGAAAATGCTATGCCTGGTGCAAACCCAACACATCACATCACCCAAAGAAAAAGATGGATGGTGCTAAATACAGTGATATTCTTGAGCAAAACCTGTACCACTCTGTGCGTGATTTGAGAATAGGACGGAGGTTCATCTTCCAGCAGGACAATGACCTTAAACACACTTCTAAAACAACACTTGAGTGGTTTAAGGGGAAACCTGTAAATGTGTTGGAATGGCCTAGTCAAAGCCCAGACCTCAATCCAATAGAAAATCTGTGGTCAGATTTAACGATTGCTGTTCACAAGCGCAAACCATCCAACTTGAAGGAGCTGGAGCAGTTTTGGAAGGAGGAATCGGCAAAAATCCCAGTGGTAAGATGTGGCAAGCTCATAGAGACTTATCCAAAGCAAATTGGAGCTGTGATTGCCACAAATGATGGCTCTACAAAGTATTGACTTTAGGGGGGTGAATAGTTATGCACATTGACTTTTTCTGTTATTTTGTCATATTTGTTGTTTGCATGTTCTGTAAATTAAATGATGCAAATCCTCAAACAATCCATGTTAATTCCAGGTTGTTGAGGCAACAAAACACAAAAAATGGCAAGGGGGTGAATACTTCTGTATGTTGATTATTAAGATTAGCAGATAATTGATCAAAATTTTGCTAAACTACATAACATTTTGTTCTAGAAAAAGAGATTTTCTATGCTTAAATGTTTATTGTTGCTGTTACAATAAATAAATAGGGTTATAGTCTTTGCAGCAGAATACATTATTTTTATTTTCAGTATAAAGCACAACATTATATGCAGCTCTTTTCTTTTTGTGGTAGTCACAATTTCAGCTAGCAGCTTCCAATATCGAAGGATAATGACAAAATCACAATATTCATTGTAAGTTTTCACACAAAAGATCTTTTTAATATATATTATAGACATTTTTTTTTATCATTTGTGTTTTTTACTTTTCTAGTAATCATACATTTTTTGATCCTGTTATTCTCCTACCTTAAGATGAAACATGTATTTTAATTACACACACACACATGCACACAGAGACGGGTGGATACTGAATTTTGATAGATATGGAATCAATTTGTACCTTAGGAATTAACTAAGATTGGAATATTCTGTTCCCAGCCCCGAATCTGATACAAAAATAAATTTAAAAAAAAATGTAACCAGAACTTTACCTTACTGAGGAGAGATGATGGCTGAAGCTAAAGAGGAGCAAAGGAATTATTGTTTAGAAGGGGCTACCTTCCATTAAACATCAGGTATCTCCAATTCTTATGATCAATATCTCTTTT
The DNA here is from genome assembly GCA_027410445.1 of Discoglossus pictus. Taxonomy (NCBI): domain Eukaryota; kingdom Metazoa; phylum Chordata; class Amphibia; order Anura; family Alytidae; genus Discoglossus; species Discoglossus pictus. The sequence continues at coordinate 43,343,418 of CM050163.1, forward strand.
GTGCCTTTCCCGATGATTCACTAGCACTCAATTTAGCAAAGAACTTATCCAATGTTGTATGTTTCTAAAGGTTACTAATATTGGATATTTGATGGATATAGTATAATTTTTTTGCCTAAGAAATTGCCTAATATTGGATTTGAGGAATATAGGGGCTGATGAATAAAGAAGATGTCAATAATTCCGAACTACACAAAGAACAGGGAGGTAGTGCTGGAGCACCTGCTGGTATTTTGTGTGCGATATTAAACCAGAGATTCATGTCAACTACCGTGGTTAATTACAGCCATAAGCGCTTCTGAGCCTGCTCCACTCTCATATTGTATTTTATTTATTGCGTACCTAATGTTTGCAAACTAGAAACTTTGACAGATGGAATAAAAACTGTATGAGAGAAAGCAACATGAATACAAGGGATTTTCTCTTATCCTTTATCTCCTGGTAATATTTCTCTTAGGAAATTTCTACATAAGTCATGATAGGCTGGCTGCAGCGTCAATAGACAATAGCAGATGGATATTTATCCTGATTGTATGCAGAGCCAGATTTCCCAAAAGACCAACAAGATGAGGGCCAGGGGAGGCAACTTAAGTGTTTCATCTTTCTTCTGTCCCATATCTTATTTTTTATTTTTGTTGTCACCAACAAAACTAACTACAGTTAGTCCCCTACTTATATTTTATCGGTTTATATGGTTTTGTACACGATCTATTTTTCAGGTACTAAATATCAGAAATGTAATTGTATAAATCAAACGGAAAAGAATCAATGACCTTTATAAACCGGACATTTAAGCCACAATTATTGTATTATTATTATAAATACAATAAACCTGCCTACAGCTATTTTTCTTATTCTTATATTATTATGTATGTTGTTTGCATTATATACTTTGCAGTTAAGCAACTTGCACCTTTTTCAACTTACATCTTTGGAACAAATAAAAAGTTTAAGTTGGCTACTTACTGTATACCCTTTTTTCTCCTGTTACTTTCTCACCTTCACATCCCTCCTTTGCCATCTCTTCCACTATTTTACCTTCATTATTTCACTGTTGACATCTCTTTTTCAATCTCACAATGCTTATCTCCCACCTTTAGAGACACTATGAGCCTCATTCAATTTGGAGGCTGTAACTTATGGAATGTAGTCCGTATGTCTGCGGGCCTCCTGTGGGCTTGCAGGGCGCATGAGTTACGGTGCTATTCAATTCGAGAAGACCACAAGTTAGGGTCCGATAGCGAAATTCAGAAACAATGCCATTGTATGTAGCATTTGCGAGCTGGAACATGTCTTTTAAGCAAGAATGTAATTCCCGAGTTAGAAACAGCCAATGGAAACGGAGATCGTCATCATTATTTCAATGAAAAATGGAGTTTGGATTTTAAAGTTCTACAGGCTTCAATTACGGGTTACGATTGTACCCACATTCCAGAAATATTGCAATATTAATAGAATATCATATTTACGGTTTTATTACATGCAAGTTCCATTATATGTATTAATACATTAATTGCCGGGATCGATATAACACGGAAATTAAACATTAAATAAAGTATTTTATTTGTCCGATTTGCTAGCTTGAGCATGTTGTGCTGTTAATTCTAAGACCTAACATCACTTCCCCTTTTTATTAAAAGTACAGTATTGATTTTGTATTTGCTTTTGTGCTCCAGACATGTCTTTAAGCCCTTTGCGAGTCCTCCTTGGAACCCCTAACTTGTGGAGCGACTTTTGCCATTTGTGTCATTGATGGGGTGGTTAGCGAGGGGCCATTGAATAGCGATTTGCGATTTTAGCCATCTTCCGGCAGTGAAAGGTCAAAGGCTTGGAGGGGCATTAACTTTCAATAGTAACCATCGCAATGAATCGGAGGCCGGAGCCCGTAACCCGAAAGACGCCATTTGAATAGCAGAATAACGGGCTCCATTTCCGATGCCCGGATCTCCCGATTGCTCAATAGAATGAGGCTCTATGTCTCCATTTCCACATTTCTGACCTTTGCTCTCTCAATCTCTCTGTGTTCCTCATTCCTCTTTTCATTCTTCTATAAGCCTAATCTGTTTTCATATTCTCTTATCCATTTTCCTCACTTTGTCCAGGGTTGCAAAGCTGTTAAAACTGCTGTTTAGTGTGTGTGGATATTTAAGCACTGTATGTGCTCAGTCCACTCTGTACTTTGTCCGCTATGTGCTTGTACTGTGTGTTAGTATCTACACCATGTACAGTGTGTTGCCTTGTTAGTCCAGTCTGTGCTATGCTAAATTAAAGGCAGGTGTGGGGAGATTTAGCAAGAGCACGGTGCATTATTAAAATATGCATCAATTAGCATGGTCGGATTTATAACCAGGTAAACAAGGCCTTCTGTGAGAGACTGGCCTTCAGAGTAAAGATGCCTCATTTGCATTACAATACATTTACATTTCAGTTTATTTAGGTTTCATGCATAGACTCTGCCTTCTCTAACCAGGAAACGTGCTGTACTATAATAAAACAAGCAGGGCATGGGAGCTTCACTGTGTCTGCATCACCCACACTCAGAATCAACTCCTTCAGCATCTATGTACTAGTCTCTCACTCACTGCCTGCCTCAAGATGCCAAGCTCTCCCCTTCACTAAGGTCCTGAAAGGACCATAAACAAAACTGACTAGCTTCCCAAGGGTGGTTACTTAGTTTGTGCATAGGTAAGACAGATATGTTGATTAGTACTTATTTTGTTATCTATTGCAATAAATAAAACATGAGAAATAAATGCTCTGCTGCTTTCATTCTAAGTTTAGATTGAGATATCATGTTCTCAGTCACTGCCCCTCTGAGCTCCATCATGTTTATGTTCATTGATTCAGTGACCTCATCTATCCATCTCCACCTTTGTCATCCCCTTCTCCATGTGCCTTCAATCCTTCCCAACATACACCCCTACAGATTTTGAGTTTTTACAGCACTGATTAAATTATTCCCTGAAAATAAAAAAGTGGGAATCATGCTATTTGCTTCACGCCGATCCCAAAATGTTTTGTTCCTAAAAACCGTATATTTTTTTAATTATTCAAATAATCCGACTCCTTTGAGGAATAATTGGGTACTGTTATTGACAAATACTGCTAATTTTAGTTGTTTTTAACTAATAATATACAAGTAGAATAATATATTTAAGTTGACTAGATTTCTATATAAAATATGCTCATAAACCCACTTTAAGCTTTACATATACTGTTTGTCTTTAAAAATATGTAAACGTCGTATAATTGCTAATCTATCATGAATTGAGATGTAGTATCAATTATTTATTTCAGGTAGTCTTCATAATAATAGATTAATCCAATGTCTTCAAAAACACAGACTGCACACACAGATGTTTAATACAATATACAGAACTGTAATTGTCCTCACTACCCTGCTCTTTATATGTATCACCCTCTATATAATTTACTGCCTAATAAACCTAAATTTATAACTCATATTACACATAACTATTCCACAAAGCCTTCCAAATCCTGCATTTTTTTAATATCCACACACATATAAAGAGGAGACATCTGCATTTACTAAGGCTGATATTCTGATTTTGGTCAATTAAAGCACTGCTGTAGCCCAAAACTTTCTATTATGCATTTAAAAGAAAATGTCTTATACATTACCAAGATTGTATTTTCCATGTAAAATAAATTATATTGAATAAAATTAGCACATAAAAAAAACAATGCATATGATCAAACATTTATCTTAACAGTGAATTGATAGGAAGTGTAAAAAAGTCTCATGGAGAGCCTTGGAATTGTGTTATTATCTGATCGCATTCAATTGAATGGGAATGCAAGCAGACGGTATTGCAATCTTGCCCTCCATAAGATTTCTTTGCTGTAACATGTAAGGACAGAGGAGAAAACAATCCAATTGTGTCTCAGTTTAAGTTATCTACATGACAGAAAACATATTTTACATACAAAAATATGTTTTATAATGATTAAAATATTTTCTTTTAATTGCAAGATGATCTGTAATGGCCCTTTTGAGTATTACCAGCTATAAAGTGTGTATTTGTGATATTTTGTTATTTCTCTGTGTGGCACAATCTACGAGCGAAAAGTATACACAAAAATATTTGGTGATTAACAGCCTTATTAAATTGCGATTTGGCAAATTGAATAGGGCTCTATATAAGCACATAACATATTTTTTTACAGAAGTTTTTAGTTAGCGAACTTCTATCCAAAAGCAAGGTCTTCACTAACTAAAAAATAAAAAAAAATAAAAACATGAAAAATGCAAAGGGGGTGAATACTTTTGCACAGCACTGTATGTATATACATATATATGTGTGTGTATATATAAATAATGAAATTGCTGGAAGGGGAATTGAACCTATGACTTACCAATACATTTTGCTTTCAAAGGCTCTTGAAATCTATAATAGAATATGTAACAGTTACAGACTCCAGCCTTATTATTTATGCAGATTCTTGTAAAAGGGTTTCAAGGGCTAAACTAAAATTCTTGTTCATTTAAAAAAATGTAAACTAAATTTCAGCATTATTTTCTATTCTCTAACTGGTGGTGCTTTTGTAGTCATTTAAACTTAACTGAATAGGTTTTGCTGATGTCTTAGTTGTGGAATTCTTTAACACATTTGAATATAAAATGTGTTTATAATTTCATTATTAAAGAAGCATTAGGTGTATGATACTCTCAAAGCTCATAAACGTGATCATATCAGATTTGTGATGTTGCAGAATCTACATTTAAATACATTACACCCTAAATTGCCCTGTTAGTATTAGGAGTTGTTCAAAATACATCTTTACTTTTGTTAAGTTTTTCATTTTACAGAACAGAAGGGAAGAAATTGAACGACGCGGAGGCTGCACAGGCTCCCTGGGTCAGCCTGTAGCGTCACGTGACCCAGCGGAGCCTGTGAGGCTATCAGCCAATCAGGAGCGTCGGGGGGCGTGTCGGAAGCCCGTTTCGCGCCATTGAGCAGAGCAGCGCGGTCTCCCGACTGGATGGACGGAGGTCTGAGGTCCTGCAGCATTAAAAATACAGTAGGAAGGTTTAATTACTGAGATTTCACCCCAGCTTACCAGCATATAAGGGGATATCACTGTTGAGGCTATCCCTGTCTGTTTTTGTGTTCTTTTCCTCCTCCGTTTTTTGTGTCTGTGTGTGTCCCTGTCTCCCTGTGGTGTGCTGTGCCTGTGTGTGTTCCTGTGTCTGTGTGTGCCTGTCTTGCTGCTTGTTGTGCCCCCTGTTTGTTCCCCTGTTAGCTATTTCTATGGATCCAGAAGGCTTAGAGGCCTTACTGGCTGAGGTTAGGACCCGTGCCTTAAGCCAAGGGGTCAGGTGGGTGCAGGACAGGCTGGGACCTCCCATGCCTTCTGCGCTTGGAGCTCAGCACATTGTACAGGAACAGCCTGCGGTGGCTGGTGTCCTAGCCAATCCTGATGCCTCCAGGGAAATTTTTTCCCATCCCACCACTGTAGGGCTGCCAGACCCACGTCCATCAGGTAGCAGAGACACCAGAGATGGGGGGGTTACAGGTCAGGGCGGCCGGGACCCCATACCCCCCAGGCAAGCGAGCGCCAGGACCACGGGCGGTGGGGGTGAGGGCCTAGCAATCCGGCCACCACCTGCCAACTTGCCTAAAGGTACTAGGCCGCGACAAAGGTCGCGAAACACCCCTCTAACACCCCGCAAGGGGGGTGCAGGGGGTAAGAGAAAAGCCGGGAGTCCTAAAAAGGCTCCTACAGGCCCTCACGGTGCCAAGCAGACGGTCCCTGGGGTTTCCCTAATTAACAGTGCTTCTGGTACTTTACAGGGACGCCCAACTGGCAGCGAGAGGAGCATGGCGACGACGAGAGAGAGAAGAGATGGGGTCATCAGAGAGATGAACAGCCAAGACAGCATGGTCATGATTGATGACATGCCTGTGACAGCGGCAGTGGCGAGGCTAGGACGCCCCACTCGAGCTAAGAAGGCTACGAGCAGGTACAGTCCGCTGCTATTTACGCACACACCGCTAAGGCGTAGCAGAGTAGAGACTGAGGGCGATACGGTTAGGCCACAGCGCAAAGGGTCTAAGACTGACCAACAGCTGGATATTCCAAAGCCCGAGGAAGTCTCAGGGGGCCCCCTACAGGGGGCGGCGGAGGCAGTGCTAGCCTACTCCAGCCGCGCAAGCTTAGCTGACCAGGACCCTTCCTCAGACGAGGAAAGGGCGGTGTGGGCGCGGGCATGCAGGTCGCGGAGAGCTAGTGACTGTTCTTCTTGTACCCACAGATCTAGAAGGAGATCCCGGTCTAGAAGCAGAAGATCTTGTCGGTGCAGCTGTGCTTGCACGGGATCTGAGAGGAGAAGCCCGCGGAGGGCCAGACGGTCAGAGTCCCCGGAGCGTCAGGAGAGACGCGGGGATACTCCGTTGGCAGTATCTACTCCTAAGCTTCCAGAAGCAGGTGAGCGCTCAGAATTGAGCTGCGCAGCAGACAAGGGTGATTTTATTGGGTCATTAAGGACTCTATTAGCTGCGCATAACATTGCAGTTAGCGAGCGCGAAATGGGAGCGTGGATAGGGGGGCTAGCAAAGGGTGCATGGTCCCAGCCAGCAGCAGTAGTGGCGCCAGCGAGCGCGAGCGAGGCGCTAGCTAGCTTGCGCGCGCCCGAGCCGGTAGGCAGCGCAATAGCAGCAGTTGGGAATAACACTGTGGGGGTTACCGACGCAGCCATGAGGCCCATAGTCCTCTGCTCGTTGGATAATTTGGGTGCACACCTTCCACAGGAAGTAAAGGAAAAGATCTGGAGGAGGGAGTTTATAGAGTTGTTTTCCCTTCTTCCTATGTCTAGGCAAACAGACCTGGCCGAGAGGGGCCCCAGGGAGGGGAAATCCTTTGCTAGGCTACCCAGGACGTTTGATACCTGGCTGCAAGCATTTTCTATTTGGGCTTGCGTACTGTGTGAGCGGCACCCTGAACAGAGTTCGGGATTGTTCGTCTACATAGACGAAATTCGGAATGCTCACAAGGTTTATGGGGGTACAGCCTGGTGGCGGTACGATGAGGAATTCCGGCAATACTTGGCCTCAAGGCCAAGTATGGCGTGGAGCGACAAAGCGGTGGCGTATTGGCTAAATATCATGACACCCATGAGAGTCACGACGCCCTTTCGGAGCGGGGCCGGTGGAGGTAAGGGCCCCACCCACGCCTCAGGAGCAGGTCTTAAGACCTGTTTTTCGTACAACGAGGGGGTCTGCAGATGGGCGCCTAACTGCAGATTTAAGCATGCATGCTCAAACTGCGGAGGTGAACACCCCCTGTCTAGATGCAGTAGACCCAAAGAGGGAGGCAGGGGCGAGCCTCCTGCAAAGGGGCAAGACGCCCATACGCCTCCCCGCCATGCTGCCGTGGCTAAAGCGCTACGGTAAATTGGCAGGCACCGCTGAAGCGGCGCGCCTTTTGGAGGACGGGTTCCGAGAAGGATTCCGGATTCCATGTGGGGTCGACATTCAAGGTTTTCTTGTCCCAAACCTGAAGTCGGCTAGGGATTTCCCAGGGGTAGCCAAAGCTAAGGTGCTTAATGAAGTAAAATTGGGTAGGATGGCCGGGCCATTTGCGGCCCCGCCCATCCAGGGTTTAGTTGTGTCTCCTCTTGGGGTGGTCCCCAAGAAAGAGAAGGGTAAATTTAGACTGATCCAGCATCTCTCATACCCCAGAGGCCGTTCGGTAAACGATGGCATATCAAGAGACCAGGCTACTGTGTCTTATGAGTCATTTGACCGGGCGGTCGATTTGGTGAGGAGGAAGGGCCAGGGGGCCCTTATGGCAAAAGTGGACATTGAGGCAGCATTCAGATTGCTCCCCGTGCACCCGACAAGCCATCGGTTGCTGGGGTGCTTCGTAGACGGAAGCTACTTCATTGACTTATGTTTACCCATGGGATGCTCGATATCCTGTGCTTACTTCGAGGCTTTCAGCAAATTTTTACAGTGGGTTGTGAGCATCGAGGCTGGGTACAAGAGTGTTACCCATTACCTGGATGACTTCCTTTTTGTTGGCCCAGCGAGAAACGACGCTTGCCGTTTTATGCTGGAGGTGTTCACCGAAATCTGTACAGAATTCGGGGTACCATTGGCCCATGACAAGACGGAGGGCCCTACGGAACAATTGACTTTTCTGGGGATTCGGATTGACTCCTGCAAAATGGAGTGCAGTCTTCCCTTAGAGAAGGTGGAGGACATGCAAGCCGAGATTACGGCGCTGCGGGGCGCACGGAGGGTGACCCTGCGGCGGCTGCAATCAATATTGGGGAAGTTGAATTTCGCGTGCAGAATTATCCCCATGGGGCGGATATTCTGTAGACGGATGTCTCTGGCTACGGTAGGGATTGCGAAGCCGCATCATTTCCTAACAGTCTCTAAGGCCATGCGCGACGATGCAGAGGTATGGGCAATGTTCCTTGCAGACTTTAACGGGCGGGTGGTCCTTCAAAAGGAGGGCACCACCAGCGCAGAGCTAGACCTGCACACCGATGGTTCTGGACCGATCGGTTGTGGGGCGTATCTCCAAGGGAGATGGTTCGCTGCGGCATGGCCGGAGGAATGGGGAGAGGCGGGTTTACTGCTGAACCCTACATTCCTGGAGCTGTTTCCTATGGTGGTAGCAGTGCACTTATGGGGTCCTTGTTTCAGGGACAGGCGAGTCATTTTCCATTCGGATAATAAGGGGTTGGTTGAAGCCGTGAACAACATCACGGCGGCATCCGTACCAGTGATTAGATTGCTTAGGCATCTTGTGCTATGTTGCCTTCGCTTGAACATATGGTTTCAAGCAAGACACGTGACAAAGGTGAATAACGGAATTGCTTACGCCCTCTCTCGGTTTCAGGAGGATCGTTTCAGGGCGCTGGCTCCTCGTGCGAACGCTCTGGGGGAGCTCATCCCCGAGGAGCTCTGGGAGATTGGAGCTGTCAGGTAACGAGACTCGTGAGACAGTCTGTTGCCCCAGCGACGTGGAACGCTTATAGACGCGTGTGGGCTAAATGGGATAGCCTAGTGGCGCTGGCAGGTGGTGCCACGACGGAGGACAAGAGCGTAGGGATCTTGCTTTGGTACCTGCTGCGGTGCGCCGAGCAAGGCGAATCAAAACCCGTAGTAGGGAGACAGGTCACGGCGCTTGCTTTTATGTTTAAGCTTGCTGGGCAGAGGGACCTTACTAAGGAGTTTCTAGTGCGCAAAGTGGTGCGCGGAATGTTCAGTGGTGCGCAAAGGCCAGATAGTAGGCGGCCAATAACATTTGCGCTATTGCTGAGATTGGCTCAGGAATTGGTGGTGGTTTGCAGGGATCCCTTTGAATCTCTACTTTTCCGAACGGCTTTTTCCCTGGCGTTCTTCGGAGCGTTTAGGATAGGGGAGTTAGTCGCGAACAGTAGACACGGTTCGGGGGGTCTGCAATTGGTGGATACCTGTCTCAGGGAAGGTACGGTGGTATTGTGGTTGCGGAGGTCAAAGACTGACCAGGTGGGTAAAGGAAGAGAAGTGGTTCTGCATCAGGTTGGCACAGAGTGTTGCCCATATGCATGTGTAGTGGAGTACCTTAAGCAGCGACCGGTGGGACGGTGTTCGCTGCTGGTCCACGCCGATGGAACGGCACTGTCTGTGTATCAGTTTAAAAGAGTTTTAAAAAGCGCACTGCATCGGCTCGGTTTCAAGCAGTCCGACTTTGGGACGCACTCCTTTCGGATTGGAGCTGCCACTGAAGCGGCTAGGTTGGGGTTGCCCGACGCGGCAGTAAAGCGCATCGGTAGGTGGGACTCAGACCGTTTTCGTTCCTATGTACGGCCAAATGCAGTGGTTTAATGGTGTTGCTTTCTACTTTCAGGGGAACAGAAGCAACTATGGATTGTGGGCCATTTCTACGTGTACTGGGCCCATAGGTTAGCCGCAGTTACCGAGGAAAAGGCACAACTGGGCTTTCCTATTACGGACTTACGCGTAAGGTGGTGTGGCATTCGGGGTCTGCGATGGGCGCAGCTCGACGGTCTCTTGGAAACGTACGCGCAGCGTTACGGTCAGCCCAGTGTTATAATTCTTCATGCCGGCGGGAACGATTTGGGGACAGTTCCCATGAGACGAATGTTAAAGGTGATGAGAAGAGCCATCGAGAAATGGGTAAAGAAGTTCCCTGGCACGTTCCTTATCTGGTCTGGGATGATCAAGAGAAGAGCATGGCGTAACGCGCGCGACCCAGTATGCTTAGATAAGGCTAGACAGAAGATAAACCAGCAGATTGCGAGCTTTGTGAGAAAACAAGGTTTCTCTGCCATCCGGTATAAAGATTTCGAACCGGTCGGCGCAGATGATTTTTTCGGAAAGGATAAGGTTCATCTTACGGAAATAGGATATGAGTTGATGATGTTCGAGTTTAGGGAGAGTGTTTTGCGGGCCTTGGCTTTAATGTCTAGCAGGGGGGGATCGCAGCCTCGGGAGGCGTCCCTCGCATGCTCCGTGGCGGGAGGTGAGTTGCCCGGCCCACTGGCCTAAGGGGGCGATGGCCCCACCTCACAGGGCGTGCTTAAAGATAAGCATTGGGGCTTTGGGCAGGGCTCAAAGCGTGAGGTCACTGTTCGTGGCCGGGCTCCTCCCCCGGAAGGAAGTAAACAAGTTACGGTTGTTGGTTTACATTGTGTCTAAATAAAGCTGTGGCCCGTTGTTTCTCCCAACTCAAGTTGTCGTGTCATTTATTCCATCAACTAGCCTGAATGGATCATGCATGGGTCATGAACGACGCGGAGGCTGCACAGGCTCCCTGGGTCAGCCTGTAGCGTCACGTGACCCAGCGGAGCCTGTGAGGCTATCAGCCAATCAGGAGCGTCGGGGGGCGTGTCGGAAGCCCGTTTCGCGCCATTGAGCAGAGCAGCGCGGTCTCCCGACTGGAATCCCACCCACCCACCCTGTATTTTGTTGTTAACAGATGTTATGGTTTATTCTTTTAAAAAAAAAAAAATAAATAAGTATATATAATTTAAAAAAGAAATATTGAAATTAATATATATATTTTTGGTTAAAGAATTTGGAGAAGTGGCTATTGTTTGTTGTGTGTGTTAATTTATGTCTGTGCGGCGGGAGGTGAGTTGCCCGGCCCACTGGCCTAAGGGGGCGATGGCCCCACCTCACAGGGCGTGCTTAAAGATAAGCATTGGGGCTTTGGGCAGGGCTCAAAGCGTGAGGTCACTGTTCGTGGCCGGGCTCCTCCCCCGGAAGGAAGTAAACAAGTTACGGTTGTTGGTTTACATTGTGTCTAAATAAAGCTGTGGCCCGTTGTTTCTCCCAACTCAAGTTGTCGTGTCATTTATTCCATCAACTAGCCTGAATGGATCATGCATGGGTCATGGAGAGGGGAGGACACCAGAAAGGGTAACCTGAAAATGGCAGAGAGTTGAAGGGGGAAGGGAAGGTAGGGATGAGTAGAGAGTGAGGCATAAGCAACTGATTTCAATAAACTCTTCACAAAATGTGCAGTATCTGTACCAAAATATTACATATGAAACGTATTAATCAGGAATAGAGACATTTGAAAAAACATTTATGTGTGGAACAAAATTGTAAGAATATTTCATTTTGTGTATAGGGCTTATAATAATGGGGTAGGCTCGTATTTATGGAGCAGGTATGCTCATATATAAGAGACTTGCATAAATCCATGAAATGTTTTGTTCATGAAGGTTGAGTATAGTTACCTAGCTATGAACTATGTATCAGAAATCTGTGGACACCAGACTAATAACCATATTAAATTCCAAGCCTGTAAGTGCAACGTGAGACCCACAATGGCTGCAGGCTTAAAATTTGGCCAAGTTACAGAGCTATTAAATTCGAGCAAGGTGCGAGTTACGGGCCAGAGACGAAAACCCGTAAACTATTTGTCGCACGTTGGATGTGCGTCCGGGAACATGATCAATTCGTCAAACCCGTAGTTACGGGTTTAGATGGAGCCAATGGCAACAGAGATCATCATTACGTCCCTGAAAAAGGGAGGTTAGATTTCAAAGCCTTACGGGTTTCAATTATGAGTTACGATCCGACCTGCATTCCAGAAATAATGCAAAATTAATAAATCCATAAATATGACATTCTATTCCATGCGAGTTCCATTATATGCATTAACACATTGATTGCCGGGATCGATTATAACACGGAAACTAAACAGAAAATAAAGTATTTATATTGCAGATTTGCCGGCTTGAGAATGTTGTGCTATTAATTTTCATACCTAACATCACTTTACCTTTACCTATAAGTACAGTAGTGTATGTATATTTGCATTTACAGTGTTACGGATAGGACTTTAACCCACTAGCGGATCCTCTCTAGTAACTGTTGTCATTTTGCCTCCATTTGCGGGTTACGGGCTTGAACGCCAGTGAATTTGTTGCAATTTAATTACGTGATTGGAACATAACAGTTACGGGCTTGATAGATTGAAGGATTTGCAGGTGCGCAGGTCAAATTTTCACAACCCGTAGGGTTTTTTCCTTTATAACCTACAGATCATCAGCAGGTTGCTTTACGCCGCCAATTTAATAACCGTAAATCTTGCGGGCTACGGTACGGGCTACGGTTTTCAACGTTGAGGGAATTTAATAATTAGAGTGATAATTAGAGCACCAGCCTTGTGAATATAAATGTATATATGGTTTTAACCGATTCCCCTTCTGACAAGATCGGATTTGCTTAGTAGCTTCTTTTAAAAAAAATGTATTTATTTAAACACAGAATCGAAAAATTATAACAGAAAATTTCAAAAAGACAAAGCCCAATTGAATATTTTTGCAAGAATAATAAGCCATTTTTGTTAAATTCTATGAATGTTTGTATTAAGTTTTTGCTATAAATATTTTATAACAATAAGAAACAGAAACTATTGGTGTGTAATCACCTTGTGGCCTTAAGAATGGTAGCTAAATGGCAAGTTTCCATTTTGGGCAGGGGGAAAAGCGGGATATTAAAGAGTGTTAAGCAATGTATGGATCCAATCATAAGGCTGTTGACATGTTAAATAAATAAATAGTTGAGTAGTAATTAAATATTAATTAACAACTAATTAATTAATAACTAATCCACATATTACAGATCAGAGGAGATCTTAAAAGGTTGAACTTGATGAACTGAAAGTCTTTTTTCAACCTTAATTACTATGTAACTATGTTAGGGAGCCAATCTCGTTGGTTATTTCAGTCAGAATCAGTGGGCTGCTTTTTCAAGTTGTGGTTTGGCTAAAAGTGTAGTATTCAAACCAGGGTTGCTTAGGTTTTGTGGTATCTTGTCTCACAGTATGGTGTAAGCGAGCTGTCAGTTTTTCCATGAGCTATATATAATGGTCTCTGGCTATCACCTGGTCTATGGATTGGTATATGTTGTTTCTTAGCTGAAATTGTAGTATGCAGGTGTAAGTTGGCTCTGGATTAATTTTTAGCCCATCAAGTTCAACCTTTGATCTGCAATATGCAGATTAATTGATCCAGAGGAAGGCTGTCACGGACCCCCTTTCCAAGGCCTGGACCCTCTTTCCAAGGCCTAACATACCAGACTTCCCCATTGGAAAATGGTTAGGGGGAATTCTATTGCCACCATGTTTCTTATGGCATATGCCCTGACTTATCCGGTATACTGTATGTAATTTCCCATGTAATCTGTGTAAATAGTTAATGTGTGCCTATAGTTAATATCATGTTGTGTATATATAGGACTGTCATGGTTTCTTGGGTACTGTTATTGATAACCTTATGCAATACCTAGATATAACGTCCTTACCCAGCCATATAAGTCCCTCAGGTCTGATCAGCCATCACCTTTGTAGCTTGTTCATGGCCCCTCCGGATGGTAGAATACAGCAAGTGAAAAAGTTTAATTAATTAATTAATAACTAATCCACATATTACAGATCAGAGGAGATCTTAAAAGGTTGAACTTGATGAACTGAAAGTCTTTTTTCAACCTTAATTACTATGTAACTATGTTAGGGAGCCAATCTCGTTGGTTATTTCAGTCAGAATCAGTGGGCTGCTTTTTCAAGTTGTGGTTTGGCTAAAAGTGTAGTATTCAAACCAGGGTTGCTTAGGTTTTGTGGTATCTTGTCTCACAGTATGGTGTAAGCGAGCTGTCAGTTTTTCCATGAGCTATATATAATGGTCTCTGGCTATCACCTGGTCTATGGATTGGTATATGTTGTTTCTTAGCTGAAATTGTAGTATGCAGGTGTAAGTTGGCTCTGGATTAATTTTTAGCCCATCAAGTTCAACCTTTGATCTGCAATATGCAGATTAATTGATCCAGAGGAAGGCTGTCACGGACCCCCTTTCCAAGGCCTGGACCCTCTTTCCAAGGCCTAACATACCAGACTTCCCCATTGGAAAATGGTTAGGGGGAATTCTATTGCCACCATGTTTCTTATGGCATATGCCCTGACTTATCCGGTATACTGTATGTAATTTCCCATGTAATCTGTGTAAATAGTTAATGTGTGCCTATAGTTAATATCATGTTGTGTATATATAGGACTGTCATGGTTTCTTGGGTACTGTTATTGATAACCTTATGCAATACCTAGATATAACGTCCTTACCCAGCCATATAAGTCCCTCAGGTCTGATCAGCCATCACCTTTGTAGCTTGTTCATGGCCCCTCCGGATGGTAGAATACAGCAAGTGAAAAAGTTTGGAAGTCCAGTTTCGGTGGCTTGGCGGAGAAGCAGAAACCACTCAGCGATTTTGCCAAACCTTCAAATCCAGGCCCAATTCCAAGGAAGGCCAGCCCTGGATAGAGGGGGGCATGTACCACATGGAGGCCTGCAGAGCAGAGGTGATCAGGGAGAAAAGGAGCCTGGTCACCAGTATGCTGGAGCGGCCAAGGCAACGGATTGCCACAGACGAGGAGGTGGGCCCAGGTGGGACCTGGCTCAAGTATGAGGAGTTACCCCATGCTTACCCTGCTGAGCTAGCAGAGGATACACTGCCAGAGAAAATGGACTGTGGCTACATCCCTATCAGGTGGAGGAAGGAAACCAGAAGGTACCTGGAAATATGACCGCTACAGAAGAGGCGAGATCAGAGGGACTTCTGGGAACTCGCCAGGATAGGGAGGCCGGGAGCACAGTCCAGACCCTGGTAAATGCAAGCTCAGGGAGCAGTGTTAAGCAGCACAAGCCACGGGGAGATGTTCAACAACCAGAGAGGTTCCAGCCGCTAATGATAGGTGAGGAGCTGGAGACTGAACACTTGGCAGAGGAGGGTGAAAGCCCTGAGAATCTGCCCAGCTATCCATGGACAGTTAACTGTCGTGAAACACAGTGTACACTAGCTGAATTGGTGATCCCAACCTTACCAGTCCTGGAGGATACTCACCCTAAAGAACTCCCGACCTAAGCGAAGTCTGCTACCCCAGGTGAACCCGAGCCAGGAAAGGGTCTCCATCCAGAGACCTAGTCCTGAGTACTGCTTTGTTTTTCCCCAACCCTGCTTTGACCACTGACCCCAAGCAGATTGTGCCAGCGGGGAAGTATTTTTTATCCCCTCCTGAGCTGCTCCCTCGGTGGGATACCCCAGAGCCACTACCTGCCTGTGGCAAAGGGAGCAGCAGTTTGCCCCTGGATGAGATTCTATTTCCTGACATCTTGGATGTGTCCCCAAGATTGATGCCTGAAATTCGGGGTGGGGTATTGAAGGGAATGGGGTTGGAGACTGTGGACTTTTTCCTGAAAGGTGGGCAACCACCCACAGACCAGGCCAACCTACTACACCCTCCAGGCGGAGGACATGCACTGGGGCTTATGGCATGGCCACTTTGGCTAGCATTTTTCTTATTTGGATGGGAACTTGGACTTGAGCTATGGGCTGCAGTTCTAGACTATCCTCCGTCAAGGATCATAGCCCCAGAGCTACTGTCTGGAAGGGGGGAGTAATGGCACAGATCCCAGTTCAAAGGCCTGGACCCTCTTTCCAAGGCCTAACATGCCAGATTTCCCCATTGGAAAATGGTTAGGGGGAATTATATTGCCACCATGTTTCATATTTCTTATGGCATATGCCCTGCCTTATCCTGTATACTGTATGTAATTTCCCATGTAATCTGTGTGAATAATTAATGTGTGCCTATAGTTAATATCATGTTGTGTGTGTGTGTGTGTGTATATATATATATATATAGGACTGTCATGGTTTCTTGGGTACTGTTATTGATAGCCTTATGCAATACCTAGATATGACTTCCTTCCCCAGCCATATAAGTCCCTCAGGCCTGATCAAAGGAACAGCCATCACCTTTGTAGCTTGTTTATGGTAACAACTGATATATCAGATCAATGACGGTTGAGGAAGGAATGTGGGTTTATGACTACTGGGGGTGGCCATGCATGCATGCATACAGGCCTCGAATGGGAGGATGGGTTTTTGTGATGTAAGTTCTCTGAAAATGTGTCAAACAGAAGTTTGTGTTTGGGGATTCAATAAAGACAGTTCACTCTGATGCATAAAGAAAATGGTGTGTCTGTTATTTCCCTGGATGGCTGCAGTGAAGTACTGAGAAACTCTGCCTGGTACAGAATCCAGATATCAGGGTGCAGGTGCCGAGATGTCAAAGAACGCAAAACGGTCTTAGTTGGTAGTAACCTGTGGTGAATAGCAGGTCGCCTGGGCTTGTTATCCCCTACCAGCTCGGATCATTACAAAGGCAAACCGAAAAAACCCAAATGAAACTTTGCCAATTGTTTCAAAAGGGAAAAAAATAATTTCTTCCTAACCCCAGATACTGGCAAACGTATTCCTCCGTGGATCAATACTCTCTCTAATTAACAAGGATAACCCTGAATGCCCTATTTATTTAAAAATATATCCAATCCCTTGTTAAAGTTATCTAGTGAATCCACTGTCACCACCTCCCTTGGTAGATAATTCCACAGATTAACCACCCTTACTGTAAAGAACCCCTTTCTTTCTTTAAGGTGGAATCTTTTTACTTCTAACCTTAAAGGATGTCCTCTTGTCAGTTGAAAACCTCTTGGCACAAAAAGCTCCCTTGAAAAATCTTTATACTGACCCTGAATGTATTTATATAAGGTAATTATATCACCTCTTAGATGCCTTTTTTCTAGAGAAAATAAGCTGAATTTGGTTAGTATTTCTTCATAACTTAGCCCCTCCATTCCCCTTATTACTTTTGTTGTCCTTCTCTATAGTTTTTCCAGCTCTAAAATGTCCCTTTCATGAAGTGGTGCCCAAATATGTACTCCATATTCCAAATGAGGGCGTACTAGTGATTTGTATAGTGGCAGAATTATATTTGCTCCCCTGGCTTCTATCCCCTGCTTAATAGATGCTAATATTTGATTTGCCTTTGCAGATGCTGCTTCGCATTGAGAACTGTTATGTATGTGGTTTTCCACAAGTACTCCCAAATGCCTTTCAAAATTTGTTACCCCTAGATTTGCTTCATTAAATTTATAAATTGCATGGCTATTTTTCCTTCCCAGATGCATAACTTTACATTTATTTGTGTTAAATCTCATCTGCCATTTAATTGCCCATTTCTCTAATTTTATGCCCATCCCTTTGGAGGGAAAGTACATAATTATCTGATTATATTCACATAAATCAGTCTCTGTCCCCTCTCTTGTTTTTATAATTTAAATGCCTGTTTGTTACTCCATATCTTGATCTTTAAATCATTGTTAAGCCACATTGGATGTGATTTACTCCTTTTACTTTTATTCCCACTTGGTATATGCCAATGTGTATGTATATTTAGTAAGGATTTGAACGTTGTCCATTTAGTGTTTTTACCTATCAGTTCTCTGTCCCAGTATATACTTTGGATTGCGGCCCTTAGACCATTACAATCTGCCCTTTTAAAATTAAGAGTTTTTGTTGGCCCCTTAAAGTTTTTGTTTATTTTGATACTATATCAATATTATTTGTGATAACTAAATCCAAGATAGCCTAATTTCTAGTAGGTTTCTGTATAACCTGGGCCAGATAATGATCCCTGAGTGTACTCAAGAACCTGCTCCCCTTAGCTGAACTGCTGGTCTCATTTATCCAGTTTATTTCAGGGTAATTAAAATCTCCCATTATTAAAACTTGCTCATGCTTAGCTGAATTTCCAATCTGTAATAATAATTGCATTTCCTCACTTTTCAATTATATTTGGGGCTTTATATTATACTCCAACTAATATTCTTTAGGAATTTGCTTCTTCACTGTTTAACAAGCATTCAATATTATCACTAGTTCCAGCATAACTATCTTCTCCGACTATAGGCTTAAATTCAGGCTTAACATACAGACACATCCCTCCTCCTCTTTTACCATTGCCTCTATCTTTCCTAAATAGATTATAACCATCCAGAATAACAGTCCAGTCATGAGATTCATCCCACATGTGACAGTAATGCCTATTAAATCCCATTTCTCATTAACTGCTAATAATTCCAACTCTCCCATTTTTCCTGGCAAGCTTCTGGCATTAGCGAGCATACACTCTCTGCTATGAGTCTGTAGTTCCGAAGTTCCTGCCTCTGTACTTGAGTTACTTAACAATACCTCCCTATTGACTGTACTAACCCTCCCCCATCTCCTCCCCCATGACTAGTTAATTAATTCCATACCCCTTCTACACTTACAACCCCATTACTTCTATCTAGTTCCTCTCCACCACCTATTAGTTAGTAAAAACTCCCCCAGCCGTTCTACCATCCTATCCCCTAGCACAGCAGCTCTCTCGTCATTAAGGTGCAATCCATCCGTTCTATAGATATTGTACCCAAGTGAAAGTCAGGAAAGTGCTCTAAAAACCCGAACCCCTCCTTATTGCACCACTCTTTTAGCCACACTTGAACCTCCCTAAGCTCCATCAAAGCGGAGTGAGAACAGATTAGTCATATGGTCTGTGGATAGGGATATGGTTGTTATCTGAAAACAAAAATAAGCGATCCAAAAGTCCAGAATATATGGTATATTTTATCACAGTATCTCCAGCAAATGGGGAAAATGGTATGAACTCTACAAGGCATTAAGTACCATCTGGTCAAGAAACTTTAACAATTTTCCTTAATTAATGTATTTATTGAAATTCAACCTAAGGAATTCCAGATTTTCTGCCAATCTGCAATACAATGTTTTGTCTATATCTTATTCCCAGACTATTACATACATTATCTTGGTTTTCCTATGAGTATTTGTGTTGCTAAATAGATAAAATGTTTGAAAATAAAGGCTTTGTCAAGGGGTCAGTGATTTTACATATTGACTTAAATTGTGTCGGTGGTATTGGTTTAGTTTTAAATAATGGTAGGAGACAAGTCAAAAATTGTCCCCAATTGAGAATTTATTTCCATACAAGCTGTTTCCCAAGTGAGTTATTCTTTATTCCCTTCATCATCCTAGAGTATAAGGGGAGGGTGAAATGGGAGTGTGTCAGGGTAGTGTAGGGCAAGGAGTCAGTATGAAGATGTTGCTAAACAGCATGTAATAGATAATTACTTTTAATGTTTCTTCATGGGACAGAGGATTAATCAAGGTGGATCTTGACTGGGCTTATTTTAAGAATGTTGGGAAGTAGGGCAGGTAGAGATAGTAAGCGGGACCAATGTGTTTCTATAACTACCCATAGCTACCCACTAAGATTTAGTTAAGTATATCCCTAAGTATTTTATTTTCAATGGTAAGAACACTTGGCATGAATGTGAGATAATTTTTCATGGTGGATAGGACTTCAGTCTTAGAATTATTAAATTCAAGACCTGACTAAAGTAGTTTAAGATCTCCATAAGGTTGGGTATTGAGGTTAATGGTTGTTGAGTGAAAATAGTCATCCTTTACACCTTGATGTTCATAACCTCAGCCTTCTTACCTATGCAATTTCTAGTTGGATGACTTTAGGGGCTATGTAATCAATAATTACATCTTTAATTTCTACTATAAGTCAATTAGTTATCAATTTAAAAGTAAACAACATTTCCACAGCTTGTCCCACTCCTACCTGATAGTGTAGAACAAATTACTTGAGTTTGGTGTCCCTTTAAACTGATACAACGGAGGTTTGAAATATGGTATAATTTAAAACTACAGGTAAAAGCAAGTACTTTACCATTTGAATGCTATTTAGAAACTGTAAAGTAACATTTTAAGCTGTCAGTTAGCCTTTTTAAACCACCCCTGACTGATTGGATCAATTGTCTTGTGTGCAGTTGCTTTCACAAAGAAGACAAGGCATGATCACATGCTCAGTAGTTATTGGCAATGATCTCTCATTAACCAAATACATGAATCTCTGTGTCTGGGTGGATTAGAAAAACTGACAACTCAAATGATAAACTTTAATGATATTTTTCTATAAGAAAAGTACATTTTTTAATAATATGCAATTGATAAGGTGTATGTTATTGCCTATAATTTTAGATTATACCATTTATGAAACCTTTGATGTATCACTTTAAACTGTAGTTGGGTTTGTGTTATATGCTTACAAAGAGAAATATCAATATATAGACATTTCTGGGTAAATTGACATACTACTTACTGTCTGGCAACCTACTGTCCCTTGAAAATGGCTTACTCTGGAGTTTTCACTTTAGTGGCTTGGTCAGAAATATGTAATTGTGAAAATACATGTTT
This sequence comes from Discoglossus pictus, assembly GCA_027410445.1. Classification (NCBI taxonomy): domain Eukaryota; kingdom Metazoa; phylum Chordata; class Amphibia; order Anura; family Alytidae; genus Discoglossus; species Discoglossus pictus. The sequence goes on from CM050163.1 coordinate 43,364,072, forward strand.
TTGTCATTTAGTTTTTCTTTTCTTTCTGAACATATAAAACAAAGCTGGCAGAATTATGTTAACTGTCTAAGCTAATAAAGGTATCAGGTTTACTTCACATTTGTAACTTTCTGTTACCAAAATCTAGTTTATCCTGAGATACACTTTCCAAAAATCGGCCCTGATCTCAGAGATTTAGCTCACATGTGGTAATCATTACAATGTGTAGAGTAGGTCATGTCCAGCTGGGAATTACCTTGGCACGGTATCATATTTTAAGGTAAATATATAGTAAACTCTATACGATGAATTAAACAGAACAGACAGGGAAAGCACTGCTGAGATAACCATGCTTTTTAGATATTTATCATATAATTGCACATAGACATATTCTAAGATGTACATAAAGAAACTACTGTCTGAGTAAAAAAATGCCCTTTGGTTAATAAAAAAAAAGAAATACATTTTTTGACTACATGGGTTAATTCCAGTACCTCATTTCAGTTATCTTATAGGTGATAGATGCTTTTTATATTTCAACTCCTTGTGTTTTTGAGGAAGGGTTTATGGTTTATTTCATCGGTCTGTTTCCTTTTGTGTGATGCCATGAATGTTGCAAAAGTCCCTTCTATTCCCACTGTATAAGTCATTTGGATAAGAAGAGGTTGAGATGAGGTAAAGATTTGCTTGATAAACACGTTCCACTGTAGGAGTACCAAAAAATCCTGCAAAAAAATGTCACTAAAATAAAACAAAAATGCTTAAGTATCTGCAATGTTTTATACTGAAAGTATTTTTTACTTAAAGTTTTGTGATTTTCAAGGGCCATATTATTAGATTTAAAAACTGCAGACCTGTATAAAGAAATCCATGAATACTGCTTTACACTACATGGGTTATTTTTCAGCCTTAGCTCTCTTGCCCCGGCCTTGGGCAACAAATTTTCAGGTAGCTGCCAACGCAATGCCATGAAATATTCCCAGAAATGTCCATACGCAGATACTACTCTATCTGTAAGTGTACCTGGCACTTTCTATACTTACTGTATACTTAAATAGACACATGATTTTCTATATCTTTTCTATATAGATGTGTGGTAAGCTTATGATTGGCATATGGCAAGAGGAAAGGGGGAGTAGTAACTAGGCCATTGGGGTTCGAAACAAATCTGAACGGGCTTAGGGCAGCATACAAACGAAATATTCCCCTCCTGTTAATTATTAATGATTAATGCCTAGCCCTAGTAAATGCCTTAAATTAGACTACATGGGGCTATTATGTATTTATGTGCCAACTAGTGATGTCGCAAACATCACATTTTGGGTTTGCGAACAGCGGACGTGAACTTCATCAAATGTTCGCGAACGTGCGAACATCGGCGAACCGCCATAGACTTCAATGGGCAGGCGAATTTCAAAACCCACAGGGACTCTTTCTGGCCACAATAGTGATGGGAAAGTTGTTTCAAGGGGACGAACACCTGGACTGTGGCATGCCGGAGGGGGATCCATGGCAAAACTCCCACGGAAAATTACATAGTTGATGCAGAGTCTGGTTTTAAGCCATAAAAGGCATAAATCACCTAACATTCCTAAATTGTTTGGAATAACATGCTTTAAAACATCAGGTATGATGTTGTATCGATCAGGTAGTGTAAGGGTTACACCCGCTTCACAGTAACAGACCAATCTCCCCGTTTAATGCACAGCAAACAACCGCAAACAGTCCCTTTGCACAACCGCAAACTCCCCATTTGCACAAGGTTGGATACCAAGCTAGCCATGTCCCGTTCCTTGTCCTCACTGATGTCATTGAAGGTCTCTTCCTCCACCCAGCCACCAAGGGTCCCCAAAAGGTGACAACAAGCCCCCTGGGACACCTGCTGTGTTTGGTCTTCCACCTCCTCAAAGCCACCTTCCTCCTCTGACTCCTCTTCTTCAGACTCCCAGAGTCTGGGGGCTTCCACTGCCCAGCATGGAAGATTATACACAGGTCAGAGTCTGGGGGCTTCCACTGCCCAGCATGGAAGATTATACGCGTTGCCTCTGTCTGCGTTATTATAAGGTGTGTACTGTTAAGTAGTACTATTCCTATCGGTTTAATCCCTGTTACGTCCACTATCAGGGGACGTGTATATGGCATGGATTTTTGGAAGCAGGAGATGGAAAAAGATGCTTAGTCGGTTCTCCCACTTCAAATTTGGGGCACTGCGCGTGCAATCTCAGGTGCTACCAGATATGAGTGTCGCTGTGCACTGGCAAAAGTTGGCAGAGTAGATACAATAGGCTTCACACACACCCCTGTAGGCAGGCAACTGATATTCAATCTATTACAGTCAAAAAAGTGTTGTTTTATTTCACTGAGCACAATAAAAGCTGTTAGGTGTTAGCCTGTCACACACACACGCTGGCAGGCAGGCATATGCAATTAGATTACACAGAAAAAAATTATAAAATAAAATAAATGATGTTCTAGCCCTAAAAATGGCTTTTTGGGTTGCTGTCCTTCTGATGGAAGGCTCTGGAAGGGAATGTATGCTGCTGATTGGCTGGAATGTGTCTGCTGACTGTGAGGTGCAGGGTCAAAGTTTCCTCAATGATAAAGAATAGGGGGCAAACCGAAAAGCGCATATGTTCGCCGTTCGCTGCGAGCGTGAACATGCCAAAATCACTGCGAATAGTCCGCGGGCGAACTGTTCGCGACATCACTAGTGCAAACACATCATGGGCACCATCAAATTAAACCACTCCTTTTTTATGCAAGGTGAGGAGCTCTTTGTTACAAACAACTCGATTTTATCTAAACTTTGATGTATCAGCACTATGTAATACTATTTCTTTGTTACTGTACAAAAAGCCTAAATATTATGTGGGAGGAATATCTTGGGTCAAAATTCTCAAACAGACCAGAGCAAGAAATCTTCTTATCTTCTATTCAAAACAACTGCACCAAACATCTTTCATCATCAGTAATGTAGTACAACATTATTCTTCATCATTTTAGTGATATTCTCATTTATTCATTTACAAGCTATTTACTTAACAGGGATCCCAGAGGAATATTGTGTAAAATGGCATTGCCATAAACATCTTTTAACACTGAAAAAAGTGATGGTTCTACCTGAATTTTTTTTTAGAATACTAAGGTTAAGATTAAAACAACAACAACAAAATAACTTCTGAGAAAAATGTTTCTCCTTCCATTTAACAGGTCAGGGCAAGATGATGATCATTAGTTACTTTAAAGTAAAGTTTCTAAACCATAAATGTCTATAAAATGCTCTTTTAAGTGCACAATAGAAAACTGAAAATTGTACCACATTCAGAAGACTATTTTTTTAGCAAAGCATTAGAAATAATTATGATGAGATAGCCGAGTTGGGGGCTCCAGTAGGTCTACTTTTACTCTGCTATTCAATTGGCCGTGCCTGAAAGTTAGGCGCCGGTCGTGAGAATTAGAAACCATGCTCTCGGCATGACCCATGCATGATCCATTCAGGCTAGTTGATGGAATAAATGACACGACAACTTGAGTTGGGAGAAACAACGGGCCACAGCTTTATTTAGACACAATGTAAACCAACAACCGTAACTTGTTTACTTCCTTCCGGGGGAGGAGCCCGGCCACGAACAGTGACCTCACGCTTTGAGCCCTGCCCAAAGCCCCAATGCTTATCTTTAAGCACGCCCTGTGAGGTGGGGGCCATCGCCCCCTTAGGCCAGTGGGCCGGGCAACTCACCTCCCGCCGCACAGACATAAATTAACAAACACAACATACAATAGCCACTTCTCCGAATTCTTTAACCAAAAATATATATATTAATTTCAATATTTCTTATTTATATTATATATACTTATTTTTTTTATTTTTTTTTTTAAAAGAATAAACCATAACATCTGTTAACAACAAAATACAGGGTGGGTGGGTGGGATTCCAGTCGGGAGACCGCGCTGCTCTGCTCAATGGCGCGAAACGGGCTTCCGACACGCCCCCCGACGCTCCTGATTGGCTGATAGCCTCACAGGCTCCGCTGGGTCACGTGACGCTACAGGCTGACCCAGGGAGCCTGTGCAGCCTCCGCGTCGTTCATGACCCATGCATGATCCATTCAGGCTAGTTGATGGAATAAATGACACGACAACTTGAGTTGGGAGAAACAACGGGCCACAGCTTTATTTAGACACAATGTAAACCAACAACCGTAACTTGTTTACTTCCTTCCGGGGGAGGAGCCCGGCCACGAACAGTGACCTCACGCTTTGAGCCCTGCCCAAAGCCCCAATGCTTATCTTTAAGCACGCCCTGTGAGGTGGGGCCATCGCCCCCTTAGGCCAGTGGGCCGGGCAACTCACCTCCCGCCACGGAGCATGCGAGGGACGCCTCCCGAGGCTGCGATCCCCCCCTGCTGGACATTAAAGCCAAGGCCCGCAAAACACTCTCCCTAAACTCGAACATCATCAACTCATACCCTATTTCCGTAAGATGAACCTTATCCTTTGCGAAAAAATCATCTGCGCCGACCGGTTCGAAATCTTTATACCGGATGGCAGAGAAACCTTGTTTTCTCACAAAGCTCGCAATCTGCTGGTTTATCTTCTGTCTAGCCTTATCTAAGCATACTGGGTCGCGCGCGTTACGCCATGATCTTCTCTTGATCATCTCAGACCAGATAAGGAACGTGCCAGGGAACTTCTTTACCCATTTCTCGATGTCTCTTCTCATCACCTTTAACATTCGTCTCATGGGAACTGTCCCCAAATCGTTCCCGCCGGCATGAAGAATTATAACACTGGGCTGACCGTAACGCTGCGCGTACGTTTCCAAGAGACCGTCGAGCTGCGCCCATCGCAGACCCCGAATGCCACACCACCTTACGCGTAAGTCCGTAATAGGAAAGCCCAGTTGTGCCTTTTCTTCGGTAACTGCGGCTAACCTATGGGCCCAGTACACGTAGGAATGGCCCACAATCCATAGTTGCTTCTGTTCCCCTGAAAGTAGAAAGCAACACCATTAAACCACTGCATTTGGCCGTACATAGGAACGAAAACGGTCTGAGTCCCACCTACCGATGCGCTTTACTGCCGCGTCGGGCAACCCCAACCTAGCCGCTTCAGTGGCAGCTCCAATCCGAAAGGAGTGCGTCCCAAAGTCGGACTGCTTGAAACCGAGCCGATGCAGTGCGCTTTTTAAAACTCTTTTAAACTGATACACAGACAGTGCCGTTCCATCGGCGTGGACCAGCAGCGAACACCGTCCCACCGGTCGCTGCTTAAGGTACTCCACTACACATGCATATGGGCAACACTCTGTGCCAACCTGATGCAGAACCACTTCTCTTCCTTTACCCACCTGGTCAGTCTTTGACCTCCGCAACCACAATACCACCGTACCTTCCCTGAGACAGGTATCCACCAATTGCAGACCCCCCGAACCGTGTCTACTGTTCGCGACTAACTCCCCTATCCTAAACGCTCCGAAGAACGCCAGGGAAAAAGCCGTTCGGAAAAGTAGAGATTCAAAGGGATCCCTGCAAACCACCACCAACTCCTGAGCCAATCTCAGCAATAGCGCAAATGTTATTGGCCGCCTACTATCTGGCCTTTGCGCACCGCTGAACATTCCGCGCACCACTTTGCGCACTAGAAACTCCTTAGTAAGGTCCCTCTGCCCAGCAAGCTTAAACATAAAAGCAAGCGCCGTGACCTGTCTCCCTACTACGGGTTTTGATTCGCCTTGCTCGGCGCACCGCAGCAGGTACCAAAGCAAGATCCCTACGCTCTTGTCTTCCGTCGTGGCACCACCTGCCAGTGCCACTAGGCTATCCCATTTAGCCCACACGCGTCTATAAGCGTTCCACGTCGCTGGGGCAACAGACTGTCTCACGAGTCTCGTTACCTGACAGCTCCAATCTCCCAGAGCTCCTCGGGGATGAGCTCCCCCAGAGCGTTCGCACGAGGAGCCAGCGCCCTGAAACGATCCTCCTGAAACCGAGAGAGGGCGTAAGCAATTCCGTTATTCACCTTTGTCACGTGTCTTGCTTGAAACCATATGTTCAAGCGAAGGCAACATAGCACAAGATGCCTAAGCAATCTAATCACTGGTACGGATGCCGCCGTGATGTTGTTCACGGCTTCAACCAACCCCTTATTACCCGAATGGAAAATGACTCGCCTGTCCCTGAAACAAGGACCCCATAAGTGCACTGCTACCACCATAGGAAACAGCTCCAGGAATGTAGGGTTCAGCAGTAAACCCGCCTCTTCCCATTCCTCCGGCCATGCCGCAGCGAACCATCTCCCTTGGAGATACGCCCCACAACCGATCGGTCCAGAACCATCGGTGTGCAGGTCTAGCTCTGCGCTGGTGGTGCCCTCCTTTTGAAGGACCACCCGCCCGTTAAAGTCTGCAAGGAACATTGCCCATACCTCTGCATCGTCGCGCATGGCCTTAGAGACTGTTAGGAAATGATGCGGCTTCGCAATCCCTACCGTAGCCAGAGACATCCGTCTACAGAATATCCGCCCCATGGGGATAATTCTGCACGCGAAATTCAACTTCCCCAATATTGATTGCAGCCGCCGCAGGGTCACCCTCCGTGCGCCCCGCAGCGCCGTAATCTCGGCTTGCATGTCCTCCACCTTCTCTAAGGGAAGACTGCACTCCATTTTGCAGGAGTCAATCCGAATCCCCAGAAAAGTCAATTGTTCCGTAGGGCCCTCCGTCTTGTCATGGGCCAATGGTACCCCGAATTCTGTACAGATTTCGGTGAACACCTCCAGCATAAAACGGCAAGCGTCGTTTCTCGCTGGGCCAACAAAAAGGAAGTCATCCAGGTAATGGGTAACACTCTTGTACCCAGCCTCGATGCTCACAACCCACTGTAAAAATTTGCTGAAAGCCTCGAAGTAAGCACAGGATATCGAGCATCCCATGGGTAAACATAAGTCAATGAAGTAACTTCCGTCTACGAAGCACCCCAGCAACCGATGGCTTGTCGGGTGCACGGGGAGCAATCTGAATGCTGCCTCGATGTCCACTTTTGCCATAAGGGCCCCCTGGCCCTTCCTCCTCACCAAATCGACCGCCCGGTCAAATGACTCGTAAGACACAGTAGCCTGGTCTCTTGATATGCCATCGTTTACCGAACGGCCTCTGGGGTATGAGAGATGCTGGATCAGTCTAAATTTACCCTTCTCCTTCTTGGGGACCACCCCAAGAGGAGACACAACTAAACCCTGGATGGGCGGGGGCCGCAAATGGCCCGGCCATCCTACCCAATTTTACTTCATTAAGCACCTTAGCTTTGGCTACCCCTGGGAAATCCCTAGCCGACTTCAGGTTTGGGACAAGAAAACCTTGAATGTCGACCCCACATGGAATCCGGAATCCTTCTCGGAACCCGTCCTCCAAAAGGCGCGCCGCTTCGGCGGTGCCTGCCAATTTACCGTAGCGCTTTAGCCACGGCAGCATGGCGGGGAGGCGTATGGGCGTCTTGCCCCTTTGCAGGAGGCTCGCCCCTGCCTCCCTCTTTGGGTCTACTGCATCTAGACAGGGGGTGTTCACCTCCGCAGTTTGAGCATGCATGCTTAAATCTGCAGTTAGGCGCCCATCTGCAGACCCCCTCGTTGTACGAAAAACAGGTCTTAAGACCTGCTCCTGAGGCGTGGGTGGGGCCCTTACCTCCACCGGCCCCGCTCCGAAAGGGCGTCGTGACTCTCATGGGTGTCATGATATTTAGCCAATACGCCACCGCTTTGTCGCTCCACGCCATACTTGGCCTTGAGGCCAAGTATTGCCGGAATTCCTCATCGTACCGCCACCAGGCTGTACCCCCATAAACCTTGTGAGCATTCCGAATTTCGTCTATGTAGACGAACAATCCCGAACTCTGTTCAGGGTGCCGCTCACACAGTACGCAAGCCCAAATAGAAAATGCTTGCAGCCAGGTATCAAACGTCCTGGGTAGCCTAGCAAAGGATTTCCCCTCCCTGGGGCCCCTCTCGGCCAGGTCTGTTTGCCTAGACATAGGGAGAAGGGAAAACAACTCTATAAACTCCCTCCTCCAGATCTTTTCCTTTACTTCCTGTGGAAGGTGTGCACCCAAATTATCCAACGAGCAGAGGACTATGGGCCTCATGGCTGCGTCGGTAACCCCCACAGTGTTATTCCCAACTGCTGCTATTGCGCTGCCTACCGGCTCGGGCGCGCGCAAGCTAGCTAGCGCCTCGCTCGCGCTCGCTGGCGCCACTACCGCTGCTGGCTGGGACCATGCACCCTTTGCTAGCCCCCCTATCCACGCTCCCATTTCGCGCTCGCTAACTGCAATGTTATGCGCAGCTAATAGAGTCCTTAATGACCCAATAAAACCACCCTTGTCTGCTGCGCAGCTCAATTCTGAGCGCTCACCTGCTTCTGGAAGCTTAGGAGTAGATACGGCCAACGGAGTATCCCCGCGTCTCTCCTGACGCTCCGGGGACTCTGACCGTCTGGCCCTCCGCGGGCTTCTCCTCTCAGATCCAGTGCAAGCACAGCTGCACCGACAAGATCTTCTGCTTCTAGACCGGGATCTCCTTCTAGATCTGTGGGTACAAGAAGAACAGTCACTAGCTCTCCGCGACCTGCATGCCCGCGCCCATACCGCCCTTTCCTCGTCTGAGGAAGGGTCCTGGTCAGCTAAGCTTGCGCGGCTGGAGTAGGCTAGCACTGCCTCCGCCGCCCCCTGTAGGGGGCCCCCTGAGACTTCCTCGGGCGTTGGAATATCCAGCTGTTGGTCAGTCTTAGACCCTTTGCGCTGTGGCCTAACCGTATCGCCCTCAGTCTCTACTCTGCTACGCCTTAGCGGTGTGTGCGTAAATAGCAGCGGACTGTACCTGCTCGTAGCCTTCTTAGCTCGAGTGGGGCGTCCTAGCCTCGCCACTGCCGCTGTCACAGGCATGTCATCAATCATGACCATGCTGTCTTGGCTGTTCATCTCTCTGATGACCCCATCTCTTCTCTCTCTCGTCGTCGCCATGCTCCTCTCGCTGCCAGTTGGGCGTCCCTGTAAAGTACCAGAAGCACTGTTAATTAGGGAAACCCCAGGGACCGTCTGCTTGGCACCGTGAGGGCCTGTAGGAGCCTTTTTAGGACTCCCGGCTTTTCTCTTACCCCCTGCACCCCCCTTGCGGGGTGTTAGAGGGGTGTTTCGCGACCTTTGTCGCGGCCTAGTACCTTTAGGCAAGTTGTCAGGTGGTGGCCGGATTGCTAGGCCCTCACCCCCACCGCCCGTGGTCCTGGCGCTCGCTTGCCTGGGGGGTATGGGGTCCCGGCCGCCCTGACCTGTAACCCCCCCCATCTCTGGTGTCTCTGCTACCTGATGGACGTGGGTCTGGCAGCCCTACAGTGGTGGGATGGGAAAAAATTTCCCTGGAGGCATCAGGATTGGCTAGGACACCAGCCACCGCAGGCTGTTCCTGTACAATGTGCTGAGCTCCAAGCGCAGAAGGCATGGGAGGTCCCAGCCTGTCCTGCACCCACCTGACCCCTTGGCTTAAGGCACGGGTCCTAACCTCAGCCAGTAAGGCCTCTAAGCCTTCTGGATCCATAGAAATAGCTAACAGGGGAACAACAGGGGGCACAACAAGCAGCAAGACAGGCACACACAGACACAGGAACACACACAGGCACAGCACACCACAGGGAGACAGGGACGCACACACACACAAAAAACGGAGGAGGAAAAGAACACAAAAACAGACAGGGATAGCCTCAACAGTGATATCCCCTTATATGCTGGTAAGCTGGGGTGAAATCTCAGTAATTAAACCTTCCTACTGTATTTTTATAGCTGCAGGACCTCAGACCTCCGTCCATCCAGTCGGGAGACCGCGCTGCTCTGCTCAATGGCGCGAAACGGGCTTCCGACACGCCCCCCGACGCTCCTGATTGGCTGATAGCCTCACAGGCTCCGCTGGGTCACGTGACGCTACAGGCTGACCCAGGGAGCCTGTGCAGCCTCCGCGTCGTTCAGTAGCATTTGAGGGCTTGAACATGTGTGCAGACGCAAGCCCGTAACTCGTGGTTCAAGCCCGTAAGATCAGAGCATTTTAGATGCAAATATAAATTCAATACAGCACTGTAAATGTTGGGAAACAGTATGGTTGACATTAGAATTAAAAGCACAACATTCTCAAGCTTGCACATCGCCAAAATATATTTAATTTCCGTCCAAAGTCCTACGTGCTTGAATGATCTCCTAGCCTGTAACTCATGATTCAATTCAATTAACTGAGAACTGGGGAGGAGGGTCTCACATTCATCACAGGTGCCTCAAAAATATAAAAAGATTAAACCTCATGCACAATTTACCAATTACAATGATTCACCTATTATGCTACCCCCCCCCCCCCCCCCCCCCCACTATGTACAAGTGAAGCACTGATCTTTGTGAAGAATGGACCAGCAGTTTTTCCTCCAAACAGGTATAATTCATTTAAACTTTACACCAACATTTCTAGATTATTCATGAATTTATTCACCATTTATTTGAGAAATTACATGTTAGCGGTTTATTTAAATAGATATGCAATTCATGTGTTTCTTTATATTATTATTAGAAAATATGGGTTGGCACCATGTTAGCTATGGAAAACCAAGGAACCGGATCAGTAAGCTGCTCTGGATAGAGATGCATAGCAAGTTTCAGGATCAAGTCCCTTCAGTGGGCTAAAGTTAACACAAATGCAAAACTAAATGAGAATTTGCTACTATTGCGTCAATCAAAATGGTGTAACTCACAAAAGCTGCTGTTGACCGTGCTTACATTTTGCTACCATCTAATGCTCATTTTTGTGGACAGAGTTTAATTGCTGGTTGTTCTAATTATCATTTTATTATTATTATTATTATTATTATTATTTATACAGCTCTATACATTTGGATGTCAACCAACTGATATGGAATGCTTTGAGGAATTAAGTAATGTCTGGAAATCATGCACCAGAGAATGTCCGTTCTCTCCCCCCCTCTCTCTCCCCTGTGTCTCTACTCCCCCTCCCCCTCCCCTGTGTCTCTTCACCCCCTCTCCCTCCCCTGTGTCTCTTCACTTGATAATTATTGTTAGTGGAGTTCCTAGTTTGCACTAGATATGCCACAGATTTGATGGAGATTCTAGACAACTTTGTCCAGGTGTCTAGTATCCTCAGTTTAAACCTTAGGATACTAGTTTATTTTAGAATAAAAGGACTCATAAAAACTATAAAATGTATACATTCTTTAAATCTGCTTCACCCAGCACATATTGTTGGATAAAATGCACACATAGCAGAACAAAGGAGTTATGTTAAATAAATGATGGAAGGCTAGTTAATCTGATCTGGGAGAATGCCAGAGGAATCCAGTTATCATTTTTCCATCCTCTTAAAATCATCACCTCCTCACACACGTGATATATAAATATTCTGCAGTATTCCAAAACTCTCTATAATGCATTTATAAATTTGTTTTCTATGTAAAATAAATTATATTAATTTATGAAAATTGCCATTAAAGCACCACAGATGAAAAACAATGTGTTTGATCCATCCTTTGTTTTACAAGTGAATTGCAAGTAAATGTGGTTGAACATAATCACAAGCACAATGAGTTGCAGTTTAGAATTCCATAAGACGCATTGTCACTTTGTTTCCTGTAACATGTCAGGACAGAGGAGGAGAAAACAAGCCCACTGTGTCTCAATTTAATGTAATTTAACTACATTATTGACCACTTATTTAAAAAAAATCTGTAATGTTTAAAATTATGATCTTTTTAAATCATCCAGTGAGCACATGAAGGACTGCTGTAGTCATATATACTCTTTTGCAGAACTATAGTTAAAAGAGGGATTATGTATTTTTAAATATAAATATTAAAAATAATAATACAATCTCTAGTTTAATACCTTTTTATATGTAACTAGTAACTTGCCTGTCAGAAATGATGGGATAATATTTGAAGTGTCTTTCCCCCCCCCCCCCGTGTCTCTTCCTCCCCTCCCCTGTGTCTCTTCCCCCTCTCTCTCCCCTGTGTCTCTTCCCTCCCCTATGTCTCTTCCTCCCCTCTCCTTCCCCTGTGTCTCTTTCCCCCTTCCCCGTGTCTCTCCCCTCCCTCCCCTGTGTCTCTTCCTTACTCCTCTGTGTCTCTTCCCCCTTCTCTCTGCTTTGTGTCTCTTCCCCCTGTCTCCCTCCTCTGTGTCTCTTCCCCCTACCCTCTCCCTCCTCTGTGTCTCTTCCCCCTCTCCCTCCTCTGCATCTCTTGCCACCTCTCCCTCCCCTGTGTCTCTTCCTCCTCTCCCTCCTCTGTGTCTCTTCCTCCTCTCCCTCCTCTGTGTCTCTCCCCCTCTCCCTCCTCTCCCTCCTCTGTCTCTTCCCCCTCCTCTGTGTCTCTTTGCTCCTCTCCCTTCCCTTTGTCTCTAACCCCTCCTCTTCCTCCCCCGTGTCTCTTCCCTCCTCCCTCCCCTGTGTCCCTTTACCCTCTCCCTGCAGTACTGTCTAACAATTAGATTTTTGCTGATCGCCTTTCTGACTTGAGAGATGACTTGAATGCAAATTAATCTTCTATTTGCACAATGGGAATTTGTCAGCTAAAACTGTCAGGTATATAATTCATTAGTTTATACAAGAAGCAGTCCAGTAAAAAAAACAACCTAGAGTAAAGAAGAATTTTATATAACAATATATATATGTCTCTCTCCCCTGTGTCTCTTCCCTCCCCTATGTCTCTTCCTCCCCTCTCCTTCCCCTGTGTCTCTTCCCTACCCTGTGTCTCTTTCCCCCTTCCCTGTGTCTCTCCCCTCCCTCCCCTGTGTCTCTTCCTTACTCCTCTGTGTCTCTTCCCCCTTCTCTCTGCTTTGTGTCTCTTCCCCCTGTGTCCCTCATCTGTGTCTCTTCCCCCTACCCTCTCCCTCCTCTGTGTCTCTTCCCCCCTCTCCCTCCTCTGTCTCCTCTGCGTCTCTTGCCACCTCTCCCTCCCCTGTGTCTCTTCCTCCTCTCCCTCCTCTGTGTCTCTTCCTCCTCTCCCTCCTCTGTGTCTCTCCCCCTCTCCCTCCTCTCCCTCCTCTGTGTCTCTTCCCCCTCCTCTGTGTCTCTTTGCTCCTCTCCCTTGCCTGTGTCTCTAACCCCTCCTCTTCCTCCCCCGTGTCTCTTCCCTCCTCCCTCCCCTGTGTCCCTTTACCCTCTCCCTGCAGTACTGTCTAACAATTAGATTTTTGCTGATCGCCTTTCTGAATTGAGAGATGACTCGAATGCAAATGAATCTTCTATTTGCACAATGGGAATTTGTCAGCTAAAACTGTCAGGTATATAATTCATTAGTTTATACAAGAAGCAGTCCAGTAAAAAAAACAATCTAGAGTAAAGAAGAATTTTATATAACAATATATATAAATACTTTGTAACTTCTAAAGCAAATTTGACAATGATCACATTTAGGTGTTCAAAGAACCATATAGAAAAAATATAACCTCAGTGCTCCTTTAAGAAGGAGTCACAAATAAACCTACAGCATATGTTTTATAAGCTAGTTCTGCTAATGCTTTGCCATAAGTTGAATGGTTTGTGTCATTATATATTTTTTTGCTCCCTCTAAATTTTATGGTTATGTCCTTCACATAAATTGACCTGGAGTTGAACTAGACAAGTAAGTCTCATTCTTCTAATAATTGTCAATTCGTTATAAGCAAGTAGATATGTTAAGAGAGTAGACAGCACATTTTCTAATATACTATGTTTAAGGAAGTCACTTACAGAGTGGTGGAGGTACTGGACTATGACTTATCTAGATCTTGGGACAGACCCAAATCCACCTGCTATCTTGAAAAATGTCACATTGGTATCTGATTATATTTGATTAATATCAATGCTTTGTTCTCGGTATATGGACCACAAAACTGCTGTGAATCTGCTGATCAACTTACTGAGAAGGTAAAATACTTTCAATGCAGAGGAGCCTTCTATCTGAATAGTGAGATTATGGCATCTACAACTACCAGTGCTTTCAGCATGACTAATAGAAAGCTCATTAGTTTACAAAGATAACCCCCCTCCTTGAAAGTAGGAGATATAATCAGGTGAGAAAAAAGGAACCCTGCAGTAAAGCATAATTTCATATGAAAGTTACAAAAAGTACAGGTTGTGTTTATTTAATATTGTACATGCAATTATTATTATTGTTGATTTTACTTTTTTTGTTCATATATTTCACATCACTGCCTTGTGTCTGGAAATTTTAAAGAAATCCATTTTGAGCTGGGATTGTATCATGACAATCCTTTGTTTATTATTAGTATAAAGGGCTTCAACTCTATTCCCCTTCTAGATCACTATCTTGTCGTGGTGAAGGTGCTTGTGCGCCTCAATGAACCTGTGAGCTATACAATGTAGGGTCATCCAAGATAGGCAGGTCATAGCAGAGAGGTCAGACAAATCGTGGTCTACTGGAGAAGGAACTGGCATCCCACACCAGTATCTTTGCCAATAAAAAAATATGGATAAGCACAATCAGAGACATAGATAGATGTGCCTGGCATGGTGCAGTCAATAGGGTCACACAGAGTTGGACATGACTCAAAGATTGAACAACAACAACAACTCTAATGGTACACTTTTAATTACTGCTAATGAATCTGTCAAATGGCATCTATGGTCTGAGTAACGATTATCTAAGCACTGTGGGTTGGAGGCCAAGAGTCCATACTACCAGGACCAGACTTAGCAGCACAAAGCAAAATGTAACCCTATTCTCACTATACACAAGAAAATGCTTCCTAACTGGATTATTGTTTACTAATACTCACCTCTGGGTTGTATATTTATTTTCCATGACCTGAATTCTGATGGTATGTTTGACTGTATTTACAAACAAAACAGTCATTTGAAGTAGACATTTTCTGCCAATTCCCTTATGACTTCCTCATGCCCTTCCTGTATTGGCAACAACTTCTCCTCCCATATGTCCTATGCGTTATGTCTCCATCTCACACTGTTTTTTGTCTCTTCCTCCTCCACAGCTATACACAAACCTGGCGTGCTAATGCAATTAAAATCTATTTTCTTCCTTTCTTCCTTTTCTCTATTTGATGAACCAAATCATGCCAAACTACATCTACGTTGGTATTCAAATGGACGGCGCCGCAAGGCGGTCCCTCTTACGGCCGATTGCAAACCATGGAATCGTCCGTAAGCCTTGGCGGTCTTGAACAGGATCGTGGCAACCAATATTAATTCCCCCATGCTGCGGGGTCCCGATCGGGACCCCTGCAGTGTCCCTACATTAACCCCATAATGCAGTGGTCCTGATCGGGACCCCTGCAGTGTCCCCAAATGAACCCCTTGCTGCAGGGGTCCCAATCGGGACCCCTGCAGCATTTACAAATTTTAAATTTCCAGCCGCAGGTCCTGAAAGGACCTTAAAGGTCTTTAAAGGACCCGCAATAAATAAAACATTTAACCCCTGCCGCAGGGCCTACTATAAGTACTCCCCATCACTCATTGGGCTCTATACAGAGCTCCATAAGCCTTTTTGTAAAGCCATCACTCATGGGAGTCAATATAGATCCCCATGAAACTAAAATTAACCCTCTCAGTCCAATAGGGGTCAATATAGACCCCTATATGACACTATTAACCCCTGGGTTAATCCTACAAGTGCCATGAGGGTCCTCCAGGACCCTCATGACACAAATTGTAAGCGCTACACTATTTACCATAACCATATCCCATTAACACTAACTAAACCCTATCAACCTCAATGGCCCCCCTTTAACCCTAACCTATGTAAACCCATCTAGGCCTATTTAACCCCATCCCAGCCTATGTACCCCTATCTAAGCCTATGTAACCTATCTAGGCCTATTTAAGCCCAATATAAGCCTATGTAACCCCATCTAGGCTTATTTAACTCCCTCTAGGCCTATTTAACTCTTATGGGGGGTCTATACATAGACCCCATAAGCCTCCATCTAACCCCATCAGTCCCATAACTGTCTATAAAGACCCTCATTGGACAATTAGAAAACTAACATTAAGCCCCTAAGTGCCATGAGGTCCTCCAGGTCCCTCATGCCACTAAGTATAAACACTACACTACACTATTCCCCCACAATAAACCAGTAAATGTAAACTAACCTCCCTCTACCTGAACCAATTAACTCCTACCTACCTAACACCTACCCTAACCTATTAACACCTACACTACCTACCTAACCCCCTATTAAACCCCCACCCACTAACTACAAAAAATAAAAAACCTAAGTCACACAAAATAAAAAAGAACATTACAAAAATGAAAAACACCCCACCACTACAGAAAATAAAAAAATAATTGCTCACCTAAAAAGAAAATACATGCACAAATAAACATCACATTACAATACATCAGTAAATACAGTTCACATAAACCTCTAACTACATACTATTAACCCCTAACTACATACTGTACATCAATAGCCTACCTACATACATTAAACCCCTATCTACATACAGTATTACCCTAACTACATACATTAACTCCTACAGTATTTACATACATGAATAGCCTACCAACATACATTAAACTCCTGTGACAGGAAAACCGTTGTTGCTGAAGGGCCATTTGGGCAAGGGATGTGGTCTTATTTATTCTATTTTAGGTAAGATTTAGGGTTTTCTGTTTTTTAAGAGCAAATAGAGAGCATACTTTAGTCTGGAGATTTCATTGGTCCACAGTGGGCAAGCTCCCAAGATAAGTTGAAAATCTCAAGTTTTTGTGCTATGAGAGCTTCAGATAAAAAAGAAAACACACTAACACATTAGCAAATACCCACTTTCTGACTCAAAAAAAAAAAAAGATTCTCTCCGTGTGCCTGTAACATTATTGCTAATTTCAATGTTTTTAATAACAGCATAGATTTTACTCCAAAAGTCCTTGATGTGTAAGTTGTAGATAAAATCATTTTAGTTAAAAGTGCTAAAATAGATAGTATCATTGCCCACAATTCCTATTATGTATAACTGTTTATTGTTTATTGTCATGTCTCTGACATTTCTGTACCTCTGTATGGTGCTACAGAATATGCTGGCAGTTTACAAATAAACAATAGTTACATTAATAAAAATAGCACTTTAATTAGTTCTACTCAAGATGCTTTGGCCATATGGGTTTGATTAGTCTCCCACATGCAAAGCAGAGACAAAAATAACCTTCACCAAACTTGCGATTATTTATATTAAAATCAATTAGAAATAGAATATAACAGGATTTACAGAAATACTTTTTTTCACATTCATGTGGTATGCTCAAGTTGCAATAATGTGCTTTAAACTAAAATGGATTTTGAAAATAATTTACCATTGCAGAAAAAAACGTGGTCCTATTTTTTTCTTCTGAATAAGTTAACTTATTGAGCAATAAATAAATACAACCTATACATATTTAACTTTTTATTAAGAAATATTTACTACATCTTCTTTTCCAAGCTGATTTTTTGTTACTTTTTGTCTCTGTAAACTATTGATCCTGTTGATAACATGGATAATATAAGATGTCACAATACCATTGTAAAGATAGAAGCTTCCTTTGAATTCAAAAGCCTTGATCTACCTCAAGACCAACACCACTGGCACAAATGGCAACTTATACTGCAAGATAATTGTATATAAAAGGTGATAAGTTATAAGCAGTATTATATATATATATATATATATATACACTATATATATATATATATATATATATATATATATATATATAGTTATTTTCTTAGTGGATAACTACAGTTTTGTGAATCTACCATTGAGAAACTAAAACAGTGGTTTTAAAGGGCATCCATCATATCATAATTCTTGTATATATGCTGTTTCCAGGTGGTTGACCAGGGCTGGGCGGCCCACTCTCCCAGGCAAAGTGTATGTGCAATACATCGCCTCTCAGTTTCCGCTATAGTGATTGGCGCATGACCACTGGCTGGCTCGCCAGTCAGGAGTGGATTGCATATGGCGTCTCCTACATTACTGCATACGTAGCAACAGCTTCTCATTGGTGCCCCCTATTTTCACAGAGCTTGCTATGTTATGGCGCGAATGAGTGTCTAGCCATATAACCGGATGGGTAGGCTGGGCTTACTAGCCTTGGTTGGCAGCCAGCCTAAGAGAAGGAAAACTTTGATTTTAAACCTAGGCAGCTCATTAGCCCATCTAGGAAAAGGGCACTCCAACCATGACAGATGAACCCAGAGTATAAATGGTGGGACCAGTACTGCTCAGTACTGCACACACTGCATCTAATATAAATACTCCATTGCGCAAGCCCATGGGGCATGTCTACACAAACAATATCTTCAAGTCCTGCAATGATGGGAAAGGGGTGAGATGACAGATGGAAGATGACACTGGAAGCCTTAGTTTCAATCCTGCATACAGGTGGTTCAAGTGTATGGGTCATGTGATGCCTACCACAGAGATGGCAGCATCATCCGGCAGCACCCTGAACGACTAAGCAGCCTTCTCTAGGGGCATCACTGCTTGCTCCACAAGGAGAGGGGCCTAGAAAAGGTGGCCTAAAGAAAGCTTGTCTCCTTTTCACCCAGTTGGCTCTCTGTGGTCAATGGGCAT
Source organism: Discoglossus pictus (assembly GCA_027410445.1). Taxonomy (NCBI): domain Eukaryota; kingdom Metazoa; phylum Chordata; class Amphibia; order Anura; family Alytidae; genus Discoglossus; species Discoglossus pictus. Next base: position 43,382,657 of record CM050163.1, read on the forward strand.
TTCCATTACACATGCCTCACAAGGTGTTCTTAGACTGAAACTCACCTGTTGGAACATCAGAACTATGCTTGACACACCAGAACATGCTATGCTCTACTAGCCCAAAAACTATCAAGGCTGGCTATCGACATTGCTGCCCTCTGTGAGGTCCGCCACCTGGAGGAAGGCAGCCTTTAGGAACATGGCGACACCCTCTACTGGTCAGGCAAGCCAGAAACCGAGAACCACCTCTCTGGTGTCGTCTTCATGGTCAGGAATCCTATCGCCTTCAAACTTCATAACCTACCAAAGGGTCACTCTGACCGCATTATTTTCATGCATCTCCTACTTCAGAACAAGCAGAATACTATAAATTTTCAGTGTCTATTCCTCAACTCTTCAAGCGGATTCTTGGAAAAAGGACAAGTTTTACACTGACCTGTGCAATCTCGTACAGTACGTCCCTGCAGATGACAAGGTCATCATTCTCTGCAACTTCAATGCCAGAGTAGGCACAAACTCAGAAGCTTGGAAAGGGATTCTTGGCAGCCAGGGTTTTGAAAGCTACGATGACACCGGGCACCTTCTGCTAGAGTTTTCGTCCTACTCACCTGAGTTATGCCCAGTGAAGAATGCAATATGGACCACCACCTGGTGTGCTGTAAACTTTATTTCCACTTTAATCCTAAGAGGAGCCCCAAAAAAGAAGTTACAGATCGGTAACCTCCAGTCAGCTGAAGTAAAGTCATATGTCCAGGTAAATTTCCAGTTGAGACTAGAGGATTCCAGGGGCTTCATGGATCCTTCTTCAGATACTCTATGGGAACCACTAAAAACCAGCATCCTGCAAACTTCTGAAGAGGTCATATGATTCTCCACAAGGAAGAACAAAGACTGATGTGCCGAAAACAATCAGGAGATCTGTGAATTACTATTGAAAAAGTTGTGCAGCAACTTCCAACGAAAGCGTTGAAAAATTCATAACGATTTGTGAACAAACCTTGTGGAAAGAACTCATTGTTGTGCAGATGTCAGGTTATCTACCGGTACTATTGAAGATGCAGTTTCCCTGGGCAGAACACATCTCTAGGATGAGGATGATCAGCTGCCAAAGATTGTGTTATATGGTGAGCTCATCACTACTAATCGTGACAGAGCATGACCGAAGAAGAGGTACATGGACTAGCTAAAACAGTCCCTTGATGGTCAACTTTAGACTTTTTCACCAGGCTGTCTCCTCGTTCGAGAGCACACAACTGTGTCTTCAACAGCATGACCTCATTGCTGGTAACTCCTGCCTGTTCAAGGTCTTCAGTGTTGGTGACATAGATGTTGAGGATGGTCTTGAGGACAAAAATAGAGGAAGCTTCCCTTGCAACGACTGCAGTTAGATCTACCTGTCCCACATTAGTCTCCTCAACCACCAGAGAGCCCACAGATGTGGACAAAATCACTCATTGGCGAACCCAAGCCAATGATATGTAATGTTTCTAAATAATGTTTTCCATACAATATAATTTAACATAAGTTTCTAATTCCATATTTACAATATGCTCTTTGAAAAACTACACTTGATTATAGTCAAAACGTTTTAGAAAGTAAAAAACAATACAGCATTCTGTTAAATTATAATAAGCAATTTTTCTATATAAGGGCAACCACTGCCTTGTTTGTAAATATGTTTTTTTTCAGTTCGGAGATGATCTGCAGAAAAATTGAATTTTTATTAGACCTATTGAAAGCACTCTTACTAAGCATTGCCAGGTTTCAAATGAAGCAGATGAATGCACCTTTCACTAGTAGCAGATACAAAATTGATGGCTCCCACAACGAGCAACTGCAATTTGCAAATAGCAAATTGATCTAAATTGCATGCTGCCATAAGAAAGGTAGGAACCAACGTAGCTATTACATGCTGCCTGTAAGAAACCCTTATATGTAAAGCTTTACAAGTGAGTGGTATGTGTGAACTGTTCCTTGCTCTACATGTTTGAGCTAAGGGTGATGACATTGCACCCGCATGAACTTTCAACTAATGCTATAAATTACTGGTAAGTTCTGAGGGAGCTAGTAGTTACATAACCCTATGGGTAAAATTAACCTCCCCTACCAGCAACTAAACACTTTACGAGAACATTTATGACATACTCAAAGAAACTTTTTCACCCCAACAGGAAATTGATTTAATTCTAAAGACTTAAAAGACATTAAAAACTGGCTATAAATTTTACTAGCAGTGTTTCTCAAAAGTAAATAATTTCTGAAATATTTATAATTATGCTAATGTGCTCCTCAGAGTGCTTGCTAAGGGTGGGAGAAGGCTCTAACTGCCAAATAAAATTGCAAGTTTTTATTTTAAACACTACAGAGACAGACAAGCAGAATGTAAACTTAGTTTGCACTTCATTAATATTCATGAGACACTCAGTGCAAAGAAGGTATGGTCATCAAAATAACAAGACCATGCAAAAATGTAATTGGTATAGTGCAAATTGATCCCAAGGGGCCAAGAAGCTGACTAAAAATAAAATAACAAATCTAAGTAGTCGAAACACCAAAAAAAAAAAAAAAACACATAGTACTTACATATATATCATATCTGGTCAGTACACCAGAATAAATTAAATACATGAATTCAATATAATGTAAAAGAAGGTATTCTCCAACAATTGAATTCCTAAAATTAAACTAATAGAAATAATGCATAGCACCTATAAATTCCTGGTCAGTACACCAGAATGACTAGTGCCTAGGAGAAGGGAATCCCATTCACCTACACACAGCAAGAGTAATTGAAAAGTTTAAACATAGTATGACAGAGATCTGGAATTACCTATGTGGGGAAAAAGAGGAAGAGGACAAAATGGATGAATATGTACAGTGAAGTAAGGTTTACATTTTAGAGTTCCAATAAACAGTCCAACCTGGTAATGATGTCCAAGAAGTGCTGCCAATATTGATTAATCAGTGATATCATACCATCAAGTAATATAATATAGTGCATATATATATATATATATATATATATATATATATATATATATATATATATATATCAAATGTATATTGATACATGGAACATATATGTAGTCTGTTTTTGATATACTTTTAATATTGAGATAAATCATACATGAGTTAGTGAAATGAGGTAGAATTGTACAATTGTTTGGGTGTGCAGTAACATAGCATGATAGAGGTAGTGGGAAGGGATGGAAGGTTGATTAGGGTGGCCATAATGGGTAGGTTAGTAAAAATGTAATAGGTATTATTAGTAGGTGTTTCTGACTGCAAATTGAGGTAATGTGTATGGGTCAAACTAAAACAAATAAGAGGCAAGGAACGTGTTGAGTGCTCTCACTTTCTAAGGCGTGCAGAGGCCAGATACAGTTAAAATGGTTTCTGTAAGTGGAAGACAACTGGTGTTATAGAGAGAGAAGAGAAAGAGGGAGAGAGCCGATGGAAAGAGAGAGAGAGGGAAGAAAACATGGGACAGATAGAGGAGGGGTCTAGTCAGAGAAGATAAGGAGGCAATAAACCAGGGTTGGAGCTAAGTAATGCAAGTTACAATAAAAGGGGTTCGATATACACTCACGGCTACCTCCCTCACATATATATATGAGGTAGGAATATACAATTTAAGTGTAGACAATTTAATTCCGCTAAAAAATAATAGCAGACATACATTCATGCTAATATTAATAGCTGTAATGGTGGCATCCTCCATAGTCTGTAAATACCTCCAGTTGCTGTGTAGATTTTCAGTTGTTCTTTTGTCCCAGAAATGCAGAAGCCAGGTACAGATTGAATAACTTCTCACTTCAGCATAGAGAGCTGCCCCCTGACAGATCAGTCAATGTTCTATTTATAATATTTATATTGCAGCTGACTTTTAGAACTACTGATATTCAATGTACTCTGTATCATTTAGAAGAAGTGTATGTTTAGAGAATATGTTGATCGGTGGTGCATGTATTCACTTTGCAGGGTCTCAGGCAGGTCAGTGTTCAGTAAACCAGAAATGCCAAAAACAGTGGTTGTGGACAATCTGTCCCTCGTGAGTTCCTCCCCTGCTTTATACTCCCCCATTGTGGCTCTTGCACAGGCAGCATCCTCAATCATCTTCCTCTTCTCTATGATATTGTAGGCATCACAACAGTGCTTCATGATCTTGACATTGATAACGTGAACACCCAAAACGATGACCTATCTCCACATGCTTGCCCTCTGACCTCTTGTCCTTCATAGAGTATATGTGTCCAATCATGGATGGCCTTTATGGGGGGCAATAAATTCCTACTGGTAGAAATTTGAGGCCTGTGTTTTGTGTTAGCTTTTTGACCAATGTGTCTGGAGATCAGAACCTTGTGGGCAAAACATGAGGTCTGGGGCTCACCTCCCCTCCTTTAACTACTAACCCCAATGTCCTGTTAGGGGCAACTCTATCTTCAGTACCCTCCCCCTCTACTCCTTTTCTTCCACTCACCACACTTCTCTTCTATCTCCCATGCTTCCTCTATCTCCACCACACTGCTCTTCTCCTCTCCCTACCTCATCCTCCACTTCATCTTAGATGTACAAACAGAAAAAAAATAAAACAGAAAAAGACACTTCAAGGTGATTGTCAGCACCACTTCTCCTACTTGTACATCACCACCCAAGTTCACTACATCATAAAGTGAATGCTCTGTAAACCACCTGCCAGATAATTAGCACATATCCAATGTATATGCTGAGCAGCACTTAAAGGGACTCTGTAACTGCTGGATAACATTAGAAGCTTTATGTTGGATACTGCAAAGACTGCAAAGTAGAATTTCATGCTAATAAGCACAACAAAAATTAAGCTGCTCATTTGCATAAGCAGGCAGCAACAACAACATGGCATTTACATGGAACCACTTTAGAAAAAGAATAATAAGGCATTGTATAACCAGTTTTTTATGCTCTTTGAGAATTAATTAAAAAAACATTTCATTTTGAGGTGACAGAGTTCCTTTAACATTAATCATCACATTAAATATTGTGCCATGTATAATGACATCATCACAACATAAATTAATTAAACCAAAACCATAATGAGACATAATGGCTAATGTTAAACATTTTCAACTCAGTTGATATGTATAAATACATTAAAGCAAAGGTTCAGCACCAGAATATTTCTCAAGTTGCTGTTTTGGTGTATTGCATATTGTGAAGATTGGTTCCACAAGATGTCACTGCAAGACGTTGTGCTAATTACAGGCCCTTTGTTTCTGTTTGCCGATCTGATTCTCTGTGGGTGAGGCCCAATGATCCACCCCCCAAACTGGGAAGGCCAAGCCCATAGTTTTTCCTGTCCCCTGACTGTCCCCTCATCAGGCAGCCGGCCACATACCCCAGGAGGCACAGCTATTATTGGGTGATGCTAATCTGGGAGGGGGACCTGAATGTGTTCAGCCCACCATGAGGTAACTGTAGAGAAATCCCTTTGCGCAGTTGCCTTTTTAAAAAAAAATGCTGTGAGAGAGTCCATATTAAACCATGCTTTCTGGAATACATAGGGAATGGTGTAATTTCTTTAAGAGGGAAGGCGTTTACTATTTTGCTATGCTAGAAATCACTTTGCTATGCTGAGCCTGTGTTAGATAGATTATATGATCGTTACATGTGGAATGTTAATACATTCTAAATGTTTTTACTTTAGCTACCAAAGAATCACTCCAACAATAGCAAACACCACAGGAGAACGAGCAACTTTACTTACCAGGGTGGCCTTTGACCCCATCAATATCACCAGCGTCGTCAATGCTATCACCACTCCAAGCACCAAATAGTATTTCCCCAGCACCACCAAGATCACTCTCACCCCACAGCCAGCCTGTCCCACACTGGACACAAAATTGCCTGATATTCCTACAAAGGCAGAAGGAGCAGCTGTTAGGCATTTTAAGCAAGTGGAGGGCATGTAGACTCAAATAAACCGTGTGATCCGTCCTTTGGCTCGTGAAACCCGGAATCACAACATACGTCAGGAAGCAGAGTGAATCGTCAGAGGCTTGGAACACCTGTGGGGTCTTCTCTAGAGAGTGATGGACTCCCAATCCATTACTCCAGAGAATAGATCCCCCCGACATCGCCCATCACACTTGCCTGGTCCATCAGTGTCTGTCTTACTCCCTCCACTAGCAGCTCCTGCCAGGCCCTCCCAAGGGAGATCAAGTGGTGCTTTAATTCGGAAGAGGAGATTGTGGCTGTTTTGGGTTTGCTCATTCTCAACTGCATTCCTCAGTGAACATCTATTTGTCAAAGGTTTCCTAGCCATGCTTGACTACAGAGAAACTAATCATGGCCAATGCGATGGTGACATACAGTATATAAGCCATATGGTTTATCTGTATCACATAGGCCATGATAATCTTATCTGTGGCCAAGTATGGATATGGCTAACCTTTTGACAACTGATGGTCACTGACAAAAGTAGTTGAGAAGAGATAATGTAGTCACCATTTTTTTCTATTAGTCATCTGCTCTTTTTATTTTAGGCACATTTCACATCCCTTAAAACCACAAAAAGTTGCCATATCTGCTCTGCACCATTAGATATAGGGTGAAAAAGCACATGGAAAAAATGTAATTGATGGCATCTTCATTAATATCATCTCCCTCTATCTTGATATATTATTATTATTATTATTATTGTCTTTATTTATATCGCGCCAACATATTCCGTAGCGCTGTACAGGGGTTTAGAACATGGCAAAAAACAAACTTAACACCTTATAAAGAATGGGGTGCCCTGTTTTTGAGCATATAATATAGTGCTTGTTTCCAAGACACGGACACACAATTGAAAACTCGCAAACTTATATACACAAAATCGTCATCAATTAAGGTGTTGTTATAACACTTGATTATTAAAATAATTTTGAAAGGACAAATCTTATTAAACAACAGCAATATAATCAGAAATATAAGGTTGTGTAGTTGTTTTCTAATATATATATATATATATATATATATATATATATATATATATAATTTTTTTTTTTTTCAGACGCTTGTATTGTATACATATGTCTACAGCTCTTTTATACTTTTATTTGGTTAAATTGTATTATATTGTTCCTAAAATTATTTAATCTAACACTTCCACATATTTAGAAAAGTTTAAATTGTATTTGCACTGTTGTACTATAAGTTTTAAGCTAGACTTAGAATGTTGTTTTTTAAAGGAAAACATGTCCCTATGCTGAATACATTTACATTTTCTTCAAGCTTGTTTCACCAGGTGGAACCAATGTATAATTACCTTGGGGACTTGTCCTTGTCAGTCAATGAGCTGTATGAGTGGTGCCAAAAAGCACTTATGTAACTAGAATGTTAGCACGTTTCATGTAAATTTACACATCTTGTGCATGCATACAGATTATTATGGAATGACATATTCATAAAAAAACTAATGCATATGTTAGTGGTAGCTCCTTAAAAAGAGCATAAATATATATAACCGCATTCTTAATTTTTACATGAAAGGGGAAGAAAGGGAAAATGTATGAATAATGGTGGAAAGGGTAAAAAGCCTAGTCTGTAGGCTGGGAGGGAGGTTATAGGGAAAAGGAGAAATAACTGTAGCGGACTACTGTGGATAGACATACAATAACTGGATAGAAAAACATTCTGTCCAGAAAGAAACCAGAAGTGTTAGAGTTATCCATGTTTATAAAAAAGTACAAATAGAAGTGATCATACCTATATAGCTGAAGTCTGTAGCTTAAAAATATCTCTTTATTTCAGGATGTAAAACAGGGCTGGATTAACCATTAAGCAAAATAAGCACATGCTTAGGGCATCAAGAGAAGGGGAAACCATAGAAATTCTCCATTGCCAGATTCTTCATGGCCCATGTGATGACAAAATTGCAAATGGTGCAGCTGAACCAGGTTCCATAACAATAAATGAAAATAAAATACACACACACACACACACACACATATATATATATATATATATATATATATATATATATATATATATATATATAGTATCTCACAAAAGTGAGTACACCCCTCACATTTTTGTAAATGTTTTATTATATCTTTTCATGTGACAACACTGAAGAAATGACACTCTGCTACAATGTAAAGTAGTAGGTGTACAGCCTGTATAACAGTGTAAATTTGCTGTCCCCTCAAAATAACTCAACACACAGCCATTAGTGTCTAAACCATTGGAAATGTCTAAATTGGGCCCAAAGTGTCAATATTTTGTGTGGCCACCATTATTTTCCAGCACTGTCTTAACCCTCATGGGCATGAAGTTCACCAGAGCTTCACAGGTTGCCACTGGAGTCCTCTTCCACTCCTCCATGATGACATCATGGAGCTGGTGGATGTTAGAAACCTTGCACTCCCCCACCTTCCTTTTGAGGATGCCCCACAGATGCTCAATAGGGTTTAGGTCTGGTGGCATGCTTGGCCAGTCACGGCACCATAAAAATAACAGCTGTAAAAATGAATGTAAATGCATAAGTATACTTGATGTATAATGTTTAAACTTTGTAATGCTAGTAGTTATACTTTAAAGCTCTCGCTTTTATAGGTTTCTGCCTGCTGTATTGTGCTGATAAGCTCTGCTGCTTTTAAATAATTAGGCGTGGGATGGCTGTAGCAAATTTCCTGCTGTCTTCTCAGGTGTAGATTTGAAGTTTGATCTACATCAGTCAGACACCAAAGCACATAGCAGGAGGATTTCTACAGCTGCCCGCCCATAATTATGCAAAAGAAGCGGAGCTATGCGATACAGAAACCTATAAAAGTAAGAGCTTTAAAGTATAACTACTAGCATTACAAAGTTTAAACATTTAAAATCTTGTTCTTTTTATAGTAAAGTGGTGCCCTTAATATCCATTTACATTTCCCTTTACCAAGGCTAATAGATTGATCAATTATTAATAATAGTTTGCTAAATAATATGATGCATGATTTTACATCAGTCAAATGTATATGGCAGGTTAAGCTTGCTATTAAAAATGAAGTGTATTGATGTTGTAGATCTTATTGATATTGTAGATCCAGCAAGCATAATTCCTGAACTGAATGGAGATAATAAAGAAAATACCATTTGTTAGATATTTTCCAATGCTTCCCTTATCTTACCTTGTCTTCCCCTGTCTTGTGTGGGTAATAGATGTTTACCAGCTCTTATAAGTGACTTGTGTAGTTTGCAGGCCTTTGAGGGGAACTTTTGTACCAGGTCAACAATGTTTATATTTGCTTCTCAGGGGTACACTCAATGCCCCACACCAAATAAGGGTATAAGGATGTAAAAGAAAGTACTCCTGTCAAGATCTATAGGAGAAGTATACCCTGTGTACCCCAATCCCTCCTGCTTTCAGCTTACAGGACAACCCTGAGTGGTGAGTTTCTGTCTACCTCAGTGCCCAGCTACCTTTCCGCAGATATCAGGATACATGCACAGCATGCCCGCAACACAGTAACCTCAGGAAGCCAGTTCAGCAATACTGGTGACCGGCCATATTACATTATAGCAAAACCTCATATTAGCAACTGTGGGAAGTAGGCTAACAAGCAGGTCTTTGATGTACAGTTGTACTTAACTGCGAGGGTCAAGTGGGGTTATGTGTTCAGTGTTCCATTAACATTGATATCTATTTCCATACTGGTTGCTGTTATCCATATACTTGGCTTCCAGGTTGATTAAGACTGCCTGGCTATCCGAAACAGCCGGGTTTCCACTTTTAGCATTTTCCATATGATTCATGGTATACCAGCAAAAGCTAGCAGTATGGTAGTGGTCACCTCGAACTAGTGTCCCCAGGGTGCCCAGAGATAAATAATTGTTAAGGGACTGAAAAGGCTCATTGTTAGGGCAGAGAGTTTGGCTCAATTTTTGTGAGAAATAAATTTAAGTAGAACAGCTGAATCCTTCACTGTATTTAATCAAAAACAAAATTGGAAGATGTTACTTCAATATTCTTATATATAATGGTTAAGGCTGTATTGAGCTTTTTTGCAAACTTTTTTACATGTAGAGTTTTTAGACATATTTTTACCTATTTCTACTTGTATTAGAAAAAAAAGTTTTATCTCAAGCCTCCACAAAGTTTTAGAATCAGTGTAGTTCTTGTAAAGTAGATATTCTAATTATGGGAATAGAATGGTCTCTTATTGCCTAAGGATCAATGCAATAGGCTGAAAAACTGCACTCTCTTCAAAACCCTCATTATAAGAACCATGAGAGGGCACAATAAAACATGTTTTGTTGAATGGTGTTTTAAAACAATATTAAAGGGACATGAATTATGTTTTCTTTGCAACACCTGAAAAAGCATATATGTAAACATATTATTATTAATATTTCCTTTATTTGTAACGCGCCAACATATTTCGTAGCTCTATACAGGGGTAAGTTCAAGTCAAAACAATATTACAAATGAAGAAGAAAAAACAGAAGAAGAAAAGAATGGCGGGCCCTGTCTTTGAGCTTAAAATCCCTAAATTCCCTAAAGCACATAAGATTAAAAACTTGCAGACTTACAATGTATCCCAGTGTATTACTGTTTTCTTTTCTTTTTGAGAGGTGGCTTGCCCCTGGCAGCCAATAAGCAGTAATATAGATAATAGGAGCCAAACTAGTCTGCCAGCAACAAGTACAGTATGCTATAGTTTCAAGGAAGTTTAAAAAAGGTTTTACATAATATTTTTATCTCAAAAACAACCTTGTAATATTGAAAATATGCTCTTTGAAGTGCATGGAAAAATTGTGTTCCATGTATGTTTGATAGAATGTTTTATTCCTTAATAAATTGCTGACATTTTATATCAGTGTATCAACCAAAATCTTATTGCTTAACAAAACTAGGGTAAAATGAACTCATATGTATGTATTCATTAATAACACTGGAATCTGTAACAGTTTGATCATCTTTAGCCTGTCATTAGTAATCCTCATTTTATTATCATTATCTGTAATAACTGTGCACTGTCCTAAAATGGGGACATGGGGGAAGAAAGTACACATTTTTTCTATTAGTGTGTTGACCCATGACTTGCAGACCCTGCACCACTGACAAGAGAAAAAGGCCCAACATTGGCTCCCAGCACTCTCTAAGCCAAGTTGTAATTTAATTAAATCAGAAATGTTTATGAAGAGCAAACAAATGCCGTAAAGCCAGAAGATGATCTGATTGGGTATGAAGTTCATTATGTTTTTCATATGTGGAAAATACAGCTTACTTTCCTGGACAAAAATTTTGTTTTAGTTTTAGTAAATCAAACATTGGCTGTGCTGTGTGACATATCACATAGTTTTATAGTTCTCAAGAGCATTCCTCTTCTACCATGTGCTTCTGTGTCTCATGGTATTATTAGTAATATTTTTTCCATATAATTCAGCTGTGAGGCAGCAGGCCTACATATGAGAGATAGAAATATAATGTTTTCTTACAGAGTGTAAAAAGAATATTGTTAAACACTATTTTTTCTGTGATGTAAATGAGTTCTAAAGGTTATAATAGCAAAGCTTTTATGTGTCTGAGGCCTGTCATCATCTTCCTTCCCATGCCATGTTATTATCATTTATGTTTATATTACTTCAGAATACCCATCTAAGATTTCACTTCTGGTGCACTCTATTCACAGTCATAGAGCCCTATGTAAATCATGTGCTCTAAAATATGGCATTGCCATAAAAACATTGCAGGAGCTTTTTTACCTTAAATTCTACACTAACTCAAATCATTCACTCCCCCAGATTAGAGCACTCAGCTCACATCCATAAATCCTGCTCTGTAGCCATAACAGATATCTGTGCATGGAGCAGCCAAACCAAGCTTTAAAGATGAGACAGCCCTAGGAACCAACAGGAAATGTGAACGTTAGAAATCTTATAATATATATATATATATATATATATATATTTATATATATTTATATTTATTTAGTAATTGTTTTTTATTTATTAATATATTTTGATATTAAAAATATGTGACCATTGTATTTTTAGCTTCGATCAGTAAAAATATGATATAGTTATAGACAATACAATTGGAGTGTTTGTTTCTAGGCAACAGGGTTTTGTGATGAGTACTCACTTGTGTGTTACCCAGGATTTTGTGTCATAAAATGGGCTAACACTAACATAACTTATTTTTTAATTACACATATGTTTATATCGGATATTAAGTGTCAAATAGTGTTGAAATGTCATGATTTTGTAGTGCTTTTTGTGCTATACTGTCACTTTAAATGCTTATGGGGGACTCAGCAAAGGTTTTAAAACCAGATGTGAATGATCTTTGGTACACGTAAATCTTTATTTTTATTTTTTAATTACAGCAGGGCCCTGATTTGTGAGTGATCTGTAACATTTTATTAGCATAGGGTTTGGGTGTCAGAGTGTCAAAGAGTAACTTGTAATCTATTGTCAGTGCAAAACTCAATGGAGTTTTATACCTTGCTTTTTGGCTGTGTGCAGTTAGGGCACTTGCAATTGCTTTTTCAGGGATCAGCATAGGGCCCATAGCTTCTAGCTAACTTGCAAAGGCAAATATCTCAGCAAGTTTTTCACTTATGCTTGTTATCTATCTTTTCTAAAAAACAATAAAATACATAGTTGTACTTGTATACAATAAGTACAATTCAAAGTAACAAATTTAATATATTAATTAGATAACAATAATAACAAATTGCTCTTTATGTTATGAATCTGAAAGAGATCCTAGTACTGTATCAATTTATTTTTGTACTTTGTAAATAAATATAAAAACTAAAGATATGTTTTATTAATTCATTTATTTAGTGACATCTTTTATTTCATTTATTTTAGAATATATTTGATGTTATTATTTTATATGTATATACATATTATTAGTTTCAGTTGTAGTCTCTAATATCATTATTTTATTTGTGTTGCTTTTTACAAACAAGGAAATAAATAATGAATGTACTATTTTTATTTACAATTCTGCTTTACCAGGTTATTGGGTGTTTTTCAGACTCAACAGCCAAACTGTTTTATAAATATTCTATTTGATTCATGTGCTCTATTTTTGTTTATGCAGATTTATTGTTGGTATTATAATTTTATTCCAAATGGAGGTGATTAGTGTGTGTGCCCTACATATGATGTGAATAGTCAGTTGGGTATTAGAGTTAATTATTTTGAGAGAAATTATTAATTAAACTGAATAATAGATTATTTTCGATTTCTATCCTTGTAAAAATAAAAAAAGAAATCAAATACTACATTTTTTTATTGAAGGAATCAGACCACCAACAGTGAATACATTGGTTCATTCTTTTATTTTAAAGAAATGTATAAGTTTTAGAAATACCTTTTACATTTTTCCTTTGTAAATTTCTATTTTCCAGATTTTTTACTAAGATAAAATAATGAATAACACTTAGAGTGTTCTTAGATTGTACCCCTGAACAGAAGAAATCTGGCTAGTGATTAGTAAAGGCTTCTTAAATGGTGTGAGAGACTGAGAGACACGGAGAGAGGGATAGAGCACAAAGAGAAAGGAGTGTAAGATGGAGCAGTGAAGAGATGCAAAATAAATAAGACACATGAGGAGGAGGAGGTCCTTAGCAAGTTATGCAAGTAATAAAACAAGGGTACAGTCGTTTGAGGAAAGCCAGACATAGCATGGTTGGTTACACAGATGTTACATTTTGTAAGGGATTGAAATTTAGCTTAAATAATTTCTATTTTGCAATAAATAACAATAATAATTTACTGTTTAAGAAATATTTTATTTTGCATAAATCCCAAAGATATGTTTTCAACAATATTTATTTTGTTCTAATTTTAGATTCAACCATACATAGTCTATACATAAAGAAATTCCCAAATGTATTTAAAATCCTATTTTTTGTTGAATGCCCTAAGACTAATGTTAATTCATTTTTTATTCATAATATTCTTTCCAAATCAAATTAATATTTTTTTACTTTCAATTTTATTTAGCAAACCACAGGAGATTACAACAATTGCACAAATGACATAATACATCAAAATCTTACAAATAGGGGGCAGTACAAAATGCAATAATTGTATAATAGAGCACAAACAATGTACTGTATATTAATATGTCAATTAGATTTTGTGAAATCTTGCTCCTGAGCCTTCAAATGTTACATTATGTCTAGATAAAGGGAAAAAAAATTAGGAGAGGGAAAGGAAAACATTGGATGTGGAGCTGTCACAACCCAGAGATAAGGGGCCACATGAACCCCAAGGATCTTCATCTAGGTTGTGTGGGTTCAATCTCTCAGCCCCTGGCTCTGCCTCAGGACCATTTCACAGGAACTTCAGAAATCAAATTTTTCCTATACCTTTATGTAGTATACAAGCAATACTCATGCACCTCTTGTTAGTACAGACAGACTGAGCCTTTATTCATTTTAAAACCAAAAACAATAAAAAATCACATGGCCCTTTCCTTGCCCTGTTACTACGGCTACCGACCCACTCCTTCATTCCTTCCTCTGAGATATATCTGATCTAGTATTTTTACTGGATACACCAGTGCTTGTGGTTATCTGGTTTGAACACGTCGGATCCCAGGCCTGTGTTTTTCTGTTAGGTGATGTATCACTTTATAAATTATCTGAGGCCAGAGACACACACATCTAATCATTTTCCCAATTCTACATCAGCACCAGAAGTTTCTGCTCAAAGTATCAACCCACACCTCCCACCCATTAGCTTCTACCTTCCCCTTCCTAGAATAGCAAAACTCCCAATTAGGATTATTACTTAATGACCCCCCAAGATAACTGCAAATTCCATGAGAGTCAGCCCCAGGCCATGATACAATACTTTATAATGGGGAAAATTACACTGCACTGTCTAAAAAGACTAATAGTGTCATATCTTAGCATATTCTTACCACATTCTGAGCATACATAAATTCTTAAAGCATGACACAAAAATGAAAGACAAATTGTCATAGTCCTTACAACAAGTCTCTGTCCATTTTGTTAGCCTTTGATATTAGCAAGTCAATGTGTTAGAGTCCCAAATAACAAGGTTGCTTGTGGGATTCGGGGAAGTCCAAAAATCAGCCATGACAGGAGGATTATAGGCGTATTGGGATTATAATAGAGCGGAGATTCGTATGAAACTTATAGGCAGCCCTAGATTGATTTCTAAACAAACTGCTTGGCCACAGAGCTTTGTGATGATAAAATTACAAAAGGGTTGCTGTGTCTCAACTGTGTGAGCACTTACTCCGTAAAGGCATATATATATATAAAAGGTGTCAGAGTAGCAATCAAAGCAAACTATTCTCTATGATACTAGTGAATTTTAGTAAAGTTTAAAGTGAGTTTATAATACCTTGCACTTGCAGCATCACCTCTATATAAATTAATAAATACAAATGTAAGGATTAGATCCAGATATTTCAGGTCCCCAAAGTACACAGGCAGTAAGCTATCTTGGGCCCAAAGACAGCTCAAACTACAGAATACTCAGGGGTTAACAAGAGAACGGAGGCGGTTACATGAGCACTAATGCCACATTGATAAAAGTCAATCAATAAGGAGGTAAAGGGTCTAGGAACGTCCCAGACTATACATGCACAGGGTCGGAAAACATAACTTCCAAACTATTATGAAAATAAAACCTTTTCAACCCATTAATCTGCCAGTGGTAAGTGCAGAAAATAAATATTAAAGAAGCCATACAATGCTGCAAATATAATGAGCCTCAAAGTAGTAATATCAGTTTGAGTACTCAATAGCACAATAAATATACGGTAGTTCAGAATGTAAATGTAAATAGTGCACACAGTGGGGAATTACACTAGGAAGAAGCAATGACCCTTAGCTGCAAGTGAAATGCAACAGGAAACATGGCCACAGAACTCTTGTACAATGATGATAACAATATAGAGAACAGACTGAAGAGTTAACAACAGTTAATTTCAGATACGTGCCTTATGCAGATGGCAATGTCTCTGCCTTGAGATTAGGTCCAAAGCAGGAGTCCATTAGATTTTAAAGCTAGGCAGGACAAGTAAAATGCTAGAGAACCCAGAGCCATAAAACTTTTGCATAATGGTAATACCAGTAATAACAGCAGGCTGAAATATAAACAACAGACAGAGGTTTAATGCAGGTAGCAATGTCATCAGTATGTAATCAAAGTAAAAGCAGAAGTCCATTAGATCCAAGAGCCAGGAAAGACAGTCTATTCAGCCAATATCTGCACTGATTACCCAATGCCCGGGTTGCAGGTTCCCAAGCGAGTAAAAGTACCATGGAATAGAAGAGCAAGGATCTTCTTTTGGATCTGGTACTCCTATGATGAAAGGCATAGTAAAAGTCTGCACAGCCAGTTGCATTGTACAATCTATGTTAATGCTGAGGGCTTTTGGCATGCTGAGATTTAGAAAAGGTGAAGCACCTCTAGGACCCTCAAAGAACAAAGCTGCCACTTTTCAGTGGGGGAGCACAGGGACACATCAACCTGCAGAGAGGTATCCAGGGCCACTGCTGTAATGGTGGGACAAACATGTGTCTGACCCTGATCACAGATCAAGTTAGGAGGTGAGGCTGGATCCTGTGTAAAATCTGCTGCATCATCATCCACTTGATCCATATTCATGTTTGATATTAATTCTGGATCTGATTCCATGTTTATATCATGCTGCTCCATGTGGGTCTTACTGTCTGGGGGGCAGCTTGGGATGATATTAGAATGTTGCTTCTGCTTATCATAACCGACTGAATAGGCTTCTCCAATGATAGATTTGAGTGCCTCAACAAAGCATTTATCAGGATTACAGCGTTCATGATCAGTAGAGCTGCAGCTCATCCAGGAGATGAGGTGCTGTATGAATCTCTTTTCTGCCTTGCTGTGAGAGATTTCTAGCTAGGTCTCAACTTTGACACAGGCTTATAGACCAAAGCTGCCTCTATTTTTGAGAAACACTGGTTCAGTTCTAGGCAGTGTCAGTAAACCTCCTGTCCCAATAATATTGCTGGATGGCTGAAATAGAAGCTGATTTTAAGCAGATGCTGAGCTGCACTCTTAGAGCTCAGTGAAACCAAAATGGCAGTCAGCTCCCTATTTAAATTAATTTTAAAGGTTTCCTTTCCATTTGATCAAAAATATAATTAAGAATTATTATCAAACGACATCAAGAATATTATGCCTTATAATACGATTTTATATTATTGTCCATGTATTTTATTACCATTCATATTTAGTCTGATATTTAAGCTATTGTTTCCATAATCATTGGATACTAGGACAAGTGAGAGATGACAAATGTCATTTGAAATTTCCATGTTACCGGGTTCTGCACCAGGGAGTGTGATTTTGCAATTGGAGAGTCATAGTCAGCTTTTATGCTTAAGGGGACATTTACTTCACTGGTGTGAAAGAGCACAAGATTATATGTTAAAATGATCTATTTTTAATTAAACTAATAGCAGATACCAAATATAAAGTTTTAAGTCTCTGTTTACATACAAAATGTATCCTGTCTACTGGCTGTTGCATGAGTAATCACAGTTCTGCACACACTGTTGGAAACCAGTGATTGATAGCAGTTTTTCCTGGACTCTGCACCAGTACCTTTGAAATTATAATAAGTTTTAGACCAAATCTATTTGCAATTTGAATCAATAAAACTTTTGCGTTTACCAATATTATCAATATTTTGTCTACCAGAAATAATTTAAAGTTGGAATATTGTTGATTCATTTTGGAAGTATCTTAATTGATAAGGGATACCAGTCGATAATCTGTAGTTAACATCTTATCTATATTATTAGAATCACAGTGATTAAAGATCCCCTAAAAGCTTATTGAAATACTTTTTGATTTTTTTTTTTAAATATATGCATTTTTCACTGAAAGATTAATAAATTAAATATCTGCTTACATGTGTCACTGGCAAACCACCAGACAGAACCACAGCAACAGCCTTGTGCAGTGAGCATAAGCATAACAGAAAAATAGTTACCGTATATACTCGAGTATAAGCCAACCCGAGTATAAGCCAAGGCACCCATTTTACCACAAAATACTGGGTAAAATGAGTGACTCGAGTATAAGCTGAGGGTGGGAAATGTGCTGCCCCCTGTGTCCCTCTTGTGCCCTCTGTGTCCCCCTATCTCTCCGTGTCTCTTCTCCCCTTTCCCTTCCCTGTGTCTCTTCTCCCCCCTCCCTTCCCTGTGTCTCTTCCCCCTTCCCTTATCACCCTCCTCAACCCCACTCCTCAACCTTCCTCCTCATCCTCAACCTCCCTCCTCATCCTCAACCTCCCTCCTCAACCTCCCTCCCTCCTCATCCTCAATCTCCCTCCTCAACCTCAACCCCCCTCAACCCCCCTCCTCAACCTCAACCCCAACCCACCTCCTAACCTCAACCACCCTCAACTTCCCCACTCAATCCCCCTCAACCCCAACCCCCCTCCTCAACCCCCCTCCTCAACCTAAACCCCCCTCAACCCCCCTCCTCCACCTAAACCCCCCTAAATACCTCCCCCTTCTCCCCTCACTTACCTGCTTGTGCTCCGGCCTCTGCTCCTTGCCGGCACCCGGTATATGCTAATGACGCTGCATGCATGTGACGTCACATGCACGCCAGCGCCGGGTCAAGGAGCGGAGGCCGGAGCACAAGCAGGTAAGTGAGGGGAGAGGGGGGAGGTATTTAGGGGGGTTTAGGTGGAGGAGGGGGGTTGAGGAGGGTTTAGGTTAAGGAGGGGGGGGGGAAGAGACACGGGGGTAGAGAGACACATGGGGGTTAGAGACATACGGGGGGTTAGAGACACACGGGGGGGTTTAGAAAGACACAGGGGGTTAGAGAGACACGGGGGGGGGGGAGTGACTCAAGTATAAGCCAAGGGGGCCCTTTTTTGCCTTAAAAAAAGGGCTGAAAAACTCGGCTTATACTCTAGTATATACGGTAATCCTTCCCAAATTCATCCATGCAGAGAATGGAATGCAAGAATCACCTAATAGGTCAGTTGTGAGTTAACGGCTCATTGCATTAGAAAGTTCAGGAAAAAATTGCTATAAATCTTTGTCTACCTTCACTGCACGGTCCGTCATATGTTCATATGTTATTAATCATGTAACAGAGAGTAGGCAGTACACAGTGTGTTTGTAAACAGACCTATTTTAGATTTTGTAGCTTTTATTAATGTAATAAAAAAAAAAAAAGATAATTCTAACATACAAGCTTGTGCTCTTTCACACCATGAAGAGCACTTACAGTGAGGTAAATGACCTTTAAATGTTTTAAGCAATTCCTCTTCATATGTTTGACCTTTTGAGGTATTGTTAAACATTTTGTCATAAGATGTTACTATAATTTCTTCATAAAATACACTGCCACTGAAAGAGTTAAAGCCTCTCAGAGAGAGGTAATTGATTATAAGTATGTACTGGAATACAATGGTTGTTAATAGGGTAATGCTGATGACAGTTATAATATACATTATACAGCGTTAGCATAAATTACATACAGAGGGTAATGGGCCTTCCTGCAGATCTGCATTATTTTGTTTGTGATAATGTACAAGTCTGTGCAAGCAGAATACTTGAGACATATTTTTAGTTGAGTGGTCAAATGAAAATATGATTACAATAATTAGTTTTAAACTGTCGTTAAATGTGTGGAGCTGTAGGTATATAAGTGGGTTTTGTGTTAGAATCTCTCCCTGAAGTGCTCTGCATCATTAAGGGATGTATGTGACACTTTTTGGTGTTTATATGTTCCCTGGTGGTCCGGTAGTTAGGATGGGTTTGATTCCAGTCAGGGAACCAAGAGTTTGCATCACCCTGAAGCTATGCAGGGTTGGGCCTGTTCAGTTCTTGGATGGAAAACCACCTAGGAATACCAGGAGCTGTATGCTGTGGCCCACTGGAGAATAAACTGTCAACCCACTCCACTATCTCTGCCATGAAGGCCAAGTGGATCAACATGGTGTGTTATGGTCCATGAGGTCACGGAGAGTCGGACATGACTGAGCAATGCAAACAAACAAACACATTTGGTGTTTATACGCTATATAAATCAGTAATTCCAAAATCTCTCAATTCCAGCATCCAAATCCAGGGTCTTGCTCTCTTTGTTTTTTTATTTATATGTATAATAAAAGATAAATTGTACAAAACAAATATGAGCTCTGCAATGCATTGATTCAAATCTTGTGCTGTATTCCTTGTAGCTGTTTTTAGAGTTTGCCACAATTTGTGTATTCCAACATTTCATTCATGCTGGTGATGTGTACATAGAATTCTGAACACAATGCACAGGGTGATCGGGCACAATGCTAATTGCCAGCAGTTTCTTCTTCATCTTCATCAATGTGGATAATAATTAATTACATTATTAAATATTGTGACGTCTAAACATTGAACAGGATTCAAACCAGATCCTCCCTTTGTAGGTCAGAATTAGTGAAAAAGCTGTGAACACAAACAAAACACATAATAATCAATACATTATCACATTACCTAACTAGTTAAAAAAAATGATTCTTCTGGGAAAATATTTTTACGCTATGAGGTAACTGTTTTTACCAGTGGGGACATGTCATTGGACGTAAGCTAGATTATTAACATGTATGTTAAGATGTTATAGGTATTTTTGTATATCTTGACTCTTGGCTACATGTTTGGAATTAAGCTTTAATTGAAGATTAAACAGCAAATTATTTTTTTTTAGTTTTGGTTTGTGATATTTTTGTTGGCAGCATTTACTCCTTTTTGTGCCTATTGGCATACTTATACTTTTTTTTGTCATTTATTAACATTTCAATTTCTAATCATCAATAGAAACAACCTGCATTAATAAATCTACTCATAATAACATCCATGCAAAAATGTAAATTCAAAGGGACATTGTTGGTACATGAAGTTCATAACTTAAATACATATTTTGTTTTATTTTCAGAATTCATTATTACAGTTCATTAGTTAATTGAATATCAAAGCATATAAAGCTAACCTTTGAATTACATTACCTATGAACAATTGTAATTGTAGATGCTCTGTATTAACTCTGTAAACACCATTTACTTCATTCTTTTGAAATATCAGAATATCTTATGTAATATTGTTTTCTTTACGTTGTCTTTAAACAAAGAATCTTAACAGACAGCAACTAGACAACTAGTGGTAGTAAGTCAATAAGATGCTGGAAAGTTGGCATGGGAATCTGGAGCCATGCAGACTGCAGTGCATCCTACAGTTGCTGAAGAGTGCGTGGTGGAAGATACATATGACGAACATGCCGATGGGGTTGAAATCCAGATAATTTGGAGGCCAGGGAAGTATTTGGAAGTCTACATCATGTTCTTCCAACCACTCCCGGACAATTCTGTCCGTATGAAATATTGCATTGTCCTGCCAGAAGATCCCATCCTTTCCAGGGAAGACAGTCAACATGTATGGGTGTACTTGATCTGCAAGGATGGACAGATAACCCTATCAGTTGAGATGGCCTTCCAGAGGTATGAGTGGACCCAGACAATGCCAAGAAAACAATCCCAAGATCATAACGCTGCCACCACTAACTTGTGTTCTTCCAACAATGGTTACAGAGTGTTTGTTCTCAGAGGTATTGCGCCTGACACTCCAACGTCCATTCAGTCGATGCAGCAGAAAACGTGACTCATCAGAGAAGACAACACTTTGGAAGAGGTCCAATTTTGGTACTGTCGTGCAAATTTAAGCTGTTTCTGACTATGAAACCTCGTCAGCATGGGTGCAGTGACTAACCGTTTGCTTCAGAGCCCCATACGCAACAGGGTTGGCTGTACTGTTGTTGTAGACACGTCTGGTAGCCCCCCGGTTTGTTTGGAGGGTGGGCTGCTCAACTGTAGAGTGACGGTTGGCCCTCACACACCTTTGCAGCAGACGTTCACCTCTGACATCAATGGCACGTGGTGCTCTGCAGTTTCAATGCTGTTTATTCGCACTGGTGCTGTTTGTCCTGTCACGGTACACTTTAAACACAGCAGTATATGAACAGTTGAAAAACTGCACTGTTTCAGAAATACTGCCACCCTTGGCCCAAAAGTCGGATAAATCACATGTTTTACCCATGACAGCTATGGTTGATATGTTTGCAGAATGCCTGCTTGCCACCTTATATATCCACCAAGCCAGCTCAAGTCACATGCTCTATTTCATTGGCTACACGCTGCTGAAGTCAAAAGTAGGCCTGTATATATTTTATGTTCCAGAATCACTGAAGAGAATAATTGAATCATTTTGAATAATATTTTTGAATGGCTTTGACAGTTCAGCTCTGGATCATATTCTCATTTTTTTTTAGATAGGAGATACAGTGGGCAACCATATTCCTACATAACCTGCATTCACTTGAATTGTTTTTTTCGGGAATCTATCTACTCACTATATCCTACCTGTGCCACTGTTTGTGATCAGGTATGGCCTAGAGTGATAGTGTGAACTGATAGTAGTTCAATTACAATGGGATCAGCAGGAATTATTTACTCACAACTAACATGTATAAAAAAGGCTATCCTTGCCTCACTCTGTTTCTGGTAGACTATACAGTCAGGTCCATAAATATTGGGACATCGACACAATTCTAATCTTTTTGGCTCTATACATCACCACCACAATGGATTTGAAATGAAACGATCAAGATGTGCTGTAACTGCAGACTTTCAGCTTTAATTTGAGGGTATTTACATCCATATCAGGTGAACGTTGTAGGAATTACAACAGTTTGTATATGTGCCTCCCACTTTTTAAGGGACCAAAAGTAATGGGACAATTGGCTGCTCAGCTGTTTCATGGCCAGGTGTGTGTTATTCCCTCATTATCTCATTTACAAAGAGCAGATAAAAGGTCCAGAGTTCATTTCAAGTGTGCTATTTGCATTTGTTGCTGTTAACTCTCAATATGAGATCCAAAGAGCTGTCACTATCAGTGAAGCAAGCCATAATTAGGCGGAAAAAAACAAAACAAACCCATCAGAGAGACAGCAAAAACATTAGGTGTGGCCAAATCAACTGTTTGGAACATCCTTAAAAAGAAAGAACGCACCGGTGAGCTCAGCAACACCAAAAGGCCCGGAAGACCACGGAAAAAAACTGTGATGGATGACCGAAGAATTCTTTCCCTGGTGAAGAAAACACCCTTCACAACTGTTGGCCAGATCAAGAACACTCTCCAGGAGGTAGGTGTATGTGTGACGAAGTCAACAATCAAGAGAAGACTTCACCAGAGTGAATACAGAGGGTTCACCACAAGATGTAAATCATTGGTGAGCCTCAAAAACAGGAGGGCCAGATTAGAGTTTGCCAAACAACATCTATAAAAGCCTTCACAGTTCTGGAACAACATCCTATGGACAGATGAGACTAAGATCAACTTGTACCAGAGTGATGGGAAGAGAAGAGTATGGAGAAGGAAAGGAACTGCTCATGATCCAAAGCGTACCACCTCATCAGTGAAGCATGGTGGTGGTAGTGTCATGGCGTGGGCATGTATGGTTGCCAATGGAACTGGTTCTCTTGTATTTATTGATAATGTGACTGCTGACAAAAGCAGCAGGATGAATGCTGAAGTTTTTCCGGCAATATTATCTGCTCGTATTCAGCCAAATGCTTCAGAACTCATTGGACGGCGCTTCACAGTGCAGATGGACAATGACCCAAAGCATACTGCAAAAGCAACCAAAGAGTTTTTAAGGGAAATAAGTGGAATATTGTGTAATGGCCAAGTCAATCACCTGACCTGAATCCGATTGAGCATGCATTTCACTTGCTGAAGAAAAAACTGAAGGGAAAATGCCCTAAGAACAAACAGGAACTGAAGACAGTTGCAATAGAGGTCTGGCAGAGCATCACCAGGGATGAAACCCAGCGTCTGGTGATGTCTATGCGTTCCAGACTTCAGGCTGTAATTGACTGCACAGGATTTGCAACCAAGTATTAAAAAGTGAAAGTTTGATTTATGACTGTTAATCTGTCCCATTACTTTTGGTCCCTTAAAAAGTGG
Organism: Discoglossus pictus; assembly: GCA_027410445.1. Lineage (NCBI taxonomy): Eukaryota > Metazoa > Chordata > Amphibia > Anura > Alytidae > Discoglossus > Discoglossus pictus. Next base: position 43,406,641 of record CM050163.1, read on the forward strand.
GAGGCACATATACAAACTGTTGTAATTCCTACACCGTTTACCTGACTTGGATGTAAATACCCTCAAATTAAAGCTGAAAGTCTGCAGTTAAAGGACATGTTATTTGTTTCATTTCAAATTCATTGTGGTGGTGTATAGAGCCAAAAAGATTAGAATTGTGTCGATGTCCCAATATTTATGGACCTGACTGTATAATACAAAGAACAAAGAGTATACATTTTCGCACTCTTATTAATTAAGGTACATTCTATCTGGTCATATTACAGTTTAAACATAACATTTATTGTAAAACCTGTAAAAAAATTAAAATAAAAAATAAATAAAATATTAAATTCCTCAATTACAGTATATTTCCATTATTTTATATATTTATCACATATTGTAAATATTGTATTACCAAAACATTTCTTGGTTTAATCCATTATGCCTACTACCATAAAATATACAGCAAAGTGTAACAATATTTAAGTAACAGTTACATCTCTTGTAATAACTATGAAATATTTATATTTCAATATTCACCAAATTATTTCAATATGCAACATATACAGTAATTAGATCAGAAAAAAAAATTTGGTTACAAGTAAATATGTGGTCCCCTTCTGGATCGCTACCTTGTAGTGGTGAAGGGGCTTGTGTGCTTCAATGAAACGTTGGTCATAGCAGAGTGGTCAGACATATTGTAGTCCACTGGAGAAGGAACTGGCAACCCACTACAGTATATTTGCCAAGAAAACCTTATGGATAGGCACAACCAGAGACATAACAATATGCCTGGCATGCTGTGGTCCATAGGGTCATGGAGTGTGGGACACGACTGAATGGCTGAACAACAACAACAAACTATGTAATATAGGCGTCTAGGACATTGTTTGAAACACCAATAGGTCACAGTTTAGGTATATCCCTGCTTGAGCACAGATGAGCTAAGCAGAGGCTCAGTAATTCTGTTTAACCACCTGCTGAGCATCTGATTAATACTAGAGCTAAAAAACACTGATCTAAGGATTCAGTTAATAACTACAAATGAAACATATGTTGAAAGTATATTTATATAAGCTTGAAAGAAAATGGTGTTAATGAAGGGGGAATGAACACTATAGTGAAATTATACTCCTGGAAGACCCATTTATCAATAAACAGATCAGGTGTTATATCCATCCTTGTTCAGTCACATGCAGCCAGGATGTGCCTTGTAGTCTTACTTCTTTTGATTTGTGCTCAGTTACACATCTTCCTAGGAACATCTGTATACTGTGTAGAGATACTACACCATTCTCCATTCTCTCATTGGTATCGATGTGCTACCTTCTTCTCCTCTGGGAATCCTGGCACCGATTGGCTTGTGGTTCCTTTTCGTACAGCAGACTATGCCAAGGTTACATGTGCTTTCCACAGGCTTACCTATGACACTACTAAGTTACAGAACAATGTAGGTCTCCTCACAGGAATTACTGCTTCTTATACTCATTCCAGGCAATGGTGGGTTGTTGAGTCATCTCAATTTGGAATCACTTTCTCCAGATCAGTGTTTCTACCTCCTTCACTGTTAGGACCAAGGCAATGTGGCCTCTACTTCACCAGTGCTTACTTGTGCAAATCTGATAATTTTAGGTTGCTTCTAGTCACCGCATAGTGCATTTCCTTTTAAAGCAATGTAATAATGCCACTGTGGCCACCTTTCCCAAAATAATGCTTGAATAAGTTAATTGTTACCTAAATTATTGTTGTCTACTGCCTCTAGGGTAACATGTGACATCATTTAATAATTTAACTCTATAACTGCACACTAATAAAAAAAAAGTGAAATGTTATTCTGATGAAGTTAAGGGCATATCTAAGATTATTATAGTGCTAAAGTATTAATGTACATCTAGATTCCTAAAAGCACATCAAGCTCTTGCTTTAAACACACATAATGTTGAATATTGAAAACCACATTATCTTGTACTAAATTAATAATTATTTTTTTATTCAACTCCTTCACAAATTAGGTATTTTTCAAGTACACTTATAGTGTATGTGTAAGATGTGTATCTGACAAAGTATGTATCTGCCACCCTTCTTTGCATTGGCATCTGATTTCATTCTCCGCACTGAGAAACATGAGGTTATCTGATCTGACCAATAAGTCACAAGGTTAGCGGTTTAAGAACAGGAAAGAACATTTATTAGAGAATACATTACCACTCCCCTCTGTGTGGTCTCTGGTTGAAAACCCTATTCTTTTTTTAACCTACACAATACAAAGTAGGCAATCCAATGAGTGACAGATTGTACAAAGGTTTTCTCTAGCCTAGCGATGAAGTAAATTAGAGGGCCAGACTAATCTAATTATTTCTAGCATACAATTAAACGATCACATTTTAGACATTACAAAATTATTTTTGTATGAAAAATAAGTGGTCTATAGTTTATAAAATCACATTAGGGGATGGGTGGGATTATATTTTATTTTCCGTACAATTATTTGTAATGTATAAAATAGGTTTCAAATGGATGATAGGAAGTTTTTGACTGCAGCGGACTTCAAAGAAACAGCCTAAAAAATGATTCCCCCCATTTTCCCCTTCCCTCTTGCTCTGGATGTTTACCTTCTCTTTGTCCACATTTTATGTCCACTTTTCACCATCTATCCTCTTTCTATCTCCATCTCTCTGTGACAAAGATGGTTAAGAGGGGTACCAATGGTAAGAACACTTTTCAGCTCTTTCGGTTCTATTTTCCTCCTGACTGTTCTCATTCTTCTCTTTTTGATCTTCCACCTTTCTCATTACATACTGTCCACGCTCTGCTACATGACCACTGTGGTTAATTTACTTCTATATCATTTCTATATGCATTTTATTTACAGGGCTGCTTTATGCAGTTTCTACATCGGGGGGTATGTCCTTGTCGACTAATGAGCCTTCCATGGGTTCTATTTAAAGCACTATCAGTTTTAGGTGCCACATTTCCATTGCCCATATGGGGCTTCCCTTACATTCTGCTAAGACAGAGACAAATTTGCTTAGAACACTAGGGAAGCATAACTCTGACACAGTGCTGTGTTACATACAGAATGCCAGTTGGAATGATCCAGTTTCAGCCTGCTGCTATGTGCATAATGTAAAAAAATCCCAGGGGTCACAGGGTTCAGGAAGTTTACTATGCTTATGACCGGCATGTCACCTGATCTTCTGAAATCCAAGATTAAATGTGGTGCTAAAATAAGGAATTCTCCTAAAACCACTACAACTGAAATGCAAAGAGACAGACACTTATTAAGTGGCAAGTTCCATAAAAGCATGATTAACAATATTTAAAATGTATGCAACTGGTCTAATTTGACAGTTATGGAGCTGTCAGTAGAAAAATCAATGGTTTCCATTTGTGTCACAAACACTTATTTAACATAAATACTTATGTTAATAATAAAAAGGTAAGTGCTATAACATTCACATGTATTTGTACCTCTCTAGATTATCGTTTCATGCAAGAGTGATTATGTTTATGGGGAACTTCCCCTTTAAAGCACAAAGTATCCTTACAAACTGAAAGTGAATCTTGTCCAAGGTTCAGTCTGACCGAGTGAGTCAGCAAATTGTGACAGACTGTGTAAATGCAAGATAACACGTTTAAATTGTCAGACTGTGTAAATGCAAAATAGCACGTTCATTAGACTGCTATCCCAAGCAAAGGAGACCGAAGGTCTTATTTATAATCACACACAGTGAAATGAGTATTGGCAGCAATGATAATACAAGTGAATGTGTGGAATGTTACCTAGTGCAAAACTGGAAGAAAACTCCACTTCTATAAGTTGACATAGGTTGTGTATAACAGGGGAGTTAAACACCCCCATTTCCATAATTTTCTTCAGGAGATATTTATCAAAAAGAGTTCAAGTTTATTCCAGCTTCATAAACAAACACCATAAAAGATAAGGTAATGGCGATATTTTATGTTTTAACTTCACTTAAATCTGCTTATCCCCACTTTTAACTCTCCTTGATAAATACAACACAATAAGTACATTATCTAAGCCAGAGGGAGTCTAGATTGTGAATATAAAATTATGAAAAGCTAAACAATCCACCAGTAACTAGAGTTGTATTCAGTGTGTGTGTGCTGCCCTGGACACATTCAGATATATGCCTCAAATACTTCTCCTCATCCCATTGATATTTATTTTATGAAGACTACCTCATATGTAAATACATCTATCTTTATGTAGGCAGAGGCCCGGAAGTTCAGTTTTTTTTCTCATATTTTTTTAAAATTCATTAATACATGAGGTGCCCCTTAATGAGAAGCTTGGTAAGGCAAGTGCCTAATTCACCTAATGGAAGATCCGGCCATGTGTAGACATACTTACAGAGAAAATATAGACATTTTTGTATATATGAACATACAACTCTTTGGCACTGTACTATCAACTAGGATGCCATAGGTTCAGGCTTTTTGCTGTATACATAAATATATCACTGAACTAAAAATAAAGTAAATTAAAAAAAAAACATGGATGTGTTTTTAAAGTATTCATCAAACCTGCAGTGCAAAAATAGATAAATGCTTGAAAAACATATTTTATATTTGTAAAATGTATCAAACCCTCTCACAAACAGCTGCATAGACAATGAAGATGGAGGCTTGACCACACAGCCAATGAGCTGCTTCATGTTACCAGCCAGTCAAGAGGATAATGCTGGATTGGGTGAGCCCCTAATGAAAAAGTTGTTAGTCAGGCAAAGCAGCAAACAGTCCTCTGTGTATGTCTTTCATCACCATCAGACTTTGTATATCCATTTAGCTTGGAATCATCAGAATAATAGTGTTAGACCTGGCATGTTTCTTTCTGTGCCCACCCATCAAGGGAGAAGTGATGTTCTTCAAGTATCTTTAATAGGAAGAAAGCCTGGTACTATGAATGTGTGTAGTTGGACAGTAAGTAACTTTAATGTTAATGCCCTGCAGCGCATACTGTATAGGAGTCCTTTTCCCACCCTTTACAAGTTATATCCAATAAAATTATTCATTAAACAAAAACAAAAAGAGAGGGCATCTGGATTTAAGCCACACACTTCTTACACTACAGACAAGTGTTGCACCAATGAGCTTCTTTTAGTTTCTTTAATAGTTTTATCAAACTTTTTTCAGAAACTTCCTTTGCAATCAAGTTTTACTTGTATATGTAGAAGTAAATAAACAGAAATCAAGATGGGAGCTTCCACTCCAACATAATTGCATGTAATTTGCATATTGGACTATCTTAATTATTTAAGAATATAATAATGAAAAGAAAATGTATACAGAGCAAGCATCTACCTCTGTATATAATGACTTTTTTGTCTTGATTAACCAAATATGAATATAGGGCTGCTTTAGACCATTTTGCATAGCTTTTTATTTCCTTGACATAATGAAACCTATGAAAGTTATCTATTCAGACCCACTAAAGTTTAATAGTTATTGTAGTTGCTGATTTGCTTCTGGCAAGTAGTGTGTTTATTTGTTGAGTGCAGTGATTTGGTACAGGGGAGTAGTCAGAATCTCATTTAAACAGGGGAAGTAGCGAACTTCTTAGCTTGTGAACAGTTCTAGTGTCAAGTGCAGTTCTAGTATAAGTTCAGGAGTTTAAATAAAAGGAGGGATTTAAAAGAAAATGGGGTATATTAGAGTACAAGAGGAAGGAAATGAGGGAAAAAATAAAAACAATTCATAATTATGAATCAGTGACAACCTCACTCAGTGTACATCCTGTCACATGTATAAACTGCTGGTGTGAGCATGTTGCATATCTTGAGGCTCAAATTGGAGACCTGGAGAGGAGAATAGCACTGAGTAATACTGCTCCACTGGAAAGGGAGCACAGTTTAGATGGGCTTAGTGTGGAGGGTGGAGATGCGACTAGTGAGGATGGCCAGGGAGGTAGATGGGTTACAGTTACAAGGGGAAGCAGGGGGATCAGGAGGAGGAGGAGGCAGGCCAGTTCTGAGATGGCAGACACCAACAAATTTGCCAGAATAAGTGAAACGTTTGGGGATGTCCCTTCAAGAATGGCAATGCCAGATAGAGCTGTTCCCTCTAACAGCCGGGAGAACAGTTATACAGGATGAGTGGGAGGGCAGAATAGGCAGAGCAACAGACAGGTTTTGGTGGTAAGGGACTCTATTATTAGGAAGGTAGACAGGGTGATTTGTCACCCAGATTCCATCAAGTGAACAGTTTGCTGTCTCCAGGGTGCTCGGATTTGGCATGTTGTGGATCGGGTAAATTATTGGGAGGGGCTGAAAATGAACCGGCGGTCTTGGTACATATTGGTACCAATGACAAAGTTAGATGGAGTGTGCTAAAGACTGATTTAAAAGAACTAGGGAATAAGCTTAAAGCAAGGACCTCCAAGGTAGTATTTTCTGAGATACTACCTATGCCACTTGCTAGCCCAGGGAGACAGAAGGAGCTTAGGGAGGAAAAAGAATGGCTAAAAAAGTGGTGCACTAAGGAGGGGGTTGGGTTTTTAGAGCACTTGGCTGCTTCTCACTTGGGTACAATCTCTATATCAGGGATGGATTGCACCTTCATGATGAGGGAGCTTGTGTGCTAGGGGAAAGGATGGTAGAAAGACTGGAGGAGTTTTTAAACTAGTAGATGGAGGGAGAGACTAGATGAATATAATGGGGCAGAAAGTGGGATAAGGGATGAATTAACTATTCATTGGGGAGGATATGGGGGAGGGTTAGTATAGTCAATAGGGAGGTATTACTAAGTAACTCAAGTACAGTGGCAGGCACTTCAAAACTACAAACTCATAACATAAGGTGTATGCTTGCTAATGCCAGAAGCTTGCTGGGAAAAATGGGCAAGTTAAAATTATTAGCAGTTAATGAAAAATGGGATTTAATAGGCATTATCGAAACGTGGTGGAATAAATCTCATGACTGGACTGTTAATCTGGATGGTTATAACCTATTTAGGAAAGATTGGAGCGATGGTAAAAGAGGAGGAAGGATTTGTCTGTATGTTAAGCCTGAATTTAAGTCTATAGTCAGAGAAGATATTTGGAACCAGCAATAATGTTGAATGTTTGTGGGTAGAGTTAAATAGCGGAGCAGCAAATTCCAAAAGAATATTAGTAGGAGTATGCTATAAACCCCCAAATATAGCTGAAATTGAGGTAATACAATTATTGTTACAGGTTGGAAATGCAGCTAAGCATGGGCAAGTTCTAATAATGAGAGATTTTAATTACCCTGAACTAAACTGGATAAATGAGACCAGCAGTTTGGCAAAGGGTAGCAGGTTCTTGAGGGATCATTATCTGGCCCAGGTTATACAAGACCCTTCTAGAAATGAGGCTATCTTGGATTTAGTTATCACAACTAATATTGATATGGTATCAAATATTTGAAATAGGGCAACATTTGGGAAACAGTGATCACAACACAGTCTCATTTGAGATTGAATTAAAAAAACAAAACTGTAAGGGGCCAACAAAAACTCTTAATTCTAAAAGGGCAGATTTTAACCGTCTAAGGGCAGCAATTCAACGTATAGACTGGGACAAAGAACTGATAGGTAAAAATACTGAACATAAATGAACAACATTTAAATCATTACTAAATATACACACTTATCACCATATATCATGTGGGAATAAAAGTAAAATGAGTAAATCACATCACCATATACCATGTGGAAATAAAAGTAAAAGGAGTAAATCACATCCAATGTGGCTTAACAATGATTTAAAGATCAAGATACAGCGTAAAAAAAACAGGCATTTACATTATACAAACAAGATGGGACAGAGACTGCCTTACGTAAGTACAAGGAAATCAACAAGGCTTGCAAAAGGGCAATTAGACTGACTAAAAAAGAAAATTAAAGTTAGTTTCAAAAGAGAGTAAGACTAACTCTAAAATATTTTTTCATTATATTGATAGGAAGAAGTCCAGGAAGGAAGCTATAGGAACATTACAATGTGACACAGGCCGTCTGATAAATTGTAACCAGGAAAAGGCAGATGAGTACCAGTGGTGGGGACATCTCAACATAATGGGGCTACACTACCTTCACCGAATAATTGGATAACACAGGAAGAAATCCAAAAGAGGTTGTAAAAAATAAATGTTAATAAAGCCCCAGTTCCTGATGGAATACATCCAAAGGTACTGAGGGAACTGGGTTCTGTAATAGCCAAACCATTATATGTAATTTTTCAAGATTCACACAGGGTCGCTACCAAATGATAGAAAATAGATAGAAAAAAAGGCATCTAAGAGGGCATAGTGGTTAGAAGTAAAAAGATTCCACCTCAAAGAAAGAAAACGGTTCTTCACAGTAAGGGTGGTTAATTTGTAGAATTCTCTATCAAAGGAGGTGGAGACAGCTGATTTGATAGAGAACTTTATAAAGGGACTGGATATATTTTTAATAAAAGGGGCATTCAGGGTTATCCTGGGTAATTAGAGAGATAGTATTGATCCAGGTAGGAATCCGATCGCCAGTATTTGGGGCCAGGACATCCCCCCCCCCCCCTTTTGAGATGATTGGCAATGTTTCACTGTTTTCTTTTTCTGTTTGCCTTTTTTTGGATCAATTAACAACTAATCCACATATTGCAGATCACAGGAGATCTTAAAAGGTTGAACTTGATGGACTAAAAGTATTTTTTCAACCTCAATTACTATGGGCCTCATTCTATTACCGGCCGTAAATCGGCCGTAAGGCTGCGATTCCTTGCGGGGGTTCTGTTAACTCGCGATTTTATTATACGGCCCCGCAAGGATCTCCTCTTACGGCCGGCCGCATATCTTGGAACCGGCCGTAAGCTCAGAAATCTAAAAACGCAAAAATAAATTCAAGCCTGCACTGTACAGCTCTGTAAATGCTAGGGATCATATTGGGGGACATGAGGATTAAAAGTAACCCACTCTCAAGCTTGCACATCAGCCCAAACCCAAGTTCAAATTAACTGTTTATTTTCCGGCTGCGGCGTGGGCGGGTCTGAGGTGCTCCAAGCACTCTGGACTTTTTACATGTATATTTTACGTATATTAAAAAAAAATTATTTTACGGATTTGAGTATAGGGTAATTATATATTTTTGCTAACACCGAATATCACTTTATAGACTCTGCAAAGTGCAGGATGGCTTTATTTGGGCTATTTTATGTGCTTAATTGGTGCTAGCGGGACCTCTTTCCTGCAAGTAAGCTGCGGCTCGCTTTTAGCCTTGCAGAGAGGGTTCCCGGAGAAATTGAATTGCAAATAGGAATTTCTTACGACCGATTTCCTTGCGGCCGTTTTAGATCAAAGGATTTCCTCTGGCGCGAGCGGCCGCAAGAGATAGCAAGGCACCGGCCGCAAGCCTGCCGGAATCCCCGGCCGGAGGGGAATAGAATAGCAGAATAGCTTGCGGCCGGTCCTTGCGGACACGCAACGGCTGCGGCCGCTAATAGAATGAGGCCCTATGTAACTATGTATACTATTTTGACTTTGTCTTGATAATTTTTTTATAAAGTTTAGAAAAATCAAATACAGCCTTTAATTTGTAATAATATTCAAATTTGCTTTTATGGAAGCAGAAATGTTGTCTTTGTTAGAAACTTGGGAGGAATGGAAGGCACTGTGAATTCAGATAATGTCAATGTTCAGATCTTTTTATATGATGCCACCTTACATAACTATTTGATAAAAGAACTCTATAAAAAAAGTAAGCCCCATTAGGATGACCCTCCTCCTTCAGTTACAGACAAACTAGCAGTCCAAGATGAAAACTCCCAAGATACAAGCAGTAAATTAAATATAAGATTTTCACTAGAAATGATTTTATGCTGCTGGAATACTTAGCTGTTAATGTTGCTAGTTTGTTACATAGTTCACTACTATGTGATGTTTTTTCCTAAACCACTGCAGTGGTCATTTAAGTTATATTGTTTGAGAGTAGTGGTTTGTATGTGACTGCTTAAAATGTAAGCTTATATTCAGTAATTACTTAGCAATAGGTAATTTATTAATAAGAGACCAGCTAACCTTGAACTAAAGAAACATATTAGTAACAGAGCACTTAATCAGAGATAAAGTTTTAATATTTCCAAACCAAGTATTTATCAAAGTTCAGAGGCAGCAACGGATTACGGTAAGTGTGCAGTATCAGTTACAGTTCAGCGTCATCACCAGTGGCTGTAATTCAAAATCTGATAGCAATATTAAAGAAAAGGGTTTCTTCAAATAAACATTAGCATAGGCTACAAGTCAGAAGCTCTGCACAGATGTGCAAACAGGAATGTAAGTGCCAATTAATTTGAACTTCGGTTACCTACCTGGATTACAGTGTCCAAGATCAGCATCAGTGATTACCAGCAAAATCTCTATCAGTATGACTTAGATTATATATTTTGTTGATGTGATTGGTATGCATACTGTACACCTGGACGTTAATTTTAAAAGCTCAAGAAAAAATGCACATTTGGGAATTATGTTACAAACTAACAACATTAGTGCATATGTAAGTCACGAGGATAAAGTCAATTTTACTGGAATCTCAGGGTAGTGGGATCGAAGGGAGAGGGGATTCAATTATTAAATTATTGCCACTTTTGCAATTTGAAAACCCTCTCCCATCAAAAATGCTCATAAGCCATCAACTGCTGAAATATAGACACCCATGTCACACACACACAACCTTTACCTTGGTATCATGGATGTCTCTAGGGACCAGCATTAGTTTCCTACTAATAACCAATTATTCACATATTCTTGCAATTTCTTGGAATATTTATATTCCATATCATGTGTAGGTATAAAGTACAGTCCAATCAAATAAAATATGAATATAAAAAAATGTCATGGAAAGTCAAAAATATTTTTCAACTTTAAAAAAAAGAAGACTAATCTCCTTACACTAGTTTTAGTAGTTTCATTTTTTTTTTTCACTGTAATTATTGTTTCATTAATTAAGATTGGCGCCTGACTGTCTCGCTAGTTTGGGGAAGATAATTTTGTGCTTGTACTTCTATACTTTTTGTTCTAAAATCACAAGAAAGCATCTGCTTGTTTTAAACTGATTCACAATTAAGATCCAGAGACATTCTCTTTGAAAAGATGCCAGTTAGCAGGAAATAAATAACTTTGAAGACAATAGATGTCTAGATTACAGGGAAAGTTCAAGAGATCCAATTGTCCCATCATCAACCAGGATCGAAGTATCCTTTGATTAATGTCTTGTTATCTTTAGTATTAGAGACTGATCAGTAGTTTATTCAGTGGGTAGATATCTTGGAGTACACCTTGCTACATAGTACCATCTGAATTGTAGGAATTATCAGATTATTGTTAAAGTACCACTGAAGTCACAATTTCATATTATGCTGTTTTGCAGAAAATAGGCAAAATGTGTTTACAAAGTAAGAAAATAAACAAATACAGACTTTAGTATGCATCTTTTATATTCAAATTAGCTTCATTGCCAACAGAAATAATGTTTTTCCTATCATGATTTGTCACGTGGGAGGGACCTATGATGCAGAGAAGATCACTTGTAACCTAAGAACCGTCTACATACAGACATTTGACTAGCTGTTTTTCCCTACAGTGAATAATTCCTGAGATATTCAGCACTGAAATCTTATAAGAGGAAAAGGTATAAACACAGTCCAGTCACAATATTACGTCCACCAGCTAATATCCTGAATAACGTCTGTGTGCAGCACAGACAGCAGATAGACGGCGTGGTAGTGCGTCAATAAGATGCTGGAAGATTGGCAAAGGTATCTGGAGCCATGTAGACTGCATTGCATCCAACATCTGCTGATTAATGTTTGGTGGAGGTTCCATATGGTGACCATGGCGATCAAGATTGTCTCACAGGTGCTCAATGGTCTTCAAGTCCAGGAAATTTTGAGGCCATGGAAATACCTGTAAGTCTTCTCTCCTCCAATCACTCCTAGGGGATTCTGGCCATATGACATGTTGCATTGTCCTTATAATAGATCCCATTCACTCTAGGGAACACAGTCAACATGTATGGATGTACTTGAACTGTAAGGATATATAGATTACCCAAAAGGTTGAGAATGTCTTTCAGAGGTATGAGTGGACTAAGCCAATGCCAAGAAAAGTTTCCCCAGACCTTATCTGCCCACCAAGCCAGCTCACGACTCTCTGTCATTGACATCAAAAGTAGGAGTTAATATAAGTGACTCGACACTGTAACTTTATAATCACCATAGGGGCATTATTTTTGTTACTACAGAGAGACAAGAACACTGTAGTCCTAATTACTACATCAATGCAGCTTATTAGTATTTGGGAGCCACTCATTTGCATAGGAATACATCAGAAAATTGCTGATCACCACAGGGATTTTTCTTTGTAGAAACTAATGGCTAAAACTATGTGAAGCTAGTTTTTCATACTCTTTAATCATACCTTTACTATCAAATAACGTTCCAAAAACATTTTTCTACTAACCAGTCAAATACTTCAAGTGAGCATATTATAAAAATGTGACTTAATATTAACATGTAATTTCAGGATTCCTTTATGTGATTTGGACTTTTTCTGCAGGCCATTAAAGTTATGAATGTGTAGAAAGTAGGTCACCAAAGTTGAAATAAGCTAGGAACTGTCATCAGACAATTTCAATCCCCTTTTTTCAGTAGATCCTCAAAACACCATTGAATTTTCCAAGCAAGTGATGCCTCCATTCACAATTTTATGAAGACAGCACGTTAAATAGGTTCACCATAAGAAATATACATCTCCTGAGGAATGACTATTCATGGAATATGGTGATACAAAGGGGTAAATTCCATGTACCATTCCTTTGTTGACAATTTGCTTTTTATATAAGCTATTCAGACAAATGTTCCTATCACTCAAGGTTACACCGTAGAGTAACCAAAATTAAGATTTTTCTTTTTTAAACACATTTTCTAAAATATAAGTGCAGTTGTTTTATTTGAAGAACATAAATGTTAATTCTGTATTCAACCCTCTATCTGTTTCATTTCCTACCTTAAATATACCAGAATGTCAACTTGACCTACTACTGTATTAAAATGTATATCTATATAAGATAGGACATTACTTCTAATTCAATAATTTGTAAGGTTGTATGCTACTTTTTCTGTGTATGCATTGTATGTGTATATAATAAAAAACAAAATGACAAAATATTGGAATGCTTAATGCTTGAGAAGTCTAGATAATAGAAATTTAAATAACTTGGTAAGTATTTCTATATAAGATAATGAGAAAATAGTGATATATAAATAAACAAGTAGTGTATGCATTTAAATCAGCCTACTAAACTACTTAAATATTCCATATTTTAAAAAAAATGCCCTTATCCTCTATTCAGTGCAACAGTAAGACAAATAATATTTATTGTCTTGATCAGATTTACCTATTTCTGGAGTCTATTTTAAAACTGTGGATATTTAAGGAACCCAGTAGATAACTACTACCATGTTTCTAATGAAGTATCAATAGACACCATGAAACCCTTTAGACTACCTATATAAATCTGGCTTTGATTGCTGAAAGTATCTATAGAGGACATTGTCAGCTTTTCTCCCGTGTTGACATACTGTGGAATAATACCAGAAAGAAATATTCAGTCTAGTGGCCATTCTGAATTCTAACATTGCTATATAAGGTAAGGTGAGGATGGATTTTGTGAGTGTTCCCCTTACTCTATTTTCTGGAATGTAATAGAACCATTACAATCCCACTTACATATCATCTTGTTTCTGTGGTACTTTACCATAGAGAGGGATTTATAGACCAGCCATAAATCTATCATAAACACATATCTATAAACCCTCACTAATTAAACCTGCCATCACTCATCCTGACCAGAATTGCTAGATTTCCTTGGGTTGGGAGAATGTGGTAGAATGCAAGGAGAGGAGTGGTAAATTGTAAACCGAAGACTTTAATCTGGCTAGAGGCCCAGGCTTGTCCTGTTATATTTGTCTTGGGCCTAAAGATTTTTGAAACATGTAATATATAAATTATCTTAAAATATCACATTGTTGTAGAGATCCTTTACTGCCACTATTTATGAAAGGTTGGGGTAAGGTTTTGAGCTATTGGTATGTGATATGCCCATTGTGGTTTGGTGTACTTTGTCTAGTACCAATCTATTACTTCCTGTCATGGCTGGCCTTCTTTCCTTTGGGTTTCCCTACCAGCTGTCAGGATATGATGAAGACTCCTCACCACATTGTAACAAAGTGCAAACTAAAAGTAGATAAAGTTATTTATATCAGTCTGGAGTTCTGAGATTAAGGAATATAGTTGCTTTGCAGGGAAATGAAACACAATTTATCAGTGCATACTGTAGTCTGTAGGTCTCATTGGCAGGTATAAATCTATATTAATACTAATTGGCTGATGGGGCAAGTCCCTCATAATAGTTAACATGTTTAACCAGTTTACATTGCTCTGAGAACATAAATGAAAAAAGAAAATATGTAGTGACACAACAGAATTACTCCTTTGCAGATGCAACAAAGAAAAATATTCCTTACATGTTCCTTTATTTTTTATATTGTGATGTCTACTAAACACTTCTGTATATATGTGTATCACCAGACATGAATCAGTTTATGAAATACATTTTCCTTAGCTTTATTCAATAGGGTCTCATCTAAATATTAATAAAAGATACATTGGCTTCATAAGCTTTATGTATGGAATATAGTTTTTGACTGACCAATTGTTTCAGGACTTTAAATAGTGTGCCACTGATTGGGCCTTTGCATCAATAACTGTTTTAACAGTTGTTTTTAAATCCTTTAGGGCTTTTTGGGTGTCCTTATGCATTATTATGCTATATAAGACCTTAAATATTGGTTTTCCCTAGTTAGTTGGACTGTTTTTTTTAGTAGCCATTGTTTGCCTATTGTTTATACCCAGTGCCTTTCACCGTAGCATCCAGATTGAAGTACTTTATTTGGGGTGACCTTATTTTTCCTATACTGTTCTTGTTGTTCTTACTGTTCTTACTGTTCTTTATCTGGATCCTCTGTATCGTTGGCAATCTATTCAGAATGATATAATATTTGTATATATCATAGAGAAGTACATCAACCATTATCCAGTACCAATTTATTGTGTTTTTGATATACTACAGTAGGATCCAAATTTGTGTACTTCATCAGGGGTGGGCATATCATTTTCTTCTCCCTAGTGCTATCATACTGTTTTTTTATCTGTTTCTTTGGCAATTTATTTAGTATGAGCTATTATTGTTATATACTATAGTAAAGCCCAACAACACCATTATCCAGTACCATTTTTTTATATTAGCCATTATAAAGAGCTTATCCATAATTTAAATTTTTTCACTTTACATACTCTCATTCATATATGTGGGCATTTTGGTAGAATTGAACATTTTAATTAGGTGGCGGATTGTAGTGATTCTTCTTTTTTAATATTATATGTTTTAAAATAAACATTAATAAAAGTTACTGAAACCCGTAAAGGAGCCCGCAAAAGTTACTGCTATTAAATTAGCCACTTTTAGCTACCCATAAAATATTTGCGGGTTAAAGGCTGAAAAGCATCTATCAAAATTGTAACCCCCTTCTCAGCTAAGCCTTTGAACTTTCAAGCCCATAAATGTAACAATCGCAATCGCTATAAAATTTCTACAATTCCTCAAGACCGCAATTGTCACAAAATAAATGTCAAATGTAGCCACACATACTACGAGCACTAGAGAGGACTCACAAGGGGGTTAAATACATGTCCGTAGCACTGCAAAAGCAAATATAAACACACTACTGTGTTTTAAAATACAGGGAAAGTGATGAAAGGTATTAGAATGAATTGTGCAACAGTCTTAAGCTGTCATAACAACACCAAAAATTGCATGTGTAATTTCCGTGTTATATCGATCCCGGCTATCAATGTGTTAATACATATCATTGAACTAGTATGTACTATAATAGTATATATAATGATTCTTTAATATTGCAAGTTTTATGGATTACGAGTCCTTTCCGAAATCTGACTTCAAAATTGTAATTGATTGTGGTTTAAACGCCATGTTTTACTGACGTCATGATGATGGTCTAATTTTCTTTTGGCCGTTTCTACATCGGTAGTTACAGGCTTGTGGATTTGATCATGATCTTGCCCTGAAATGCTACATTTGGAAGCATGGTTTTGTATTTTGCAGGCTTTTCTAATTTAATCGCTCTGTAGCCACGGCAAATTTGGAATTTAATGAGGCCCATAGTGGACCAAAACCATTTAAATTATACACCCCTTCACTTTCTATTAACCCCAAACTGTAAGCCCTTACAGTTATACTTTGCTGGTCTGATTAAGAATATTGGAGCCCGATTCAATTTAATTCAATTCAGAATTGTGGCAGTATGTCTGCGGGCATGCTATGGGCTCCCATTTGTCTCAGATTCCGTAGCTATTCAATTGAGCAAGGGTTCAAGTTACAGGACGAAGCTTCAAGCACGTAAACTACTCTCGCGGCCGCAAACTGTGAATGGGCTGGACGAGATGCGATCCGCTGTTACAATCCAATCAGGGTATAACGTAGTGCAACGCAAGCCTCTCAGCCAATAGAAAACGGTCTAGCCGCAGATAATTGACAGAGGGAGATTATAAAGTTGCTTTCCACCCACCCATGCATTCACTGTGTTGTATTTTCTTACCGAAGAAGCAGGCAGGTCGCGGTTTTTCATTGAGAGTAGAGAGTATGCGATCAGTGAGAGCAGTATATTGCGTTTTTGTTTATTTCTATTCATCCAATTACGATTTTACACTTAATCCTTGATTACACACATTTATAGATTACACATAATAGCAATACACATAAATTAAAGAACACACATAGATACACATAGAGCCAGATCACTCTGTACAGACACACCCCCACCCCATCGCCCACACCCCATCCCCCAACAGTTAATAAATACACACACAGGAGGAGGAGGTGGTGTAAGTGGTGGAGGAGGAGAGAGGAGGAGGTGGGGAAAGGGGCATGATTGCTGGCGCTGGTAGTGCGGGGGAGGGACAGACCTCAGGGACAGGTCAGGGAGGCAAGGATCCCCGTACACAGTCGGGAGGACAAGAGGCTAAGGGCAATTACAGGGCCCTGAACTACATGCACCAGGAGATTGTTGTCCTCCTTGGTGCCATCGTGGCCGCCTTGTGATCCTTGCGGGGGAAGGGAAGTCAGGCCAGGGCCAAGGCAGGAAAAGAGGTAGCGGCTGAGGTAACAGCAGTGGGCACAGCGCAAAGGGTGTGAGATCTGTCAAGCCCCGTTTTGATGACAAGGTGCCAAGGTGAGGAGCATGATGGCCAAGGAGGACAAGCAAGCTGCAGCACCAAGTGGTGGCCCCAAAGTGACGGTGTGCTATGACGAGTGTAAGAGGGTCGCCAAGGACCTTCTCAGCTAGGTGCTCACCGCTGGAGCTTCAGGCCTAGTGGCCTAGCAGGACCCAGCCTCCATGTCAGGTGAATATGACACACACCAACATGCCACCACATGTACATCACACACACACCACACATGTACATCACACACATCACACATATACATGATGACCAACAAGGACACTGACATGTCAGCTCCCTGGAATTAACATGGGGCAGATGGATGCATCATTAAATCCATGGAGCTGACAAATCACTGTCAATCCTGGGCACAACAACAGTAATCAACCAATAAAGTCCTTGTATTGGTGTGCCCACTGCAGCGTATGCAGTTACAGACTGCAGCCGGAATCAAGATAGCGTTAGGAGCCAAGAACAATCAAGACCAAGAAGCAAAGAATAGATCATATCTAGCAATTGATAGCTAGTTTGAGTTGCAATTAGGAGTATTATCCAGGTTCAAGCCTAGATGTTAGATAGTTAGGAATGAACACAAAACAATGTATTATTCATCATACTAATAACATACAGTATACCTTTCTTTTCTATCTTTCAGCATCAAGGAGGTCTGGTTCAGTGGTGAGCCAGAGGCGGGGCCTTGGCTCCATCAGAGCAGGAAGTCGAGGAGCAAGCCCCCACGCAGCAGGAACCGGCGCAGGGGAGGAAAAAAGAAGAGGACCCGAGGGCCCTGGTTTGGAGGAGGAGGATGTCATCTGTCTAATGGGGTCACCAGCAGGACTATCAGCCACACCGCCGGGATTTGACCCCACTATACCCTTCCTCCAGAGACTCAGCATCTTGCCAGGGCCCTGCCACTGGAGGGACCAGCTGGACCTGATACCACCTCCTCCTCCCCTCAGCAGTGCGTCTGACTGGCCGCCACCACCAACACATGATTGGCGGAGATGCTGGCCCTCATGCGGCAGCAGATGTGGTGTCTCCAGGGAATCAAGGACAGCATCTCCGCCAATCATGTGGAGATCATGTGCAGCCTGGCCAGACAGTATAGGGAGGAGAGGAGGCACCACCTAATGAGTGAATCGTACCTAGCAGGGCTCCAGAAGGTGACTGCAGATGCCAATCAACGCGCTCTGGCCCCCAGCCACGCCACCTCCACCACAAAGGCATTCCCCATCCACCCGCAGCCACGCCGTTCCTCTCCTCCTGGGGGGTTGCCTCCCCCGCCTTCCACCACTACCAGGGAGACGGCCATGGGGGATTGGGGCCCTGTGGCTCAGCGGAGGAGGACCTAGGTACTGCACATATGTTTGTGCCTTCTCAATAGCACTCCTCAGAAACAATCTATTGGTCCAAATGTTAACCTAATCTAGCCTGGCTACAGAGTCTTGGATCTTGGCCTATGTGATGGTGATATTCTGTATGCAGATTACTACCTCACATCAGATGGTCCTTTATCCTCTTCTCTGTGGACACATAGGATTATGTTTAACATTTGTTAACATTTCACCAATTGATGGTCACTGAGGAATGCTGTTGAGAAGAGATGCTGCAGTCCCTATCTTTTTTAAGGCCTTATTTTGTAGGTGTTATGTTTTTGTTTTGTTTTAGGTACAATTCAGGTCCATGAAAGCATCTTCTGCATCCACAAGCATTGTGAAGGAAATGTATGAGGTGTAAGGTTTTCACAGTGCCTCTCAGGTAGACATTCCTACAATGACAGCCCCCCTTTACATGTAGCTCCTAGAATTCTAAAGCTATCATATAGCCAGATATCTAAGACATGATTGTTGTTAGCTTAAATGTAGGCTAATACCGCTATGGCGGAGGACTTGCAAAGTCTCACAACGGTATGTTAATGACAGCCAGCATTAATATATGCACCAGTGAAGCCTGAGATCCTGATCTCAATGTCAGTCTGAGAACAGATCCTTGTGTCTGATGTAACATTGAATCTGGCTGTTGACCTCTGTGTCCTCTCCATATTATTGGGTATTTTCCCCTATTACTTATATCATGGTTATCCTTTAACATGTGCTAAAAGCTGTATAGCTGATGGATGTGATATCAATGTTGATGAACAATATCATATTGCGAAGGTGATAGTACACCTTGACCACTGACGCTGGTCACAGCTAAGCATTTATTGTGAGATGACACATCATTATTAATGGTCATGGCCAGTGAGTTATCCAGAGAACTAGCTAATAGTTAGTAATGCTTGCAGATGAGAATCAGGTGAGTTGGTATATTGTTACAGTTACAGTATTTAGCACTGTACTGTTCATGCATGCTTTGTTTTTTTATATCCTCTTCCGCCTTTTTTTTTTTACCATTTTTTTTTCAGATTTTTGTTTTGTCAACACACTGTATGTGTGAAACTGCATTGCATTACACAGTCCAGAGGTTTAATCATCTGTTTCATTGAGCAGATCTAGAGTTGTAAGTGCTCTGCACATAAATGGTTCACACACATCAGGGATGATGAGGGATTTGTGATGATCCTTTTTTTCACCAGATTCTGGTTACAGTGGTAAAGTGACCACATGTGACCATGGTAGGTGCTATGATCATGCTTATTCTAGACTATGACATTATAACCTGTAGGTATCCCCTTTTTTCCAACAATAGCCTCTTGCTCTCCTGGCATCCACCCACACCACAACCATGATATTAGTGCACAGTCTTGTGCATTTCTGATTGTGCTCTGTGTATGAAATAAATCTTTGTTATACCGTTCTCACCGTGTCAGTGTGTTTTCAATGGGTGGGGATATGGGACAACCACATTTCTATATATGTAAACTAATGAGTCCTAGTTTCTATGCAATAGATTAATACATAACAAAACAATAATAATAATAGTAATAATTAAATCATAAGATATCATATTATAATATATATCATAATAAAAGAGTTAATACACATGCAAAGTCCAATTTGCGATACTGTAGAGTATTAACATTCCCCTGAAGACCTGATAACAATATAACAGGTGATAATATGAATTGATTGATAGCAAAACACTTAATGGGAGGTCACCAAATGATAATGGGTATACATCTTGGCACATGGACATCAGCAATGGAGTGGGACTTTCCAGGATGGGCGTAGCGGAGTTTGAGGTGAGTTGGCTGTTGATCCACGTGCCTCTGCACAGCCTCAATGTGTTTTTGCAGCCCTTCCTGATGAGTTAGAGTAGGTGTGCAGAGGTGGGAAAGGATCTGTCAAGAGGAGACTTTATCTGCCTTTTTTTGTGGCCCCTGGAAGCAAACCTAGACTAGTGCAAAAGATAGAGGACAGCCACCTAGACAGATCATTTCCATCCTTCCAGACATCTAATAAAAGGTACAGAAATGTAGCTCTGCTAGTATCTGAAATACTTAAGTTCAAATGTAGGTTTTAATAGCTACCCTGAATTTATTGTATAATCGGAATCAGTACAGTGACCAATTAATGATTATTGTATTCAGCTCTCTATATTCTCTAGGCATAGTGTTAAATTAATTTTAATGTTACCTTTTACTCTATTCCATAAATATACCTTTTTTTGTATATGTCTAGTGTATTTCTGGCCTTTTGAATTTAGGTGGAGGTAATATCAGTAATACATTTTCATCAAGCTTTTAGGAAAATCAAATGCCACTACTTATAATTTTGCCCCAAATTAGATAGACAAGCCGCCTGTCCTCTGTGTTCCTGCATTAATCTCTATAAAATTTCAGAATATATTGTAAAGGAGTGTATTAACTCAAATTATATTTGTTTTATTATTTAGCAATTGTAGTTTTGTGAGAGTTACATACTTCAAGCAACTCACAGTACTGTTTGGTATATTTACTTTGTTTTATTTATTTTTATTGATTATTTTCCTATCTTGTTTTATCATTATTATTATCTTGTTTTATCTCCCTCCCTTAACTCTTTTCCTTTCATTATCCTTCTCCACATCCAAAGGATAAGCTCTTCACTTTGCTGCATTCTACAACAACTTAATCTATTTCTGGTAGTCAGGAACAGAGGGATACTACAACTGGTCATGGAGTCATGAGCATTAAAGTTGCATCACCTAACACCCAGGCTTTGAATGAGTTATTAGAAGACTACTTCCACTTGTATAGTGGCAGTGAGGTACATCAGATGTGAGCATGTGCTACCCAAAAGGCAGTTCTGAGATGTCTCTGCTTGTAATTAGGTTCTATCAACAAAAAGATAGAGAGAACAGAAATCAATGAACTTAATGATACATTTACAAAAAGCATTACTTTCTCAGAGATCACCCAAGATATTTTAAGAAATCCTTTACCTTAAGCATGACTGTAACATGTACTGCTGGGTAAGACAATAAATGCAGATCAAATAACTATACACAAAAAAAAAAAGATGACAGGTTTTAAATATGACTCGCAAAGGCTTTTTTCAAGATATAAGAGCACCATAGCAGCCATTAAAAAGACATTTAATTACTTTAAAACAATACAAAAGAAGGGAAGTTCATCAGAATTTATTGAGCAACATTCTCCAATGAACAAATAACATAAAAAAATATTAATGAACATATGTTGGACAGTAAATATGTATAATTATTTGATAAGGATGGCACACTACAAGCAAATGTTCAGTGTGCTAAAGTATGTGAAGGGATGGACTATGCTCAGCCATATGAACCCGGTCTGGGGCCTCATGGTGCTGTTCCCCCATGTATTAGAAACATGTGGATGTTTGCTATAAAACTTCTAGTCTGTCCCCAATTAAGCTAATAAAGTATAGGGGTGGGGTCCCAGGGACAGGGGAACCATAGTGAGAGATACTGGACATAAGGGGTTCACTCTGCACAGAAAGACGTTGCCAGACATGAACATATCCATAGGAGATCAGATTAGAGTGACAGGGGCCTAATGAAGATAAGCAGGTCCTGTAAGCAAATAGGATAGATGGTCTCCAGTATTGTCCTACTTGACATACTAGTGTAAGGTCAATAACCCAGGATACGATAACTGGCACTAATGATTCAGTTACTGCACCATAGGGGTAGATTACAGGCCCAACATCAATTTATGGACAAGTGTCAAACTTGGGTATGCACAAAGATGATCTCTGTACATATATATGATTGTGAAATACATGTAATGTATGTTTATGTCCCAAAACCTGAACAATTGAAAACACACAAAAATAGTGATAATGGCATAACCAAACTTTATTATATACATGGAGCACACTCAGAAATGTATCCGACTGTGCATTAATATCATAAGTGTAGTGTGGGCGGATCACAGAAGGGCAAGAGGCTGTTTTGGAAAAATGGACACCTAAAGGGTTAAATGTAATACTGTATAATAATTACGATGCATAGCATCTACTAGGGTCACATGTGGTCACTACACCAGTGCAACCAAAATCTGATGAATACTTATCTCATCATACTTCAAAATCTGATGAATACTTATCTCATCATACTTCACTCCTTGTAATAGAAGTAACCAGTAATGTGCATAGCACGTACATCTGGTCTTCATCAAATTAACAGATGCATAAGCACCTGGACTTTGTAATCCAGGTTAGTTACACACATACAGTGTGTTACAAAATGTAGAAAAACCTAAAAAAAGACATAGGAGGATAAAAATCTAAAAAAGAATGCATGTACAGTACAGTGCCAAATACTGTAACTGTAATAATATATCAACTTAACTGATACTCATCTACAAGCATTACTAAACATTAGGTAGTTGTCATGGTAAATCAATAGTCACAATCATTAATAATGATGTGTCATCTCACAAGGAATTCCTAGCTGTGACCACAGTCAGTGATCAAAGAGTACTATCACCATCACTATATGATATTGTTTAGTCACGTTGGTATCCCATTCACATGGGCTACAGATGTTATCACATAATATTTGAAATGAAGGTTATAACATAATGGTCAGTGGCCCTAATGTTTGTTTATTACATCAGTCAACACATATATACAATGAGTAAAATATCAGCGGATTAAGATGATAACTATAGAAAATGGGCATCTTGCTGGGACCAGTGGGTTTAGAATGGACTGGAATTAATTAATAATAACTTAAAGCCTAAACTGCACGACTGAGAATGATCAAAACATTTTATTACCCCCCTTCAGCAATCTTTGGGTGATGTTATACAGCAGGGGACAGTAGCCTATGGCTCTATGGCCAAATTTGGCTCAGTAAAGACCAGCTTGTAGCTCGTTTGTCAAAATCAAATTTAGCATGAATTCAAATTGCTGTAATTTAAAGTTAGCACCACATGCTCTGCTCATGCCAAGGAAAGGTAAAATTTTCTATAATTCTTCAGCCCTCTCAAGCACATTACTAAAGAATAGAGGCTTGAACAAAGCACAGAGTATCCAGTCACAAATATTACAACATAGATTTACTTGAAACTTTGTGCAGAGTAAAAATACAAAAGCATGCATCACAACTTTCAAGGGGTAGGTTGATTGATTGAAATAGCTTATAG
Source organism: Discoglossus pictus (assembly GCA_027410445.1). Lineage (NCBI taxonomy): Eukaryota > Metazoa > Chordata > Amphibia > Anura > Alytidae > Discoglossus > Discoglossus pictus. The sequence continues at coordinate 43,430,488 of CM050163.1, forward strand.
AAAAATAGGAAGTGTGGCTATTTAACTAAACTAGTAAACATTTTTTATTGTTTTTATTATCGTGATTGACAATAAATGAAAAGGACAGTTATATTGTATCGGCAGAACGATTATCACATGACATACTACTACAAAGCACACCCCTTACAAAATAGCACAAACAAATAGAGCAAGATGTTTTCCAGTTGTTTAATAATTTTAATAATTATAATTTCTATCTCATTTGATAAATATAACCCATAAAATCAATTTCCTGACATTAATATGGATGTCCTGGATTAATGGAGAGTCCCTTTAAAGAATATTTACGATAAAACATCACCCTAATTCTGAATGACATGATGTTTTAATTTCTTGTTTATGGCAGTAGTGATAATTATCTAAAAGAAGGTTGAAGTTAATACCACATGATAAAGTTGTAAAATTTGGAAAACGGACACTAGAAATACATTACTTTACAAATTACTCTAGCGTACATTTTTACACAGTTTATGTAGACCAAGTATTGAATGACAATTTAAATGTTTGTGCTATTGAGTGTGCTCCATCTGGAAACACTTAATATTACGTAAAGCTGCCATCCAGCCCAGTTATGTTTTTTTTTTTTTTTAGCTTTAGGGGTGGCAACCTGTCAAATATGTACATTTGTATAAGCAGTTTCTCTGAAGTTGCAAGGCCTCATATTACTGTAACTGGGCACATGTTTCTATTAGTTTAATCTTCTTTCATCTGAGGAGAAAATACGTTCCTGATGTATAAATACAACATTTGTGGTGTATAGAAACTGAGTGTGAAATTCAGAATCACTAAAATATATACCCACATTAGACTATTCATGCTCAAAACCAATCAAAATATTTTAGTATCCTAGTGCTGAAACATGTTGAAACTGGATTTCCCATCGGCACCTCAGGAAGAGGAACTGCCACAAAATGTTGAGCAATGGTCACAATACTGGAGTGGGATAACTTGCCTCTTGTATCATGCAACTGAGACTCGATCATGTTAGTGTTGTTAATACTTCTAATTAGTTACACTTTTCCAAATGCTATAATATAGTCATAGTGTTCTTCAGATTTACATTAAGAAAGGAATAACAATCTGAATTGATAATAGGTTTGGTTTTGATGTGCAGATCAGTATTCTTATTTGATGCTCATGGTACTTGATAAGGGTTGGTAAGGGATCTAGTATATTAAAACACATAGGTCAATGTTTATGTCACCACCAGACAACCAAGATTTTTAGTATTCGTGAGTCACTCATATGCATAAAAAAGCAGCACAAATTATAGTGAATTTCTCAGGAATAATGTCCTTTGGAAGAAATGTCTAATACAATGTATAGCTTGTTTTTCATACCCTAAAAGTAAAACCTAAAGAATATGAAAGAGGCCCTTTAATTGAGCAGGAAGCTTTTCTACAGCAAAACCAGTTAGTTCAAAGAACTTCACAGATGTGTGTGTAGTAGCACATTGACAAGTGTAAACATAGCTCTAGGAGCAGCACATCTCAACAATTTATTTGCCAACCTTTCATTAATCCTTAATAACTAATCATAAATTCAATAAACAATCTGTGGGTTACATGTGGAAAAACCCTACGGGCTGTCAAAATCTGAACTCCTTTGCTGCAAAACCTTTGATCTATCAAGCCTGTAACTGTTATGTTCGAAAATCGCTATTAAATTGCTACGAATCCCCAAAAATGCACTGTCTTTCAAGTCCGTAACCAGCAAATGGAGACAAAAATATTATGGGCTCCAAATAGGACCCGCAAAGGGTTTATAGACAAGTTCTCAACACTGTAAAAGACAATATAAACACACCAGTGGACTTTAAAATGTAGGGAAAGCATGGAAAGGCATTATAATTACTTGCACAACAATTTCCAAATACAAAATAGGCATCGTCATATGTTGGAATGGACAAGCATATGCCAATATGAAAAACTATGCTGCAACATGCATAAAGCAATTAAAGACACACTACCTGATTAAATTTGCGAAACAAAAACATGAAACGGATGACATATTATACCTTCCTCACTCACAGAGGCACTCATGTGGACCCTGAAATATAAATAGGACCTGCAAATGGTTCTTTCAGAGATGTAAGAGTGCCCTAGCAGCCCTTAAAAGACCACTTTTAAATAAAAAAAAAAGTAGGGAAGTTCATCAGATTGTCATGCTCAACATTCCCATTGGCACATTAGTGTCAAAATAAAACATGTGCCCCTCTCCTCAAGTGAAATTCATCATAAAAAATCATGTACCAGTGGTTTACAAGCCTTTCCTCCAGACTCCCCAGACAGGCCAGATAAAATCCTTAACCATGACAACCTAGGTGCCCAAATCAGAGGCTCCTGTTGAATAATAATTGACCCACCTGTGTTTACACACTGTTGAACAGAAAACCTGACCTGTCCACTAGCTCTGAGTATTAGCTTGTGAAACACTGCTACACACATTGCCACAAAGAATTGATGCAGCATTTAAAGAGATAGCACACCTATACCAAACCATGTACAATCATTGAACTATGGGAGATATCATCACTTAGCAAACACTGAGGCACAAAAGAGCAATGTAATATATCAATCCAAATGAAAATCACAGGCCAAGAAATACTGTACATGTGAACAGTGTTTGCAGCCTTCCCGGTAAGTGCTCGCGATGCCCATATCCTGCGACAACCTATGATTTGTTTGAGTCTTGCTAATTTTTATCCAGTTGGCTACTGGGTGAGTACCCAGAAGTAATCACAGGCAACCATATCCAACTAACACTGGATACAATAACATATACATCGTGTTTCCCTCGTTTTCTCTGATGTACACATGTGCATAAGGGAATAATACTACCTGAGCCATAATATAATTGCTCATTGCTGTGCATAACCCTGTGCTCGCTTGCCCAAACAGTATGCAGTTCTTAACAACATATACAAAAAGAACAATATATTAATCATTAAGTATACGTTCATATGCTTTGACAAACATTACAACATCCTATTAATATCAACATCTCCTATTTTGTTTATGTCACGATCTGCTTCTTCTTGGGGGCTTGATATGAACCTAGTTCAAACCTACCCCAGCAGAATCATGTAGTTCCTGTTCTCTGTGGCACAAAATATGGCTTCTGAAGATTGCAAGGCCCAAAAGCTACAGGCAGAGAATACTGGATCCAGGTTACTTAGTGGCCCATAGCAAGACCACTCCCCAAGTCAGGATACAACACACAGAAATAGTCTCACACCTTGTTTATGTGAAAACTATATTCCAACCTTTATGTTAAACTCAAGTGTTTGCCCAGGACCACTTGAAGCACATGCATCTGTCTTGACCCAAGGTCTGCATGTTTGAGTGTGCAATGATCTGCAGCTAACTTCTATCCAGAGCATTTCTACCAATTCCACATATGTTCTATATAACATTTTCCCTCATAATATATTATACCTAGGATACATAATAACCATGTACAGGCAACATATAACCGCACAATAACACATAATCCCAATGTAACAATGTCATGCTCCCTTGGACATACTCACAAACCACTGACAATATGAGTCCTTAAACAATTAAATCATGACAGTTTACATTTGTTTATATGGGTTAGCAATCACAGACCCAGGCAGAGGAGAGGTATAATGTGGCAAATAAGACATGCCGGTATGTAATTGAGTGCCTCAAGATGCTCTTCAGATGCTTACATTCATCTAGTGGTGCTCTACAATATAGCCCAGAAAAGGTTTGTCGGATCATTGTTAGCAGTACAGGCCAACCGTCTGGGGGACATTGATGAGGCTCTGCTACATGGGGAGGAAGAACCTTAACCCCCCCTGTAGTGGATTATCTACAAGGGTCACAACAACATGCCCGCATCATTTGTGAGTACTTCACATGTAAGTAAGAAATAATCAGCATGTAGCTTGATTATAGATAACTCCTAAAACTCTTTTCTCCATTCCCATTGTCATACAGAATATCAAACAGTCCACAGTATAGGACGGTTCCCGGATATGATGTATGTCTCATGATGCACTACTGATTAACAGTGAATACACTAGGACATGGCACGCTATCAGTGACAGGCAAGTAAGCACACATTCCCATACACATCGCAAGTATGCAATAGCATAGATAAATGTAGGGGAATTTATATCCCACAATGTCAATGTATATAATGTATGCCCCACATTTGTATACAAAAACCTCAACACAATATTAAGTTCATACCGTCTGATAATGAAAATCCACATCCAATAGGGATCAATACAATTCATATCAATCTGGAAATAAGACCATACCTGCAGATATGTAATAATCACATAATATTGCCATTACAGAACTGCTGCTGTGTGTAAACTAATCGTTCAACAACATGGACAAAGAAAAACAAAATGTACAGCAACAGAACAACTGCTACATCAATGTAGCCCTACTTTTCAAATTCAAGAATACATCCCATATGCAATGCGTAAGCGGTCCAAATGGATATAGATCCACAGTGCACGTGTCCTAACAAATCACCTTGTGGATGATCTCGGGACCACGTCCAAGGTAAAACAGCACATGTAGCTCTCCAATGATGCATTAATGTGTAATAGGTATTCCTACATCATTAGTAATTAGAAATATCCTTCCTCATCATCTGCCAGATGAGTAGCTTATTTCATATGTTAGAACATATCAGACAAAACATCTGTTTGAAATTACCAGCATGTCTTGGTATGCAATGAAGGTGGTTGCTCTTATAGCCTGTTCAATGTTCATCCTAACATGTTCCTTGTATGTTTCCCACAGATCTCAAAGATGTGTCATGTTCCTCATAGTCAGAACAATACATGATGATAACCATTCCGACATTCTTTGACAATGCTATTGTCACATTGCTTCATTCATGTTCATGTGCCATTATTGTTTATATGTTGCATCAAGTGAGATATGTGATTCTTACTACTGATTAGCTAATATATATATATATATATATATATATATATATATATATATATATATATATATACATAGCTTCAATTGCAGACTAAAATGCAGATGTCATGCGACATACAGAATGTCACATGATGTTCCTTGCATATCCACAGCATGTGTTTGCTCACATACTCCACATAGATTTATATGTACCTATTGCTTTAGACATGCTATTCTCTCCTCTACTTGGACTATTGTGAAGACTGCATCATACTTCCTTCCAGATCTCTTCTTCAGTGCTAATGTAATCCTCCCTGTACATATGGGAAATAGTAACTCTAGGCTTGGAACATAACTGTTAATGACATTACCTTAACCTTCAGTTATACATATGAAACAACAGATAGTAGAGATGCTCATTCAGAACAAAAATTCCCTCAAATTGGCCGGTTTGTTGTGAATGAATCTCTCAAATAAGTTAGAACACACTGATATGGTCCTGGTAAGGTCCCGACCTGAGTGTCCAAACTGCTCTCATAGCGAATTAGCATTGCCAAAGAACTGACATATTGGGGTTATAACATTAACTGATTGAGCACTTATACCTCTTCAGTTGCATAGGAGTGTCTGTTCGACACACAAGCCTACAGTTTACTTCTCCCCATGAGTATATCTCCTTATTCTGTATTATTGTTTTTGCTTATTGAATGATATAGTTCTCTTGATATCTGTAATAATGTTGGATGATACACTGTAAATCCCCCTCATCTGATCATCCATATCAATGCCACCCCCACTGCCTGCATTCTGTTCCTATGTCCCTATTTCCCTGTGTTACTGGAACTCTGTATCCTACCCACCTCAACATGATACTGTGCATGCATATGATAATTTGCCACTGTATGGCTTTGTTGGTATGTTTGTTATTATTTGTGCTAAGATTAAATATTATTTATCAGCAATGTTGTTTATGTTAGCCTCGCTAATGTTCATAAAACAATAAAAGGGCAAGAGGATGTTGGCCAACAAGAGACATCTAAAGGGTTAAATGTTAGACAGTATCTTAATGATAATGCATAACATCTACTAGGGTCAGGACAACACAGTAACCATAATCGGATGTGAAATTGGAACATCATATAACACTTCATTTCATAGATGCTAGAAATCATGATTCATGTAATACTAATCAATTCCACACAAAGTGTGCTTTCATACATTAATGATGACTCTCAAATAGATGATAGAAATCTGGAAAACATAAAAAGAAAGTGTTAGAACAATCATAAGCTGTTATTATAGTACATTGTTTTTGCTCTGGGCATTACAATAAACCAATTAACACAAACGTCATCTACAAGCAATTATAACCATATTGATTCAGTCCTCTTCAATCAGCGTTCCCAGAATATGTTGAGGATGTTTAGCAGATTCTAATGGGACTGTGCAACTCTACAGCTGGGACACTATTCATTGTAATTGAAACTCATGACAGTCATGTTCATTAGTGAAGAAATATATAGTCATATACTATATTGCATTTCAGATCCATCTGCAGTGGTGAATGTTGGGTACTAGCTTGAGTGTTTACTCACATGATGGTATTGTACTGGTCGAAGATTGTCTTCATAGTCGTGAAATTTGTTTATTAACACCTACAGAGACAAGAACAAGATATCAATCATAACAATATTTTGATTAACTACAACACCTCATCTCAAGGTCAATCCACATTGAACATCAATTGCTGAAATGTTTAACATAACCAGACATGTACACACTCTGTAGCCATACAATAGCATGTCAAAATCTATAACAATCAGTATTCAGTGAGGAGTGATCAAAAGGAGGACTTCGTGGACATCCTCTTACGCAGAACTGGGCCCCCACCTTCCGTGCCTGCGCCCCGTTTCACTCTTCCACGTCTTGCTGGTATTAAAGCGCGGGTTGCCACTATGTTGGGTGGCTGGGGATCAGCTTGAGATGGTGGTGAGGTCTGAGATGAGGAGGCCGCCATCTCAGGTTGCAGTTGTGCAACCAGAGTCTGGAGAGGTATGAGCTGGCGTTCGGCTAATTCCTGAATCCTCATATCTCTCCATCCTTCAGTTGTGCCTCCTCACCACAGAATGGAGCGATCTGCTGCTCACCAGGAGGGTGTGTGTGAGCTTACACTGCCTTCTGAACAATCGGAGCCTCTCAGTCTGATATTTCTTACCTGTCATGTCCTCCCTGGTGAAACGGACCATGATTTCCCTCAAAGTCAGGAGTGGTGGTGTTGATGGCATTGGGGCTGGAGGTGACGGCATCGGGGCCAGAGGTGATGGCATTGGGGCCGGAGGTGTCGGCAGCAGGGCCCGAGGTGAAGGCAGCAGGGCCCGAGTTGACGGCAGCAGGGCCTGAGTTGAAGGCAGCAGGGCCTGATATGACAGCTGGAGGGCTGGGGTGTTGGGCCATGTTGGAGGAGCCCATTGTGTGGGAGGTCATAGTGGGGGAGCCCATTGAGTGGGAGTGGTTGTGGCCTGCTATGGTTTCAATGTTGTTGTAGCAGGTGGCAGCTGTGATGATGGCTGGTGTCAAAACATGGCCGGAGGAAGGGGCTGAAACAGCTATGCATGGCTGGATAATGCTGTTGAGGGCCCAGGCAGTGATTCCCACTTCTGATATGTTGGTGATCGTGAATGGCCAGCTTCTTTGGATGGTCCCAGGCCCTCTGGAATGTCCTGGCCTTCTTCGTCAACCACTCCCACCTGCAGTGAGGCCTCCACCTGTTCCTCTGTGCTCGGCCTTGTCCTCCTGGGTACTGAAATAAAAGAAAATATATATTTGAGTTGCTTTCCCTACACAATTGACAGCTATGTGTTTCCATATCCTTGACATCATGGTCACCTTTGATTGACTGTGGTGCTTGTGTTACACAGATGAACCACGGCCTGTATAATGAGCATTGTGGATCATGGCTCATGGCTCATGTGAATATATGTACTGCAGGTGCAGTGTGCCATCTGCATATGCTCCAGACACATGCTCTGCTGGATCTGCTGTGCAGTGTGTGAGACTGACCAGTCTGTGACGTACCCAGCAATGGTTGCTAATATGCAGCTGAGACATGGTCCAGGTTAGGACAGTATATGACACGCACATCCAGTCCTACAGAGTCTGTATCCACATATGCCACAGACATGTACTCTCTTTTGAATGTCAAATCAATCTTGATCTAATAGGAGATTGTACTCATAATCAGTTTTGAGTGCAGGTATTGGCCAGACATTTTATTGATACAAATTATGAAAATGATACGTTTGCTACCAGAATGTATATGGTTATTGATGCCCCATATATCTTCATTCATAACCATAGGGCTTGTGTGTGTGGGTAGGGCTGTAGGAGCCAGAATAATACTAGGGGGATACTGCTCATTGTATACACCAGCCAGAGAAAAGGCTTAATTATACATACATACAAACATCATGATATCTGCAGGGTATTTGTCCACCACTCCTTCAGGGTCTGCTCCCATCTGCAGCATGTGATACTGGCTGGTTGCCCACCACCGATTGCATGTGCAGCCCTTGCCTCCTCTGCCATCTTCCTTTTCACCTTCAGCTAGCTGTCGTCATATTTGTGTTTGACAGACTTTACATCCCTGTTTACAACCCCTAATGCTTCAACAGCTGAAAATATCTGACACAAGGCCTCTGACTTCTGGCTAGGCCTCACATCTCTCCCACCATGTATGATTCGATAATGGGCACGGATTTCCCTGAGGAGGACGTCCATCTCCTCTGGGCTATAATTGGAGGCCCTGTACTTTGCATCTCCATATTCTCTCCCTGGGCCTGGTCCCTCATACCCACTACCTCCCCCCCTGGAATCAGGCCCCTGATCCTCTGCCCCTACTCCTTGTGTGCCTACATCTGGGGACACTTCGCCCCTCCTGCTCTCCTCCACCTGTACCTCCCCTCCCTGGCCTGGTTCTCCCTCTCTCCATAGCTCTACCGCTCATCCTCTCCTCACTCTCCTCCTCTCCTCACTCTACTCCTCTCCTCACTCTACTCCTCTCCTCACTCTCCCCCTCTCCTCACTCTCCCCCTCCGTAGTTCCCCTCTCTCTCCTCCTTTCCTTACTCTCCTCACTTTACTCCTCCCCTCCTCTACCCTCCTATGTTTTATGAAATAAAAATAAGGATAAATAAATCACATATATAGTTGTGAGCATGCGAGCCGCAACTGCGACCCTCGCAAAATTTACGACGTAACGCAAACAAAATACGAGACACGTTAAGACCCATTACGACCTCGCAAAAAACGGCTGCAACACGCGCACATCAAAACATGAAAAATACAACAAATACACACAACAAATACATAAAAAGCTTACTTACAGGAAGATGGAGCATCCAGGACCTCGAAAACTAAAGTTACACCTCAATTTAACTCAAATTAAAAGAGTTCAGACACTAAAAAAGTCTCTAAGCAAGAGAAAAAATGGCCACCGAAAAAACCCGAAAACTAGGCTACAGCAGTCTAAAGACGCAAAACACCACCAAACACCTACACCTACGTATTTGCCGAAAATCACCTACGAGATTAGAAAACAAGGACGCAACCCCCGCAACCCCAAAAACATTACAAACACAACAAATACAAACAACAAACACATAAAAAGGTTACTCACAGCAAGGGGGGGGGCACGAGGACCTCTGCAAGTGAAGTTACACCTCCATTTAACCACAAATTTTGGAGTTTAGAGACCTGAAAAGCACCTAAGCGAGAGAAAAAATGGCTGCCGAACAAAACGAAAACGAGGCTAAAGGTCTTTAGAATGTAAGTCTGCGAATTTCAATCCTGCAAGGTGCCTTAGGGAAAGCGCTATGGACACCGGATTCCAAGTTCAAAGACAGGGCCATCCACTCTTTGCAATGTGTGAATCTTGAACTTGTCATTGCCTGTAACTTAACTTATGTATAGCACTACGGAATATGTTGATTTACGTGGTTAGCGCCCTCTAAAACTCCTTCCTGCAGCGTTAATTGCAGTTTTCCCGCTTTCTATTGGCTATTAGGCCTGCGTCAGAATCAGTGATTACGGGTTTGGATCGTAGCGGCCGATCATGTCTCGGCCAGCCCATTAACAGTAGGGGTGCACATGAAAGGTTTACGGGATTGCGTCTACGGCCTGTAGGTCGCAGCATGGTTGAAAGTAATAGCTCTATAACTCAGCAGAATTTTAAGCCTATAGGCTTTGTGGGTGTGCCGTTGCCACTACAGGCTTGGAATTTAATGGAGCTACGAGTGTAGAACTTAGGGGGGAAAAAGTCCTGGCAGCCAATTTACGGCAGTGCCCTAACTTAGAGCATGTGATTTACATGGAGGCCATAGTCTGCTTGTTTATAATGAAGGTGGATCCTCCCCACACATTCATTAAGCAGCTCCTTTGTTTGATGCTGAACAACAGCGTCAAACAAAGGAGCTGCACAACCAATACTGAACATCTATATATTTTCAAACATTTTCAATTCTCTTTAAAGGGAAATGTAAGGGAGCTGGATTATGAATGCATCTGATAGAGGAGAATTAGTAGTGTAGGAAAACATGTGTTATAAAGAAAAGCTCAGTTTACTTATAAAGTTATTCCAGCTGTTCACACCCACAGGACGCTAACATAAGCCGGGTATACACAGGAAATACAGCAGGGTACATATTTGACCTTTCTGGTACAGAGCCCAGGAAGTAACTGTTGCAGTTCTTGTACTGAACATGCCAGAAGCAACGGAGGTGAAGAATGATACAATGTATTAGCCTGATTCTGAATTTTAAAGTTATGCAAATTTAGGTGGAGCTTTTATGGGTGTACACGATCAAATGCAAATGCCAAAAAACATACACAATTTTGCTAACTTCAGGGTAAGCTAATTAAAGCTTATTTTAGGATATTTTATACCAAAAAAATTTCATACACTACTAATTATCCTCTATCAGATGCATTCATAATCCAGCTCACTTAGAAATCCCTTTATTGGACAACTATAGTTTTAGAAAAAAGGCACTTATTTGTGAAATATGTAACACAAGAATAACATTAGCAGAGGTTTAAGCAATGGACAAAATAATTTTGGGGGGAAAGTTAGAATCTGTCTAACAGTAGAAGAATCCATTTTGTGTTTGTTACCAGAGGTGGAGCTATCATTGGAGCAACCTGTTACGATCTGCTTCGTCTTCAGGCTTGATAAGGCTATTGTGCCAAACCAATCCAGCAGACCTTTCAGATTATTTTTATACCTTCATCAAGACAGCTGATGTCTCTTAAAATAGATGTTGTATTTAAGAATATGGACGCATGCTCAGCATTATAAAAATCAGGAACTGCTTTTATTTCTGTGGAAACTTCATACACCAACTCCGAATCTCAACTGAATCTCTCAACTGCCTAACTGCTCTCTCTGACAGTTACAGATAGACAACAAAATATTCAAAAATATGTAACACTTAATGAACCAAACTTGCAGCATACAGAATCACACATCAATCACACATAGGGAAGCAACATAACATACAGTAACCAACATATATAGGGTAATTAAGTTAACATAAAACATATTACATAACAACAACAATTACTGAACCTAAAGGATGGTCAGAGGATCATGATACAACCGGTGCAAGGCACCAAGGCCCCTTGCCTCTGAGGGCTTCCCGGAGACCTCCTGTGGGTTTCCTGTGGCACCTGTGGCCCCTTGTGGCCCTCTCGTAGCCCCATCAGGTCCTCAGTGCCCCCTGTGGGTTTTCTGTGGCCACACCAGGCTTCCTGTGGCCACTGTAAATGCACAGTGCCCCCCCCCCCCGGTCCACTGTGGCTCTCACAGGACCTCTGTTCAACCATGAATCCTCTGTGGCCCTGCTGATCCCCTGTGCCCCCCGCTGATACTCTGTAGTCCTACGGACCTCCTGGCGTCCTTGTGGCCCCCACAGGCCCCCTGGGGTCCCTGTGGCCCCCAGAGCCCATTATGCCCCCCCTACGTACTTCACGTATGTAAAAATATGGACTTCACGTATGTCAAAATTTCGGACTTCACGTATGTCAAAATATATCAACAAGGAAAAAGATAAAATGTCCCTGTTCAAAAGTTTGCATACCCTTAATTCTTAATACTGTGTATTTGCCCCTTTAGCATCAATGACAGCGTGCAGTCTTTTGTAATAGTTGTCTATGAGGCCCCTTGCAGGTGGTATAGCTGCCCATTCATCTTGGCAAAATGCCTCCAGGTCATGCAAAGTCTTTGGTAGTCTTGCATGAACCGCACGTTTAATATCTCCCCAGACTGGCTAGATGATATTAAGGTTTAGACAGTTTAAGGAGAAATGCCATCCATGTGACTATGTTTATTGGTTAATAGGTGTATTTTCAAGCTACCTATATAGTATAAGTATAGTATATGTCTTGCCTTAGGAAAATTTAATAACAGGAACAAATGCTCTGTTTACTCTACATGCTCTGACATAATAAAGCAATACTCCAGCATTCTTTACTTTTATCAAAGTAAAGAACACAGCTATGATAGTATCATAGGTCATTGTGCCACAGTAAGGAAGGTAAAACATCATTCAGATTAATATCTCAGATATAACCATAAAACTGTTTTGCTTATTAAGTTGCAAGTGATGTAGCATGACTAGCGTCACTGCAACTGTTTCCTAGAAAAACAGCTTTAAGGTTCATTATAATACTGTATGTGCTTTGTTTTCTGAGAAAAATAGGTACTGGGACATATATTTGATGTGGAACCATGCGGTTTAAGTATAAACTCTACCCCAACTGACCCCATCTACCCCAATCCCCAACTGACCCCATCTACCACCACAGTCTCAACCTACTGCCCATACCTACTTCTTGGAACCTCCCTCTACCCTCCTTGTCCCCCATATTGCCTCTCACTATCCTCCTCAGCCCCATATTGAATCGCCCTGCCATACTACCTCACCCTCCCACCAGTTCTCCCTTCTCTCTATGTTCCCATATTCCTCTTGCCATCCTTTCACCATCCTCTCTAACCCCTTTTCATCCCCCACTTTTCTCTCTATATTTTTTCTGTTTCTCTGTTAATTCCCTTTCTCTCTTTTCTTTTCTCCTCCCACATCTAACTTTCCCTCTTTTTAACCCACATGTCCACCCATCACCCCTTTTCTTCTCTCTCCTCTCACCCTCCTCCCCTTCTTCTTGGTATCCCCTGGTTCCCTCTTCCTCCTTTTCCACTTCCCCCTCTCTAACCCTTCCCCCTCTCACTCATCCTTTCCTCTCTCTCCTCTTGTTTCCTTCTCCTCTTATTGGTTTTTCCTTTCCCACCTTCACTTTGTCTACCATTTCTTTATCTTCCTCCTTTTTTTTTCTCCTTCCTCCCCTGTGGCCCAACATTCTTTTTTTTTTCATTTCTTTTTTTTGCACTGGCACCCTCCATACTCTTTGTCTGCCACTGCTGGTGATGATAAGTACACTGGGGGTTATCTGTGTACAAGTGATATTCAAACCAAAGGGAGTTAATAAGGTTGCCAAGGGATGATGTGTAAATAACAAAAGAGGAAAAGAGCCGTGCAGTATCCAAACTGTCAGAGAACTGAAAGAAGTAGCAGTGGGAGAGGTAGAGAACTGAAAGAAGGAGCAGTGGGAGAGGTAGAGAACTGAAAGAAGGAGCAGTGGGAGAGGTAGAGAACTGAAAGAAGGAGCAGTGGGAGAGTTAGAAAACTGAAAGAAGGAGCAGTGGGAGAGGTAGAGAACTGAAAGAAGGAGCAGTGGGAAGGCCAGAGAACTGAAAGAGGGAGCAGTGGGAAAGGTAGAGAACTAAAAGAGGGAGCAGTGGGAGAGGTAGAGAACTGAAAGAAGGACCAGTGTGAGAGGTAGAGAACTGAAAGAGGGAGCAGTGGGAAAGGTAGAGAACTGAAAGAAGGAGCAGTGGGAGAGGTAGATAACTTAAAGAGGGAGCAGTGAGAGAGGTAGATAACTGAAAGAAGAAGCAGTGGGAGAGGTGGAGAACTTAAAGAGGGAGCAGTGGGAGAGGTAGAGAACTGAAAGAGGGAGCAGTGGGAAAGGTAGAGAACTGAAAGTGGGAGAGGTAGAGAACTGAAAGAAGGAGCAGTGGGAGAGGTAGAGAACTGAAAGAGGGATCAGTGGGAGAGGTAGAGAACTGAAAGAGGAAGCAGTGGGAAAGGTAGAGAACTGAAAAGGGGAGCAGTGGGAGAGGTAGAAAACTCAAAGAGGGAGCAGTTGGAGAGGAAGAAAACTTAGAGAGGGAGCAGTGGGAGAGGTAAAGAACTGAAAGAGGGAGCAGTGGGATAGGTAGATAACTGAAAGAGGGAGCAGTGGGAGAGGTAGAAAACTGAAAGAGGGAGCAGTGGGAGAGGTAGAGAACTGAAAGAGGGAGCAGTGGGAGAGGTAGAGAACTGAAAGAACGAGCAGTGGGAGAGGTAGAGAACTGAAAGAGGGAGCAGTGGGAAAGGTAGAGAACTTAAAGAGGGAGCAGTGGGAGAGGTAGAAAACTGGAAGAAGCAGTGGGAGAGGTAGAGAACTAAAAGAGGGAGCAGTAGGAGAGGTAGAGAACTGAAAGAATGAGCAGTGGGAGAGGTAGAGAACTTAAAGAGGGAGCAGTGGGAGAGGTAGAAAACTGAAAGAAGAAGCAGTGGAAGAGGTAGAGAACTGAAAGAGGGAGCAGTAGGAGAGGTAGAAAACTGAAAGAAGGAGCAGTAGGAGAGGGAGAGAACGGAAAGATTGAGCAGTGGGAGAGGTAGAGAACTGAAAGAATGAGCAGTGGGAGAGGTAGAAAACTGAAAGAGGGAGCAGAGGGAGAGGTAGAGAACTTAAAGAGGGAGCAGTGGGAGAGGTAGAAAACTGAAAGAAGGAGCAGTGGGAGAGGTAGAGAACTGAAAGAGGGAGCAGTGGGAGTGGTAGATAACTTAAAGAGGGAGCAGTGGGAGAGGTAGAGAACTGAAAGAAGGAGCAGTGGGAGATGTAGAGGACTTAAAGAGGGAGCAGTAGGAGAGGTAGAGAACTTAAAGAAGGAGCAGTGGGAGAGGTAGAGAACTGAAAGAGGGAGCAGTGGGAGAGGTAGAAAACTGAAAGAAGGAGCAGTGGGAGAGGTAGAGAACTGAAAGAAGGAGCAGTGGGAGATGTAGAGGACTTAAAGAGGGAGCAGTAGGAGAGGTAGAGAACTGAAAGAAGGAGCAGTGGGAGAGGTAGAGAACTGAAAGAGGGAGTAGTGGGAGAGGTACAGAACTGAAAGAAGGAGCAGTGGGAGAGGTAGAGAACTGAAAGAGGGAGTAGTGGGAGAGGTACAGAACTGAAAGAGGGAGCAGTGGGAAAGGTAGAGAACTGAAAGAAGGAGCAGTGGGAGAGGTAGAGAACTGAAAGAGGGAGCAGTGGGAGAGGTAGAGAACTGAAAGAAGGAGCAGTGGGAGAGGTAGAGAACTGAAATAGGGAGCAGTGGGAGAGGTAGAGAACTGAAAGAGGGAGCAGTGGGAGAGGTATAGAAGTTTAAGAGGGAGCAGTGGGAGAGGTAGAAAACTGAAAGAAGGAGCAGTGGGAGAGGTAGATAACTGAAAGAGGGAGCAGTGGGAGAGGTAGAGAACTGAAAGAGGGAGCAGTGGGAGAAGTAGAGAACTGAAATAAGGAGCAGTGGGAGAGGTAGAGAACTTAAAGAGGGAGCAGTGGGACAGGTAGAGAATGGAAAGAAGGAGCAATGGAAGAGGTAGAGACCTTAAAGAGGGAGCAGTGGGAGAGGTAGAGAACTGAAAAGGGAGTAGTGGGAGAGGTCGAGAACTAAAAGAAGGAGCAGTGGGAGAGGTAGAGGACTGAAAGAAGGAGCAGTGTGAGAGGAAGAGAACTGAAAGAAGGAGCAGTGGCAGAGGTAGAGAACTGAAAGAAGGAGCAGTGGGAAAGGTAGAGAACTTAAAGAGGGAGCAGTGGGAGAGGTAGAAAACTGGAAGAAGCAGTGGGAGAGGTAGAGAACTGAAAGAGTGAGCAGTAGGAGAGGTAGAGAACTGAAAGAATGAGCAGTGGGAGAGGTATAGAAGTTAAAGAGAGAGCAGTGGGAGAGGTAGATAACTTAAAGATGGAGCAGTGGGAGAGGTAGAAAACTGAAAGAAGGAGCAGTGGGAGAGTTAGATAACTTAAAGAGGGAGCAGTGGGAGAGGTAGAAAACTGAAAGAAGGAGCAGTGGGAGAGGTAGAGAACTGAAAGAGGGAGCAGTGGGAGAGGTAGAGAACTGAAAGAAGGAGCAGTGGGAGAGGTTGAGAACTGAAAGAAGGAGCAGTATGAGAGGTAGAGAACTGAAAGAGGGAGCAGTGGGAGAGGTAGAGAACTGAAAGAAGGAGCAGTGGGAGAGGTAGAGAACTAAAAGAAGGAGCAGTGGGAGAGGTAGAGAACTTAAAGAGGGAGCAGTGGGAGAGGTAGAAAACTGGAAGAAGCAGTGGTAGAGGTAGAAAACTGAAAGTGGGAGCAGTGGGAGAGGTAGAAAACTGAAAGAAGAAGCAGTGGGAGAGGTAGAGAACTGAAAGAGGGAGCAGTAGGAGAGGTAGAGAACTGAAAGAAGGAGCAGTGGGAGAGGTAGAGAACTGAAATAAGGAGCAGTAGGAGAGGGAGAGAACTGAAAGAGGGAGCAGTGGGAGAGGTAGAGTACTGAAAGAATGAGCAGTGGGAGAGGTATATAACTTAAAGAGGGAGCAGTGGAAGAGGTAGATAACTTAAAGAGGGAGCAGTGGGAGAGGTAGAGAACTGAACGAGGGAGCAGTGGGAGAGGTAGAGAACTGAAAAAGGGAGCAGTGGGAGAGGTCGAGAACTGAAAGAAGGAGCAGTGGGAGAGGTAGAGGACTTAAAGAGGGATCAGTGGGAGAGGTAGAGAACTGAAAGAAGGAGCAGTGGGAGAGGTAGAGAACTGAAAGAGGGAGCAGTAGGAGAGGTAGAGAACTGAAAGAAGGAGCAATGGAAGAGGTAGAGAACTGAAAAAAGAAGTGGGAGAGGTAAAGAACTCAAAGACGGAGCAGTAGGAGAGGTAGAAAACTGAAAGAAGGAGCAGTAGGAGTGGGAGAGAACTGAAAGAGGGAGCAGTGGGAGGTAGAGAACTGAAAGAATGAGCAGTGGGAGAGGTACAGAACTGAAACAAGGATCAGTGGGAAAGGTAGAGAACTTAAAGAGGGAGCAGTGGGAGAGGTAGAGAACTGAAAGAATGAGCAGTGGGAGAGGTAGAAAACTGAAAGAGGGAGCAGTGGGAGAGGTAGAGAACTTAAAGAGGGAGCAGTGGGAGAGGTAGAAAACTGAAAGAAGGAGCAGTGGGAGAGGTAGTGAACTGAAAGAGGGAGCAGTTGGAGAGGTAGAGAACTGAAAGAGGGAGCAGTGGGAGAGGTAGAGAACTGAAAGAAGGAGCAGTGTGAGAGGAAGAGAACTTAAAGAGGGAGCAGTGGGAGAGGTAGAGAACTGAAAGAATGAGCAGTGGGAGAGGTAGAAAACTGAAAGAGGGAGCAGTGGGAGAGGTAGAGAACTGAAAGAAGGAGCAGTGGGAGAGGTAGTGAACTGAAAGAGGGAGCAGTTGGAGAGGTAGAGAACTGAAAGAGGGAGCAGTGGGAGAGGTAGAGAACTGAAAGAAGGAGCAGTGGGAGAGGTAGAGAACTGAAATAAGGAGCAGTAGGAGAGGGAGAGAACTGAAAGAGGGAGCAGTGGGAGAGGTAGAGAACTGAAAGAATGAGCAGTGGGAGAGGTAGATAACTTAAAGAGGGAGCAGTGGAAGAGGTAGATAACTTAAAGAGGGAGCAGTGGGAGAGGTAGAGAACTGAACGAGGGAGCAGTGGGAGAGGTAGAGAACTGAAAAAGGGAGCAGTGGGAGAGGTCGAGAACTGAAAGAAGGAGCAGTGGGAGAGGTAGAGGACTTAAAGAGGGATCAGTGGGAGAGGTAGAGAACTGAAAGAAGGAGCAGTGGGAGAGGTAGAGAACTGAAAGAGGGAGCAGTAGGAGAGGTAGAGAACTGAAAGAAGGAGCAATGGAAGAGGTAGAGAACTGAAAAAAGAAGTGGGAGAGGTAAAGAACTCAAAGACGGAGCAGTAGGAGAGGTAGAAAACTGAAAGAAGGAGCAGTAGGAGTGGGAGAGAACTGAAAGAGGGAGCAGTGGGAGAGGTAGAGAACTGAAAGAATGAGCAGTGGGAGAGGTACAGAACTGAAACAAGGATCAGTGGGAAGGGTAGAGAACTTAAAGAGGGAGCAGTGGGAGAGGTAGAGAACTGAAAGAATGAGCAGTGGGAGAGGTAGAAAACTGATAGAGGGAGCAGTGGGAGAGGTAGAGAACTTAAAGAGGGAGCAGTGGGAGAGGTAGAAAACTGAAAGAAGGAGCAGTGGGAGAGGTAGATAACTGAAAGAGGGAGCAGTTGGAGAGGTAGAGAACTGAAAGAGGGAGCAGTGGGAGAGGTAGAGAACTGAAAGAAGGAGCAGTGGGAGAGGTAGAGAACTGAAAGAGGTAGCAGTGGGAGAGGTAGAGAACTTAAAGAGGGAGCAGTGGGAAAGGTAGAAAACTGAAATAAGGAGCAGTAGGAGAGGGAGAGAACTGAAAGAGGGAGCAGTGGGAGAGGTAGAGAACTGAAAGAGGGAGCAGTGGGAAAGGTAGAGAACTGAAAGAGGGAGCAGTGGGAGAGGTAGAGAACTGAAAGAAGGAGCAGTGGGAGAGGTAGAGAACTGAAAAAGGGAGCAGTGGGAGAGGTCGAGAACTGAAAGAAGTAGCAGTGGGAGAGGTAGAGGACTTAAAGAGGGATCAGTGGGAGAGGTAGAGAACTGAAAGAAGGAGCAGTGGGAGAGGTAGAGAACTGAAAGAGGGAGCAGTAGGAGAGGTAGAGAACTGAAAGAAGGAGCAATGGAAGAGGTAGAGAACTGAAAGAAGAAGTGGGAGAGGTAAAGAACTCAAAGACGGAGCAGTAGGAGAGGTAGAAAACTGAAAGAAGGAGCAGTAGGAGTGGGAGAGAACTGAAAGAGGGAGCAGTGGGAGAGGTAGAGAACTGAAAGAATGAGCAGTGGGAGAGGTACAGAACTGAAAGAAGGATCAGTGGGAAAGGTAGAGAACTTAAAGAGGGAGCAGTGGGAGAGGTAGAGAACTGAAAGAATGAGCAGTGGGAGAGGTAGAAAACTGAAAGAGGGAGCAGTGGGAGAGGTAGAGAACTTAAAGAGGGAGCAGTGGGAGAGGTAGAAAACTGAAAGAATGAGCAGTGGGAGAGGTAGATAACTTAAAGAGGGAGCAGTGGGAGAGGTAGATAACTTAAAGAGGGAGCAGTGGGAGAGGTAGAGAACTGAAAGAGGGAGCAGTGGGAGAGGTAGAGAACTGAAAGAAGGAGCAGTGGGAGAGGTAGAGAACTGAAAGAGGGAGCAGTGGGAGAGGTAGAGAACTTAAAGAGGGAGCAGTGGGAAAGGTAGAAAACTGAAATAAGGAGCAGTAGGAGAGGGAGAGAACTGAAAGAGGGAGCAGTGGGAGAGGTAGAGAACTGAAAGAGGGAGCAGTGGGAAAGGTAGAGAACTGAAAGAGGGAGCAGTGGGAGAGGTAGAGAACTGAAAGAAGGAGCAGTGGGAGAGGTAGAGAACTTAAAGAGGGAGCAGTGGGAGAGGTAGAAAACTGGAAGAAGCAGTAGTAGAGGTAGAGAACTGAAAGAGGGAGCAGTAGGAAAGGTAGAGAACTGAAAGAATGAGCAGTGGGAGAGGTAGAAAACTGAAAGAGGGAGCAGTGGGAGAGGTAGAGAACTGAAAGAGGGAGCAGTGGGAGAGGTAGAGAACTGAAAGAAGGAGCAGTGGGAGAGGTAGAGAACTGAAAGAGGGAGCAGTGGGAGAGGTAGAGAACTTAAAGAGGGAGCAGTGGGAAAGGTAGAAAACTGAAATAAGGAGCAGTAGGAGAGGGAGAGAACTGAAAGAGGGAGCAGTGGGAGAGGTAGAGAACTGAAAGAGGGAGCAGTGGGAAAGGTAGAGAACTGAAAGAGGGAGCAGTGGGAGAGGTAGAGAACTGAAAGAAGGAGCAGTGGGAGATGTAGAGAACTTAAAGAGGGAGCAGTTGCAGAGGTAGAAAACTGGAAGAAGCAGTGGTAGAGGTAGAGAACTGAAAGAGGGAGCAGTAGGAAAGGTAGAGAACTGAAAGAATGAGCAGTGGGAGAGGTAGAAAACTTAAAGAGAGAGCAGTTGGGGAGGTGTAGAACTTAAAGAGGGAGCAGTGGGAGAGGTAGAAAACTGAAAGAAGAAGCAGTGGGAGAGGTAGAGAACTGAAAGAGGGAGCAGTAGGAGAGGTAAAAAACTGAAATAAGGAGCAGTAGGAGTGGGAGAGAACTGAAAGAGGGAGCAGTGGGAGAGGTAGAGAACTGAAAGAATGAGCAGTGGGAGTTGTAGAGAACTTAAAGAGGGAGTAGTGGGAGAGGTAGAGAACTGAAAAAGGGAGCAGTGGGAGAGGTCGAGAACTGAAAGAAGGAGCAGTGGGAGAGGTAGATGACTTAAAGAGGGAGCAGTAGGAGAGGTAGAGAACTAAAAGAAGGAGCAGTGGGAGAGGTAGAGAACTGAAAGAGGGAGCAGTGGGAGAGGTAGAGAACTGAAAGAAGGAGCAGTGGGAGAGGTAGAGAACTGAAAGAGGGAGCAGTGGGAGAGGTACAGAACTTAAAGAGGGAGCAGTGGGAAAGGTAGAAAACTGAAATAAGGAGCAGTAGGAGAGGGAGAGAACTGAAAGAGGGAGCAGTGGGAGAGGTAGAGAACTGAAAGAGGGAGCAGTGGGAAAGGTAGAGAACTGAAAAAAGGAGCAGTGGGAGAGGTAGAGAACTGAAAGAAGGAGCAGTGGGAGAGGTATAGAACTTAAAGAGGGAGCAGTGGGAGAGGTAGAAAACTGGAAGAAGCAGTGGTAGAGGTAGAGAACTGAAAGAGGGAGCAGTAGGAAAGGTAGAGAACTGAACGAATGAGCAGTGGGAGAGGTAGAAAACTTAAAGAGAGAGCAGTGGGGGAGGTGGAGAATTTAAAGAGGGAGCAGTGGGAGAGGTAGAAAACTGAAAGAAGAAGCAGTGGGAAAGGTAGAGAACTGAAATAGGGAGCAGTAGGAGAGGTAGAAAACTGAAATAAGGAGCAGTAGGAGAGGGAGAGAACTGAAAGAGGGAGCAGTGGGAGAGGTAGAGAACTGAAAGAATGAGCAGTGGGAGTTGTAGAGAACTTAAAGAGGGAGTAGTGGGAGAGGTAGAGAACTGAAAAAGGGAGCAGTGGGAGAGGTCGAGAACTGAAAGAAGGAGCAGTGGGAGAGGTAGATGATTTAAAGAGGGAGCAGTAGGAGAGGTAGAGAACTGAAAGAAGGAGCAGTAAGAGAGGTAGAGAACTGAAAGAGGGAGCAGTTTGAGAGGTAGAGAACTGAAAGAGGGAGCAATGGGAGAGGTAGAGAACTGAAAGAAGGAGCATTGGAAGAGGTAGATAACTTAAAGAGGGAGTAGTGGGAGATTTAGAGAACTGAAAAAGGGAGCAGTGGGAGAGGTCGAGAACTGAAAGAAGGAGCAGTGGGAGAGGTAGAGGACTTAAAGAGGGAGCAGTGGGAGAGGTAGACAACTGAAAGAAGGAGCAGTGGGAGAGGTAGAGAACTGAAAGAGGGAGCAGTAGGAGAGGTAGAGAACTGAAAGAAGGAGCAATGGAATAGGTAGAGAACTGAAAGAAGAAGTGGGAGAGGTAAAGAACTCAAAGAGGGAGCAGTAGGAGAGGTAGAAAAATGAAAGAAGGAGCAGTAGGAGTGGGAGAGAACTGAAAGAGGGAGCAGTAGGAGAGGTAGAGAACTGAAAGAATGAGCAGTGGGAGAGGTAGAGAACTGAAAGAAGGATCAGTGGGAAAGGTAGAGAACTTAAAGAGGGAGCAGTGGGAGAGGTGGAAAACTGGAAGAAGCAGTGGGAGAGGTAGAGAACTGAAAGAGGGAGCAGTAGGAGAGGTAGATAACTGAAAGAATGAGCAGTGGGAGAGGTAGAGAACTTAAAGAGGGAGCAGTGGGAGAGGTAGAGAACTTAAAGAGGGAGCAGTGGGAAAGGTAGAAAACTGAAAGAAGAAGCAGTGGGAGAGGTAGAGAACTGAAAGAGGTAGCAGTAGGAGAGGTAGAAAACTGAAAGAAGGAGCAGTAAGAGAGGGAGAGAACTGAAAGAGGGAACAGTGGGAGAGGTAGAGAACTGAAAGAATGAGCAGTGGGAGAGGTAGAAAACTGAAAGAGGGAGCAGTGGGAGAGGTAGAGAACTTAAAAAGGGAGCAGTGGGAGAGGTAGAAAACTGAAAAAAGGAGCAGTGGGAGAGGTAGAGAACTGAAAGAGGGAGCAGTGGGAGAGGTAGAGAACTGAAAGAGGGAGCAGTGGGAGAGGTAGAGAACTGAAAGAAGGAGCAGTGTGATGGGAAGAAAACTGAAAGAGGGAGCAGTGGGAGAGGTAGAAAACTGGAAGACGCAGTGGGAGAGGTAGAGAACTGAAAGAGGGAGCAGTAGGAGAGGTAGAGAACTGAAAGAATGAGCAGTATGAGAGAAATAGAACTTAAAGATGGAGCAGTGGGAGAGGTAGAAAACTGAAAGAAGGAGCAGTGGGAGAGGTAGATAACTTAAAGAGGGAGCAGTGGGAAAGGTAGAAAACTGAAAGAAGGAGCAGTGGGAGAGGTAGATTACTTAAAGAGGGAGCAGTGGGAGAGGTAGAGATCTGAAAGAAGGAGCAGTGGGAGAGGTAGAGGACTTAAAGAGGGAGCAGTAGGAGAGGTAGAAAACTGGAATAAGCAGTGGTAGAGGTAGAGAACTGAAAGAGGGAGCAGTAGGAAAGGTAGAGAACTGAAAAAATGAGCAGTGGGAGAGGTAGAGAACTTAAAGAGAGAGCAGTGGGAGAAGTGGAGAACTTAAAGAGGGAGCAGTGGGAGAGGTAGAAAACTGAAAGAAGAAGCAGTGGGAGAGGTAGATAACTGAAAGAGGGAGCAGTAGGAGAGGTAGAAAACTGAAATAAGGAGCAGTAGGAGAGGGAGAGAACTGAAAGAGGGAGCAGTGTGAGAGGTAGAGAACTGAAAGAGGGAGCAGTGGGAGAGGTAGAGAACGGAAAGAAGGAGCAATGGAAGATGTAGATAACTTAAAGAGGGAGCAGTGGGAGAGGTAGAGAACTGAAAAAGGGAGTAGTGGGAGAGGTCGAGAACTAAAAGAAGGAGCACTGGGAGAGGTAGATGACTGAAAGAAGGAGCAGTGTGAGAGGAAGAGAACTTAAAGAGGGAGCAGTGGGAGAGGTAGAGAACTGAAAGAAGGAGCAGTGGGAGAGGTAGAGAACTGAAAGAGGGAGCAGTGGGAGAGGTACAGAACTTAAAGAGGGAGCAGTGGGAAAGGTAGAAAACTGAAATAAGGAGCAGTAGGAGAGGGAGAGAACTGAAAGAGGGAGCAGTGGGAGAGGTAGAGAACTGAAAGAGGGAGCAGTGGGAAAGGTAGAGAACTGAAAAAAGGAGCAGTGGGAGAGGTAGAGAACTGAAAGAAGGAGCAGTGGGAGAGGTATAGAACTTAAAGAGGGAGCAGTGGGAGAGGTAGAAAACTGGAAGAAGCAGTGGTAGAGGTAGAGAACTGAAAGAGGGAGCAGTAGGAAAGGTAGAGAACTGAACGAATGAGCAGTGGGAGAGGTAGAAAACTTAAAGAGAGAGCAGTGGGGGAGGTGGAGAACTTAAAGAGGGAGCAGTGGGAGAGGTAGAAAACTGAAAGAAGAAGCAGTGGGAAAGGTAGAGAACTGAAATAGGGAGCAGTAGGAGAGGTAGAAAACTGAAATAAGGAGCAGTAGGAGAGGGAGAGAACTGAAAGAGGGAGCAGTGGGAGTTGTAGAGAACTTAAAGAGGGAGTAGTGGGAGAGGTAGAGAACTGAAAAAGGGAGCAGTGGGAGAGGTCGAGAACTGAAAGAAGGAGCAGTGGGAGAGGTAGATGATTTAAAGAGGGAGCAGTAGGAGAGGTAGAGAACTGAAAGAAGGAGCAGTAAGAGAGGTAGAGAACTGAAATAGGGAGCAGTTTGAGAGGTAGAGAACTGAAAGAGGGAGCAGTGGGAGAGGTAGAGAACTGAAAGAAGGAGCATTGGAAGAGGTAGATAACTTAAAGAGGGAGTAGTGGGAGATTTAGAGAACTGAAAAAGGGAGCAGTGGGAGAGGTCGAGAACTGAAAGAAGGAGCAGTGGGAGAGGTAGAGGACTTAAAGAGGGAGCAGTGGGAGAGGTAGAGAACTGAAAGAAGGAGCAGTGGGAGAGGTAGAGAACTGAAAGAGGGAGCAGTAGGAGAGGTAGAGAACTGAAAGAAGGAGCAATGGAATAGGTAGAGAACTGAAAGAAGAAGTGGGAGAGGTAAAGAACTCAAAGAGGGAGCAGTAGGAGAGGTAGAAAAATGAAAGAAGGAGCAGTAGGAGTGGGAGAGAACTGAAAGAGGGAGCAGTAGGAGAGGTAGAGAACTGAAAGAATGAGCAGTGGGAGAGGTAGAGAACTGAAAGAAGGATCAGTGGGAAAGGTAGAGAACTTAAAGAGGGAGCAGTGGGAGAGGTGGAAACTGGAAGAAGCAGTGGGAGAGGTAGAGAACTGAAAGAGGGAGCAGTAGGAGAGGTAGATAACTGAAAGAATGAGCAGTGGGAGAGGTAGAGAACTTAAAGAGGGAGCAGTGGGAGAGGTAGAGAACTTAAAGAGGGAGCAGTGGGAAAGGTAGAAAACTGAAAGAAGAAGCAGTGGGAGAGGTAGAGAACTGAAAGAGGTAGCAGAAGGAGAGGTAGAAAACTGAAAGAAGGAGCAGTAAGAGAGGGAGAGAACTGAAAGAGGGAACAGTGGGAGAGGTAGAGAACTGAAAGAATGAGCAGTGGGAGAGGTAGAAAACTGAAAGAGGGAGCAGTGGGAGAGGTAGAGAACTTAAAAAGGGAGCAGTGGGAGAGGTAGAAAACTGAAAAAAGGAGCAGTGGGAGAGGTAGAGAACTGAAAGAGGGAGCAGTGGGAGAGGTAGAGAACTGAAAGAGGGAGCAGTGGGAGAGGTAGAGAACTGAAAGAAGGAGCAGTGTGATGGGAAGAAAACTGAAAGAGGGAGCAGTGGGAGAGGTAGAAAACTGGAAGACGCAGTGGGAGAGGTAGAGAACTGAAAGAGGGAGCAGTAGGAGAGGTAGAGAACTGAAAGAATGAGCAGTATGAGAGAAATAGAACTTAAAGATGGAGCAGTGGGAGAGGTAGAAAACTGAAAGAAGGAGCAGTGGGAGAGGTAGATAACTTAAAGAGGGAGCAGTGGGGAAGGTAGAAAACTGAAAGAAGGAGCAGTGGGAGAGGTAGATTACTTAAAGAGGGAACAGTGGGAGAGGTAGAGATCTGAAAGAAGGAGCAGTGGGAGAGGTAGAGGACTTAAAGAGGGAGCAGTAGGAGAGGTAGAAAACTGGAATAAGCAGTGGTAGAGGTAGAGAACTGAAAGAGGGAGCAGTAGGAAAGGTAGAGAACTGAAAAAATGAGCAGTGGGAGAGGTAGAGAACTTAAAGAGAGAGCAGTGGGAGAAGTGGAGAACTTAAAGAGGGAGCAGTGGGAGAGGTAGAAAACTGAAAGAAGAAGCAGTGGGAGAGGTAGATAACTGAAAGAGGGAGCAGTAGGAGAGGTAGAAAACTGAAATAAGGAGCAGTAGGAGAGGGAGAGAACTGAAAGAGGGAGCAGTGTGAGAGGTAGAGAACTGAAAGAGGGAGCAGTGGGAGAGGTAGAGAACGGAAAGAAGGAGCAATGGAAGATGTAGATAACTTAAAGAGGGAGCAGTGGGAGAGGTAGAGAACTGAAAAAGGGAGTAGTGGGAGAGGTCGAGAACTAAAAGAAGGAGCAGTGGGAGAGGTAGATGACTGAAAGAAGGAGCAGTGTGAGAGGAAGAGAACTGAAAGAGGGATCAGTGGGAGAGGTAGAGAACTGAAAGAAGGAGCAGTGGGAAAGTTAGAGAACTTAAAGAGGGAGCAGTGGGAAAGTTAGAGAACTTAAAGAGGGAGCAATGGGAGAGGTAGAAAACTGGAAGAAGCAGTGGGAGAGGTAGAGAACTGAAAGAAGGAGCAGTGGGAGAGGTAGAAAACTGAAAGAGGGAGCAGTGGGAGAGGTAGAGAACTTAAAAAGGGAGCAGTGGGAGAGGTAGAAAACTGAAAAAAGGAGCAGTGGGAGAGGTAGAGAACTGAAAGAGGGAGCAGTGGGAGAGGTAGAGAACTGAAAGAGGGAGCAGTGGGAGAGGTAGAGAACTGAAAGAAGGAGCAGTGTGATGGGAAGAAAACTGAAAGAGGGAGCAGTGGGAGAGGTAGAAAACTGGAAGACGCAGTGGGAGAGGTAGAGAACTGAAAGAGGGAGCAGTAGGAGAGGTAGAGAACTGAAAGAATGAGCAGTATGAGAGAAATAGAACTTAAAGATGGAGCAGTGGGAGAGGTAGAAAACTGAAAGAAGGAGCAGTGGGAGAGGTAGATAACTTAAAGAGGGAGCAGTGGGGAAGGTAGAAAACTGAAAGAAGGAGCAGTGGGAGAGGTAGATTACTTAAAGAGGGAACAGTGGGAGAGGTAGAGATCTGAAAGAAGGAGCAGTGGGAGAGGTAGAGGACTTAAAGAGGGAGCAGTAGGAGAGGTAGAAAACTGGAATAAGCAGTGGTAGAGGTAGAGAACTGAAAGAGGGAACAGTAGGAAAGGTAGAGAACTGAAAAAATGAGCAGTGGGAGAGGTAGAGAACTTAAAGAGAGAGCAGTGGGAGAAGTGGAGAACTTAAAGAGGGAGCAGTGGGAGAGGTAGAAAACTGAAAGAAGAAGCAGTGGGAGAGGTAGATAACTGAAAGAGGGAGCAGTAGGAGAGGTAGAAAACTGAAATAAGGAGCAGTAGGAGAGGGAGAGAACTGAAAGAGGGAGCAGTGTGAGAGGTAGAGAACTGAAAGAGGGAGCAGTGGGAGAGGTAGAGAATGGAAAGAAGGAGCAATGGAAGATGTAGATAACTTAAAGAGGGAGCAGTGGGAGAGGTAGAGAACTGAAAAAGGGAGTAGTGGGAGAGGTCGAGAACTAAAAGAAGGAGCAGTGGGAGAGGTAGATGACTGAAAGAAGGAGCAGTGTGAGAGGAAGAGAACTGAAAGAGGGATCAGTGGGAGAGGTAGAGAACTGAAAGAAGGAGCAGTGGGAAAGTTAGAGAACTTAAAGAGGGAGCAGTGGGAAAGTTAGAGAACTTAAAGAGGGAGCAATGGGAGAGGTAGAAAACTGGAAGAAGCAGTGGGAGAGGTAGAGAACTGAAAGAAGGAGCAGTGGGAGAGGTAGAGACCTGAAAGAGGGAGCAGTAGGAGAGGTAGAGAACTGAAAGAAGGAGCAGTGGGAGAGGTATAGAAGTTAAAGAGGGAGCAGAGGGAGAGGTAGAGAACTTAAAGATGGAGCAGTGGGAGAGGTAGAAAACTGAAAGAAGGAGCAGTGGGAGAGTTAGATAACTTAAAGAGGGAGCAGTGGGAGAGGTAGAGAACGGAAAGAAGGAGCAGTGGGAGAGGTAGAGGACATAAAGAGGGAGCAGTAGGAGAGGTAGAGAACTAAAAGAAGGAGCAGTGGGAGAGGTAGAGAACTGAAAGAGGGAGCAGTGGGAGAGGTATAGAACTGAAAGAAGGAGCAGTGGGAGAGGTAGAGAACTGAAAGAGGGAGCAGTGGGAGAGGTAGAGAACTGAAAGAGGGAGCAGTGGGAAAGGTAGAAAACTGAAATAAGGAGCAGTAGGAGAGGGAGAGAACTGAAAGAGGGAGCAGTGGGAGAGGTAGAGAACTGAAAGAGGGAGCAGTGGGAAAGGTAGAGAACTGAAAGAGGGAGCAGTGGGAGAGGTAGAGAACTGAAAGAAGGAGCAGTGGGAGAGGTAGAGAACTTAAAGAGGGAGCAGTGGGAGAGGTAGAAAACTGGAAGAAGCAGTGGTAGAGGTAGAGAACTGAAAGAGGGAGCAGTAGGAAAGGTAGAGAACTGAAAGAATGAGCAGTGGGAGAGGTAGAAAACTTAAAGAGAGAGCAGTGGGGGAGGTGGAGAACTTAAAGAGGGAGCAGTGGGAGAGGTAGAAAACTGAAAGAAGAAGCAGTGGGAGAGGTAGAGAACTGAAAGAGGGAGCAGTAGGAGAGGTAGAAAACTGAAATAAGGAGCAGTAGGAGAGGGACAGAACTGAAAGAGGGAGCAGTGGGAGAGGTAGAGAACTGAAAGAATGAGCAGAGGGAGAGGTAGAGAACTTAAAGAGGGAGCAGTGGGAGAGGTAGAGAACTGAAAGAGGGAGCAGTGGGAGAGGTAGAGAACTGAAAGAAGGAGCAATGTAAGCGGTAGATAACTTAAAGAGGGAGTAGTGGGAGAGGTAGAGAACTGAAAGAAGGAGCAGTGTGAGAGGAAGAAAACTGAAAGAGGGAGCAGTGGGAGAGGTAGAGAACTTAAAGAGGGAGCAGTGGGAGAAGTAGAAAACTGAAAGAAGGAGCAGTGGGAGAGGTAGAGAACTGAAAGAGGGAGCAGTGGGAGAGGTAGAGAACTGAAAGAGGGAGCAGTGGGAGAGGTAGAGAACTGAAAGAGGGAGCAGTGGGAGAGGTAGAGAACTGAAAGAAGGAGCAGTGTGAGAGGAAGAAAACTGAAAGAGGGAGCAGTGAGAGAGGTAGAGAACTGAAAGAAGGAGCAGTGGGAAAGGTGGAGAACTTAAAGAGGGAGCAGTGGGAGAGGTAGAAAACTGGAAGACGCAGTGGGAGAGGTAGAGAACTGAAAGAGGGAGCAGTAGGAGAGGTAGAGAACTGAAAGAATGAGCAGTATGAGAGAAATAGAACTTAAAGATGGAGCAGTGGGAGAGGTAGAAAACTGAAAGAAGGAGCAGTGGGAGAGGTAGATAACTTAAAGAGGGAGCAGTGGGAGAGGTAGAAAACTGAAAGAAGGAGCAGTGGGAGAGGTAGAGAACTGAAAGAGGGAGCAGTGGGAGAGGTAGAGAACTGAAAGAGGGAGCAGTGGGAAAGGTAGAGAACTGAAAGAGGGAGCAGTGGGAGAGGTTGAGAACTGAAAGAGGGAGCAGTGGGAAAGGTAGAAAACTGAAAGAATGAGCAGTGGGAGAGGTAGATAACTTAAAGAGGGAGCATTTGGAGAGGTAGAGAACTGAAAGAAGGAGCAGTGGAAGAGGTAGAGAACTGAAAGAGGGATTAGTGGGAAAGGTAGAGAACTGAAAGAGGGAGACGTAGAGAACTGAAAGAAGGAGCAGTGGGAGAGGTAGAGAACTGAAAGAGGAAGCAGTGGGAGAGGTAGAGAACTGAAAGAGGGAGCAGTGGGAAAGGTAGAGAACTGAAAGAAGGAGCAGTGGGAGAGGTAGATAACTTAAAGAGGGAGCAGTGGGAAAGGTAGAGAACTGAAAGAGGTTGCAGTGGGAAAGTAGAGAACTGAAAGAAGGAGCAGTGGGAGATGTAGAGAACTGAAAGAGGGAGTAGTGGGAGAGGTAGAGAACTGAAAGTGGGAGAAGTGGGAGAGGTAGAGAACTGAAAGAGGGAGCAGTAGGAGAGGTAGAAAACTGAAATAAGGAGCAGTAGGAGAGGGAGAGAACTGAAAGAGGAAGCAGTGGGAGAGGTAGAGAACTGAAAGAGGGAGCAGTGGGAAAGGTAGAGAACTGAAAGAAGGAGCAGTGGGAGAGGTAGATAACTTAAAGAGGGAGCAGTGGGAAAGGTAGAGAACTGAAAGAGGTTGCAGTGGGAAAGTAGAGAACTGAAAGAAGGAGCAGTGGGAGATGTAGAGAACTGAAAGAGGGAGTAGTGGGAGAGGTAGAGAACTGAAAGTGGGAGAAGTGGGAGAGGTAGAGAACTGAAAGAGGGAGCAGTAGGAGAGGTAGAAAACTGAAAGAAGGAGCAGTAGGAGAGGGAGAGAACTGAAAGAGGGAGCAGTGGGAGTGGTAGAGAACTGAAAGAATGAGCAGTGGGAGAGGTAGAGAACTGAAAGAAGAAGCAGTGGGAGAGGTAGAGAACTGAAAGAGGGAGCAGTAGGAGAGGTAGAAAACTGAAAGAAGGAGCAGTAGGAGAGGGAGAGAACTAAAAGAGGGAGCAGTGAGAGAGGTAGAGAACTGAAAGAATGAGCAGTGGGAGAGGTAGAGAACTGAAAGAGGGAGCAGTTGGAGAGGTAGAGAACTGAAAGAAGAAGCAGTGGGAGAGGTAGAGAACTGAAAGAGGGAGCAGTAGGAGAGGTAGAAAACTGAAAGAAGGAGCGGTAGGAGAGGTAGAAAACTGAAAGAGGGAGCAGTGGGAGAGGTAGAAAACTTAGAGAGGGAGCAGTGAGAGAGGTAGAGAACTGAAGGAGGGAGCAATGAGAGAGGTAGATAACTGAAAGAGGGAGCATTGGGAAAGGTAGAAAACTGAAAGAATGAGCAGTGGGAGAGGTAGATAACTTAAAGAGGGAGCATTTGGAGAGGTAGAGAACTGAAAGAAGGACCAGTGGAAGAGGTAGAGAACTGAAAGAGGGAGCAGTGGGAAAGGTAGAGAACTGAAAGAGGGAGCAGTGGGAGAGGTAGAGAACTGAAAGAAGGAGCAGTGGGAGATGTAGAGAACTGAAAGAGGAAGCAGTGGGAGAGGTAGAGAACTGAAAGAGGGAGCAGTGGGAAAGGTAGAGAACTGAAAGAAGGAGCAGTGGGAGAGGTAGATAATTTAAAGAGGGAGCAGTGGGAGAGGTAGAGAACTGAAAGAAGGAGCATTTTGAGAGGTAGAGAACTGAAAGAGGGAGCAGTGGGAAAGGTAGAGAACTGAAAGAGGTTCGCAGTGGGAAAATTAGAGAACTGAAAGAAGGAGCAGTGGGAGAGGTAGAGAACTGAAAGAGGGAACAGTGGGAGAGGAAGAGAACTGAAAGAGGGAGCTGTGGGAGAGGTAGAAAACTGAAAGAAGGAGCAGTGGGAGAGGTAGAGAACTGAAAGAGGGAGCAGTGGGAGAGGTAGAAAACTGAATGAGGGAGCAGTGGGAAATATGGGATGTTATTCTAGAGAGTGCTTTGTTACAGTTTTTAATTGGTTGGAGAGATTGAAGGACAGTGGAGAGTCATTAACTGTGTTGAAAGCATCAGACACATCAAGAAGAAACTATAGAGTAGCAGCCTTTGGATTTAGCTGAGTGCAGGTTGTTTGTTATTTTTATGAGTTTTTTCTCCTTGGAGAGCTGAGCACTAAAGCCAGAATTGAGAGGGTAAAATAGAGAGTTGAAACAGAGGAAATTAGTAAAGGAAGTTTAGAGGAAGTAGTGAGATGGTAGCTGGAAGGAGAGCAGGGGTGAGGAGATGGTTTCTTTGCAATGGGAATCATTTATACATGTTTAACTAATGATGGAAACTTTCCGGTTTGTAGGGAGACGTTGAAAATGTATGTTAGGGATGTAATAAGTGTGCCTGAGAGGGAGCCATTGTACTTGGATAGGCTCAAGAGAACAAGTAGTGAAGTGGGAGGATGTTAAAAGTGCAGATACTTATTTGATTACATGTGTTAAGGAGCTGAGTTTGGATTTTGATGTGAATAAACACCCTTTCTTGGATATTTGAGAGGACTAAATTTTTGGTTTAAGAAAAAGGACTTTTCTAATACTTTTGATTTGAAATGGTTTGCAACATCTTGAGCTGATACAGTTGTGGGAGGTGGAGTGAGCAGAAAAGCATTAAAAGTAGTATAAGAAGTAAGCAGTAATTTTGTTTGGAGAGGTTGAGAGCAGAGGTGTATGAAGAATGAACTTATAGTGGAGGAAGTCATTTGTAGGTAAAGTGACTGCTTGTTGTACCACAGTTGGGGTCAAGTATGGTGGGGCAGTGCTAGTATGATAAGAGCGTCTTGATAGAGGCTGGTAGTTAATATACTGTTATAATGTAAGGTGGCCAGGTCAGAACAGGTGATTAGGACAGAGAAGAGAATTTCATTTGTTGGAAAGGTGCTATGGCTTGGATGTATCTGTAGATTGTTTTTTGTTTATCAAAGAAGACAATAACCGTCCTGCTAGATAGTCCCTCTGGAGTCCCTCTAGATCAGGGGTGGGCAACTTCAGTCCTGGAGAGCCACACACAAGCCTGGATTTGAAGATATCCTCTCTGTGCACAGGTGAGTCAATCAGGATGACTGAAGAAGTGATTGACTCACCTGTGTGCAGCAGGGATATCATCAAATTCATTAATGTACGTGGCCCTCCAGGACCGAACTTGCACACCCCTGCTCTTGATATTTAGGTACAATGAGTTAAATAAAATAAAAAAAAACTCCTTAGTTTCCTTAATTGTTGAGAAGTAAAACAGTTTGACCCACCTGAGCTGTAAGGTCCAGAAATTTCTACACTGTTGAAGTGAGTTTTTTCCAGATGGCTGAATTAAGTTGTGCAGAGGCGTATAAAGAGTTAAATACGTAGAATCAATGGCAGATTAATAACATGCAATGTTTTTCTCTGTTTCATTGCACTAGAGAACACTACCAGAACATCACAGCTCACATTCATAGAGGCCAGAGATGATATAGTGCAATTGTATTAGAAACCCATCACTGCTTGGAATAAAGGCATTTCAATATCTGGACAATGACCTCCGTGTCGCATTCTGATTGCATCCCAGCACTCCCCATTTCCCAGAGCATTACATTTTATCTATGAGGCTGCACAAGACGAGATGTAACAAATAATAATCTGTATTTAGAAATATGATTTTAAATATAGTACAACAAAGATTAAAAACCTAAAAAATGGAAAAAAAATTCATATCAATGTAATTAAACTGTGTAACCATATTCATAAATAATATAAAAAAAAAATATATATATATATATATATATATATATATAAATATATATATCACATATAGTGATGTCGCGAACATAAAATTTTATGCCATAGACTTCAAGGGGCAGGCGGATTTTAAAATACACAGGGACTCTTTCTGGCCACAATAGTGATGGAAAAGTTGTTTTAAGGGGACTAACACCTGGACTGTGGCATGCCGGAGGGAGATCCATGTCAAAACTCCCACGGAAAATTACATAGTTGATGCAGAGGGAATACATAAAGGGCATAAATAACCTAACATCCCCCTCCATCATCATCCTCCCCTGTATCTCTTTACCCCCTCCCTCATCATCCTCCCCTGTGTCTCCTACCCCCTCCATCATCATCCTCCGCTGTATCTCTTTACCCCCTCCCTCATCATCCTCCCCTGTGTCTCATCCCCCTCCCTCATCATCCTCCCCTGTATCTCTTTCCCCCTCCCTCATAATCCTCCCCTGTATCTCTTTACCCCCTCCCTCATCATCCTCATCTGTGTCTCTTCCCCCCACCATCATCATCCTCCCCTGTATCTCTCTTTACCCCTCCCTCATCATCCTCCCCTCTATCTCTTTACCCCCTCCCTCATCATCCTCCCCTGTGTCTCCTACCCCCTCCCTCATCATCCTCCGCTGTATCTCTTTACCCCCTCCCTCATCATCCTCCCCTGTGTCTCATCCCCCTCCCTCATCATCCTCCCCTGTATCTCTTTCCCCCTCCCTCATCATCCTCCCCTGTATCTCTTTACCCCCTCCCTCATCATCCTCATCTGTGTCTCTTCCCCCCTCCATCATCATCCTCCCCTGTATCTCTCTTTACCCCTCCCTCATCATCCTCCCCTCTATCTCTTTACCCCCTCCCTCATCATCCTCCCCTGTGTCTCTTCCCCCCTCCCTCATCATCCTCCCCTGTGTCTCTTTCCCCCCTCCCTCATCATCCTCCCCTGTGTCTCTTTTCCCCCTCCCTCATCATCTTCCCCTGTGTCTCTTCCCCCCCTCCCTCATCATCCTCCCCTGTGTCTCTTTCCCCCCTTCCTCATCATCCTCCCCTGTATCTCTTTACCCCCTCCCTCATCATCCTCCCCTGTGTCTCTTCCCCCCTCCATCATCATCCTCCCCTGTGTCTCTTTTCCCCCTTCCTCATCATCCTCCCCTGTGTCTCTTTTCCCCCTCCCTCACCATCTTCCCCTGTGTCTCTTCCCCCCCTCCCTCATCATCCTCCCCTGTGTCTCTTTCCCCCCTTCCTCATCACCCTCCCCTGTATCTCTTTACCCCCTCCTTCATCATCCTCCCCTGTGTCTCTTTTCCCCTCCCTCATCATCTTCCCCTGTGTCTCTTCCACCCCTCCCTCATCATCCTCCCCTGTGTCTCTTTTCCCCCTTTCTCATCATCTTCCCCTGTGTCTCTTCCCCCCTCCATCATCATCCTCCCATGTGTCTCATCCCCCCTCCCTCATCATCCTCCCCTGTATCTCTTTACCCCCCCCTCATCATCCTCCCCTGTGTCTCTTTGCCCCCTTCCTCATCACCCTCCCCTGTGTCTCATCCCCCTCCCTCATCATCCTCCCACCTCCCTCATCATCCTCTCCTGTATCTCTTTACCCCCTCCCTCATCATCCTCCCCTGTGTCTGTTGCCCCCCTCCCTCATCATCCTCCCCTGTGTCTGTTTCCCCCCTCCCTCATCATCCTCCCCTGTGTCTCTTCCCCCCTCCCTCATCATCCTCCCACCTCCCTCATCATCCTCCCCTGTATCTCTTTACCCCCTCCCTCATCATCCTCCCCTGTGTCTCTTCCCACCTTCCCTCATCATCCTCCCCTGTGTCTCTTTCCCCCCTTCCTCATCACCCGCCCCTGTGTCTCATCCCCCCTCCCTCATCATCCTCCCACCTCCCTCATCATCCTCCCCTGTATCTCTTTACCCCTCCCTCATCATCCTCCCCTGTGTCTCTTCCCCCCCTTCCTCATCATCCTCCCCTGTGTCTCTTCCCCCCTCCATCATCATCCTCCCCTGTGTCTCATCCCCCCTCCCTCATCATCCTCCCACCTCCCTCATCATCCTCCCCTGTATCTCTTTACCCCCTCCCTCATCATCCTCCGCTGTATCTCTTTACCCCCTCCCTCATCATCCTCCCCTGTGTCTCTTTACCCCCTCCTTCATCATCCTCCCCTGTGTCTCTTTTCCCCCTCCCTCATCATCTTCCCCTGTGTCTCTTCCACCCCTCCCTCATCATCCTCCCCTGTGTCTCTTTCCCCCCTTTCTCATCATCTTCCCCTGTGTCTCTTCCCCCCCTCCCTCACCATCCTGCCCTGTGTCTCTTTCCCCCCTTCCTCACCACCCTCCCCTGTATCTCTTTACCCCTCCCTCATCATCTTCCTCTGTATCTCTTTACCCCCTCCCTCATCTTCCTCCCCTGTGTCTCTTCCCCCCTCCATCATCATCCTCCCATGTGTCTCATCCCCCCTCCCTCATCATCCTCCCCTGTATCTCTTTACCCCCTCCCTCATCATCCTCCCCTGTGTCTCTTTGCCCCCTTCCTCATCACCCTCCCCTGTGTCTCATCCCCCTCCCTCATCATCCTCCCACCTCCCTCATCATCCTCCCCTGTATCTCTTTACCCCCTCCCTCATCATCCTCCCCTTTGTCTGTTCCCCCCCTCCCTCATCATCCTCCCCTGTGTCTGTTTCCCCCCTCCCTCATCATCCTCCCCTGTGTCTCTTCCCCCCTCCCTCATCATCCTCCCACCTCCCTCATCATCCTCCCCTGTATCTCTTTACCCCCTCCCTCATCATCCTCCCCTGTGTCTCTTCCCACCCTCCCTCATCATCCTCCCCTGTGTCTCTTTCCCCCCTTCCTCATCACCCGCCCCTGTGTCTCATCGCCCCTCCCTCATCATCCTCCCACCTCCCTCATCATCCTCCCCTGTATCTCTTTACCCCCTCCCTCATCATCCTCCCCTGTGTCTCTTCCCCCCCTTACTCATCATCCTCCCCTGTGTCTCTTCCCCCCTCCATCATCATCCTCCCCTGTGTCTCATCCCCCCTCCCTCATCATCCTCCCACCTCCCTCATCATCCTCCCCTGTATCTCTTTACCCCCTCCCTCATCATCCTCCGCTGTATCTCTTTACCCCCTCCCTCATCATCCACCCCTGTGTCTCTTCCCCCTCCATCATCATCCTCCCCTGTGTCTCACCCCCCCTCCCTCATCATCCTCCCACCTCCCTCATCATCCTCCCCTGTATCTCTTTACCCCCTCCCTCATCATCCTCCCCTGTGTCTCTTCCCCCCTCCCTCATCATCCTCAGGGATAAGTGTGAGGGGTGTTAGGGTAAGGGGTGTTAGGGATTAGTGTGAGGGGAGTTAGGGTAAGGGGTGTTAGGGATAAGGGTGAGGGGGTTAGGTGTTAGGGTGAGGGGTGTTAGGGATAAGTGTGAGGGGTGTTAGGGTTAGGTGCTAGGGTTAGGTGTTATGGATAAGTGTGAGGGGTGTTAGGGTTAGGGGTGTTAGGGATAAGTGTAAGGGGTGTTAGGGTTAGGTGTTAGGGTTATGTGTTAGGGATACGTGTGAGGGTTGTTGGGGTTAAAGTGAGGGGAGTTAGGGATAAGTGTGAGGGTTGTTAGGGTTAGGGTGAGGGGTGTTAGGGATAGGTATTAGGGTGAGGGGTGTTAGGGATAAGTGTGAGGGGTGTTAGGGTTAGGGTGAGGGGTGTTAGGGATAAGTGTGAGGGGTGTTAGGGTTAGGGTGAGGGGTGTTAGGGATAAGTGTGAGGGGTGTTAGTGTTAGGGTGAGGGGTGTTAGGGATAAGTGTGAGGGGTGTTAGGGTTACGGTGAGGGGTGTTAGGGATAAGTGTGAGGGGTGTTAGGGTTAGGGTGAGGGGTGTTAGGGATTAGTGTTAGGGTTAGGGTGAGGGGTGTTAGGGATAAGTGTGAGGGGTGTTAGGGATAAGTGTGAGGGGTGTTAGGGTTAGGGTGAGGGGTGTTAGGGATAAGTGTGAGGGTGTTAGGGTTAGGGCGAGGGGTGTTGAGGATAAGTGTAAGGGGTGTTAGCGGTAGGTGTTAGGGTGAGACATGTTAGGGATAAGTGTGAGGGGTGTTAGGGTTAGGGTGAGGGGTGTTAGGGATAAGTGTAAGGGGTGTTAGGGTTAGGTGTTAGGGATAAGTGTGAGGGGTGTTAGGGTTAGGGTGAGGGGTGTTAGGTATAAGTGTGAGGGGTGTTAGGGTTAGGGTGAGGGGTGTTAGGGATAGGTGTTAGGGTGAGGGGTGTTAGGGATAATTTTGAGGGGTGTTAGGGTTAGGGTGAGGGGTGTTAGGGATAAGTGTGAGGGGTGTTAGGGTTAGGGTGAGGGGTGTTAGGGATAAGTGTGAGGGGTGTTAGGGTTAGGTGTTAGGGATAAGTGTAAGGAGTGTTAGGGTTAGGGTGAGGTGTGTTAGGGATAAGTGTGAGGGGTGTTAGTGATAAGTGTAAGGGGTGTTAGGGTTAGGTGTTAGGGTTAGGTGTTAGGGATAAGTGTGAGGGGTGTTAGGGATAAGTGTGAGGGGTTTTAGGGTGAGGGGTGTTAGGGATAAGTGTGAGGAGTGTTAGGGTTAGGGTGAGGGGTGTTAGGGATAAGTGTAAGGGGTGTTAGGGTTAGGTGTTAGGGTTAGGTGTTAGGGATAAGTGTGAGGGGTGTTAGGGTTAGGGTGAGGGGTGTTAGGGTTAGGGTGAGGGGTGTTAGGGATAAGTGTGAGGGGTGTTACGGTTAGGGTGAGGGGTGTTAGGGTTAGGGTGAGGGGTGTTAGGTATAAGTGTGAGGGGTGTTAGGGTTAGGGTGAGGGGTGTTAGGTATAGGTGTTAGGGTGAGGGGTGTTAGGGATAATTTTGAGGGGTGTTAGGGTTAGGGTGAGGGGTGTTAGGGATAAGTGTGAGGGGTGTTAGGGTTAGGGTGAGGGGTGTTAGGGATAAGTGTGAGGGGTGTTAGGGTTAGGTGTTAGGGTTAGGTGTTATGGATAAGTGTGAGGGGTGTTAGGGTTAGGGTGAGGGGTGTTAGGGATAAGTGTAAGAGGTGTTAGGGTTAGATGTTAGGGTTAGGTTTTAGGGATAAGTGTGAGGGTAGTTAGGGTTAGGGTGAGGGGTGTTAGGGATAAGGGTGAGGGGTGTTAGGGTTAGGGTGAGAGGTATTAGGGATAGGTGTTAGGGTGAGGGGTGTTACGGATAAGTGTGAGGGGTGTTAGGGTTAGGGTTAGGGGTGTTAGGGATAAGTATGAGGGGTGTTAGGGTTAGGGTGAGGGGTGTTAGGGATAAGTGTGAGGGGTGTTAGGGTTAGGGTGAGCGGTGTTAGGGATAAGTGTAAGGGGTGTTAGGGTTAGGGTGAGGGATGTTAGGGATAAGTGTGAGGGGTGTTAGGGATAAGTGTGAGGGGTGTTAGGGTTAGGTGTTAGGGTTAGGTGTTATGGATAAGTGCGAGGGGTGTTAGGGTTAGGGTGAGGGGTGTTAGGGATAAGTGTAAGGGGTGTTAGGGTTAGGTGTTAGGGTTAGGTGTTAGGGATAAGTGTGAGGGGTGTTAGGGTTAGGGTGAGGGGTGTTAGGGATAAGTGTAAGGGGTGTTAGGGTTAGGTGTTAGGGATAAGTGTGAGGGGTGTTAGGGTTAGGGTGAGGTGTGTTAGGGGTAAGTGTGAGGGGTGTTAGGGATAAGTGTAAGGGGTGTTAGGGTTAGGTGTTAGGGATAAGTGTGAGGGGTGTTAGGGATAAGTGTGAGGGGTTTTAGGGTGAGGGGTGTTAGGGATAAGTGTGAGGGGTGTTAGGGTTAGGGTGAGGGGTGTTAGGGATAGGTGTGAGGGGTTTTAGGGTGAGGGGTGTTAGGGATAAGTGTGAGGGGTGTTAGGGTTAGGGTGAGGAGTGTTAGGGATAAGTGTGAGGGGTGTTAGGGTTAGGGTGAGGGGTGTTAGGGATAAGTGTGAGGGGTGTTACGGTTAGGGTGAGGGGTGTTAGGGATAAGTGTGAGGTGTGTTACGGTTAGGGTGAGGGGTGTTAGGGATAAGTGGAAGGGGTGTTAGGGTTAGGTGTTAGGGTTAGGTGTTAGGGATAAGTGTGAGGGGTGTTAGGGTTAGGGTGAGGGGTGTTAGGGATAAGTGGAAGGGGTGTTAGGGTTAGGTGTTAGGGATAAGTATGAGGGGTGTTAGGGTTAGGGTGAGGGGTGTTAGGGATAAGTGTGAGGGGTGTTAGGGTTAGGGTGAGCGGTGTTAGGGATAAGTGTAAGGGGTGTTAGGGTTAGGGTGAGGGGTGTTAGGGATAAGTGTGAGGGGTGTTAGGGATAAGTGTGAGGGGTGTTAGGGTTAGGTGTTAGGGTTAGGTGTTATGGATAAGTGCGAGGGGTGTTAGGGTTAGGGTGAGGGGTGTTAGGGATAAGTGTAAGGGGTGTTAGGGTTAGGTGTTAGGGTTAGGTGTTAGGGATAAGTGTGAGGGGTGTTAGGGTTAGGGTGAGGGGTGTTAGGGATAAGTGTGAGGGGTGTTAGGGATAAGTGTAAGGGGTGTTAGGGTTAGGGTGAGGTGTGTTAGGGGTAAGTGTGAGGGGTGTTAGGGATAAGTGTAAGGGGTGTTAGGGTTAGGTGTTAGGGATAAGTGTGAGGGGTGTTAGGGATAAGTGTGAGGGGTTTTAGGGTGAGGGGTGTTAGGGATAAGTGTGAGGGGTGTTAGGGTTAGGGTGAGGGGTGTTAGGGATAGGTGTGAGGGGTTTTAGGGTGAGGGGTGTTAGGGATAAGTGTGAGGGGTGTTAGGGTTAGGGTGAGGGGTGTTAGGGATAAGTGTGAGGGGTGTTAGGGTTAGGGTGAGGGGTGTTAGGGATAAGTGTGAGGGGTGTTACGGTTAGGGTGAGGGGTGTTAGGGATAAGTGTGAGGGGTGTTAGGGTTAGGTGTTAGGGATAAGTGTAAGGAGTGTTAGGGTTAGGGTGAGGTGTGTTAGGGATAAGTGTGAGGGGTGTTAGGGATAAGTGTAAGGGGTGTTAGGGTTAGGTGTTAGGGTTAGGTGTTAGGGATAAGTGTGAGGGGTGTTAGGGTTAGGGTGAGGGGTGTTAGGGATAAGTGTGAGGGGTTTTAGGGTGAGGGGTGTTAGGGATAAGTGTGAGGAGTGTTAGGGTTAGGGTGAGGGGTGTTAGGGATAAGTGTAAGGGGTGTTAGGGTTAGGTGTTAGGGTTAGGTGTTAGGGATAAGTGTGAGGGGTGTTAGGGTTAGGGTGAGGGGTGTTAGGGATAAGTGTGAGGGGTGTTACGGTTAGGGTGAGGGGTGTTAGGGATAAGTGTGAGGGGTGTTAGGGTTAGGTGTTAGGGTTATGTGTTAGGGATAAGTGTGAGGGGTGTTAGGGTTAGGGTGAGGCATGTTAGGGGTAAGTGTGAGGGGTGTTAGGGATAAGTGTAAGGGGTGTTAGGGTTAGGTGTTAGGCTTAGGTGTTAGGGATAAGTGTGAGGGGTGTTAGGGTTAGGGTGAGGGGTGTTAGGGATAAGTGTGAGGGGTTTTAGGGTGAGGGGTGTTAGGGATAAGTGTGAGGGGTGTTAGGGTTAGGGTGAGGGGTGTTAGGGATAAGTGTGAGGGGTGTTAGGGTTAGGGTGAGGGGTGTTAGGGATAAGTGTGAGGGGTGTTAGGGTTAGGGGGAGGCATGTTAGGGGTAAGTGTGAGGGGTGTTAGGGATAAGTGTAAGGGGTGTTAGGGTTAGGTGTTAGGGTTAGGTGTTAGGGATAAGTGTGAGGGGTGTTAGGGTTAGGGTGAGGGGTGTTAGGGATAAGTGTGAGGGGTTTTAGGGTGAGGGGTGTTAGGGATAAGTGTGAGGGGTGTTAGGGTTAGGGTGAGGGGTGTTAGGGATAAGTGTGAGGGGTGTTAGGGTTAGGGTGAGGGGTGTTAGGGATAAGTGTGAGGGGTGTTAGGGTTAGGTGTTAGGGATAAGTGTAAGGAGTGTTAGGGTTAGGGTGAGGTGTGTTAGGGATAAGTGTGAGGGGTGTTAGGGATAAGTGTAAGGGGTGTTACGGTTAGGTGTTAGGGTTAGGTGTTAGGGATAAGTGTGAGGCGTGTTAGGGTTAGGGTGAGGGGTGTTAGGGATAAGTGTGAGGGGTTTTAGGGTGAGGGGTGTTAGGGATAAGTGTGAGGGGTGTTAGGGTTAGGGTGAGGGGTGTTAGGGATAAGTGTGAGGGGTGTTAGGGTTAGGGTTAGGGTGAGGGGTGTTAGGGATAAGTGTGAGGGGTGTTAGGTTTAGGGTGAGGGGTGTTAGGGATAAGTGTGAGGGGTGTTAGGGTGAGGGGTGTTAGGGATAAGTGTAGGGAGTGTTAGGGTTAGGTTTTAGGGATAAGTGTGAGGGCTGTTAGGGTTAGGGTGAGGGGTGTTAGGGATAAGTGTAAGGGGTGTTAGGGTTAGGTGTTAGGGTTAGGTGTTAGGGATAAGTGTGAGGGGTGTTAGGGTTAGGGTGAGGGGTGTTAGGGATAAGTGTAAGGGGTGTTAGGGTTAGGTGTTAGGGTTAGGTGTTAGGGATAAGTGTGAGGGGTGTTAGGGTTAGGGTTAGGGTGAGGGGTGTTAGGGATAAGTGTGAGGGGTGTTAGGGTGAGGGGTGTTAGGGATAAGTGTAGGGAGTGTTAGGGTTAGGTGTTAGGGTTAGGTTTTAGGGATAAGTGTGAGGGCTGTTAGGGTTAGGGTGAGGGGTGTTAGGGATAAGTGTAAGGGGTGTTAGGGTTAGGTGTTAGGGTTAGGTGTTAGGGATAAGTGTGAGGGGTGTTAGGGTTAGTGTCAGGGGTGTTAGGGATAAGTTTAAGGGGTGTTAGGGTTAGGTGTTAGGGTTAGGTGTTAGGGATAAGTGTGAGGGGTGTTAGGGTTAGGGTGAGGGGTGTTAGGGATAAGTGTGAGGGGTGTTAGGGTTAGGGTGAGGGGTGTTAGGGATAAGTGTAAGGGGTGTTAGGGTTAGGTGTTAGGGTTAGGTGTTAGGGATAAGTGTGAGGGGTGTTAGGGTTAGGGTGAGGGGTGTTAGGGTTAGGGTGAGGGGTGTTAGGGTTGGGTGCTAAGGTGAGGGGAGGATGATGATAAGGGGGAGAAGAGACACAGGGGTGTCCTTGCAGCAGAGATCAAAAGAGTCCTTCAGGACTGTATTGCACACTGTTTACAGTAGCCTAGCTATGGTTTTCCCTATTGATGCAGTATCACCTACACTCAGCCTCCTCTCAGTAATACTGCAAGTTAGTTATGATTCCAAAATGGCTGCTGTCCATGAGTTAGAAGGCTCTGGAAGGGAGTGTATGCTGCTGATTGGCTGGAATGTGTCTGCTGACTGTGACATGCAGGGTCAAAGTGTGCTCAATGATAAAGTATAGGGTGCGGGTCGAATATCGCATATGTTCGCAGTTCGCCGCTAACGTGAACATGCTATGTTCGCCGGGAACGGTCTCTAATCACATATAATAGTTGTCAAACTACTAGACGAGACGAGCTCGCAAGAACTGCATCCCTCGGAAAGCGAGGGATGCAGTTCTGAACGCACATGCGGACCCTCGCATAGCGGGGGGCCGCATTTGCGCAAGGTGAAGTCTCCCATGTCGTATATGTGTTTGTCCGCCAAGTGTTTGTCCCCAAATGCAGCATTTGCGGAAGGTGAAGTCTGCAATGTCGTAAAACCCACCTCGGAACCAACCTTAACGTAACAAACACCCACACTCACGAAAAATGGCGGAACCGCGCGCACCTAAAAACGACATAAAAAACTTACCCATAGCAAGGGGTGGCACTCAGGACCTCTGAAAGTGAAGTTACACCTCCATTTAAGTCCAAATTCCAGAGTTCAGACACACGAAAATCCCCTAAGCGAGAGAAAAAATGGCCGTTGAAAAAAACGAAAACGAGGCTCATCTCGGAAACCTGCATTAACTTCAGAACCAACCTTTAACATAACAAACACGCACAAAAAATGGCGGAACCGCGCGCACCTAAAAACTGTCAAAACACACCAAATACTCACAAAAACTACATAAAAAGCTTAACCATAGCAAGGGGGGCACCCAGGACCTCTGAAAGTGAAGTTACACCTCCATTTAAGTGCAAATTCCACAGTTCAGACACACGAAAATCAACGAAGCGAGAGAAAAAATGGCTGCCGAAAAAAAATGAAAACGAGGCTCTCAGCCCAGCCACGTACAAATTACTCAAGAAGAAATCCGAGATAAGCGCGGAAAGCCGCAATAACCCCACAGGATCCAAGATAAGCTTGGAGCCCTGCATTAACCCCACATTAACCCCTGCTGCAATGAAAATTCTAAATTCCTGCGTTACAGGTCCTTAAAGGACCGTAGAGGTCCTTAAAGGACCAGCTGTAAAAGAAAACAAATATACACTATCACCCTGTCAATCATGGGGGTCAATACAGACCCCCATAAACCCCTCATTAACCCTGTCACTCATGGGGGTCAATACAGACCCCCATAAGCCCTTCAATAAGCCTGTCACTCATTTGGGTCAATACAGACCCCCATAAGCACTTCATTACCCCCCTCACTCATTGGGGTCCATACAGACCCTCATAAGCCTCTATTTAACCCCATCAGTCCCATAAGGGTATATTAAGACCATTATGGGCCTGTTACAATAATACATTAACCACATAAGTGCCTAAGTATAAACACTACACTGCACTATACCCCCCCAATAAAACATTAAATATATCAACTAAACACCCTCTACACTAACCTATTAACACCTACACTACCTACCTACCCCCTAATAACCCCCCACCACTCTAATTACAGAGAATAAAAAATCCTACAGTCACAAAAAAAAAAATCTTCATTACATAAAATAAAAAACCCATGTCACAAAAAAATATCTACATTACAAAATAAAAAATAACATTACACACCTGAAAAGGAAATACATATAATACATACAATACAAATACATACCATATAATACATACAATACAATACAAATACATACAATTAAATACAATACAATACACCCCTATC
Source organism: Discoglossus pictus (assembly GCA_027410445.1). Lineage (NCBI taxonomy): Eukaryota > Metazoa > Chordata > Amphibia > Anura > Alytidae > Discoglossus > Discoglossus pictus. The sequence continues at coordinate 43,474,109 of CM050163.1, forward strand.
TAACATACATCACACAATCTATCTAAATAAATACCATAATCTAATATACATCCTATCTATATAATAATACATCCCCAATCTATCTAAATAAATACCATAATCTAATATACATCCTATCTATATAATAATACATCCCCAATCTATCTAAATAAATACCACAATTTAATATGCAATACATCCTATGCTATCTATATAAAACGCATACCCCTAGCTAACATACAATAAATGCTATCTATATATAAACTAATCTAATTCTAAGCTAAAATAAAATAATTAAGACCACTTACCTTTGCAGATGTCCATTGAGATCAGCCACCTACGGAAAAAAAAAGTAGTGCAACACGTTTACACTACATAAATAAACATTCTATACATTCTAAATATTCTACTCACCTTTCCGGCATGTCCCGTCCTTATTCTTTTAACCTTCTTCGGAGCGGCATCTGTTAAAAAAAACACAACATTAATACACATACATAAACACAAAAAAAACATAATCTACATTGTACTTACCTCCCCGCGATGTCTCCGGCCTCCTCCGGATCCTCTTCTGCCACGCCCTGTATAAAAAAAATATATACTTACATCCGCACTCGCAGACATCCCCGATGCTAAGGAGGCTCCAGGAGACTTTTCCGGAAGAAAATAGGCAATGGCGCCTTCTGATTGGTTGAAAACGCTGTCTATCAAATTCACCCAATCAGGAGGGGCCATTGTGTGAACCAATCAGAAAGGGATACACCCTAAAATCCCTCTCGGATTGGATAATGCACCTGTCAATCTTTATTTAAACCAATCACAAGGCGCAGATGCCTTCAGCCAAGCACAATGGAATACACCCCCACAGGGTGATTGGTTGGAGCATCTGCGCATTCTGATTGGTTGCACTGACAATAGCCAATCACAATGGAATACACCCCCACGTACTGATTGGTGAAGGATTTGAGCATTCTCATTGGCTATTGTTAATATCAATCAATATTACAGCCAATGGGAAGGCGCAGATGTCTTCACCAATCAGTACGTGGGGGTATATTCCATTGTGATTGGCTGATGGCAATAAAGTCTTAGGATTGGTTCAAATAAAGATTGACAGGTGTGTTATGCAATCAGAGTGGATTTTGGGTTGTATACTTTTTTCATTGGTTCACAATTGGGGTCTTCTCATTGGCTGAATTTGATAGACAGCCTTTTCAGCCAATCAAAAGCCGCCATTGCCAATTTTATTCTGGAACACTCCGTAGGAAGCTCATTAGCGTCGGAGACATCCGCCAGGGCGGATGTGTGTCGTTTTTTTTTTACGCGCAGATGCTTCCGGAGCAGAACACCAGGAGGCCGGAGACATCGCGGAAAGGTAAGTATAATGTAGATTGTGTTTATTTCACGTTGTTTTAGGTTTTTTTTATGTTTACTAATGTATTGTTTTTTTAACAGGAGCAGCGCCGGACAAGACGCCAAGATGGAGGACGTGACATGCTGGGACGTGACATGCTGGGACGGACATGCTGGAAAGGTGAGTATAATATTTAGAATATTTAGAAAGTTTACAATGTTTAGTTATTTCATGTAAACGTCTTGTATTCATTTTTTTATCTTTTTTTACCGTAGGTCGGTGATATGAAGAAACATCTCAAAGGTAAGTGGTCTTAATTATTTTATTGTAGCTTAGAATTAGAGTAGCTATATATAGATAGCATGTATTGTATATTAGATAGTATTTTATATTAGATAGTGGGATGTATATTACATTACATAGTGGGATGAATATTACATAGTGGGATGTATATTACATAGTGGGGTGTATATTACATAGTGGGGTGTATTGTATTGTATTTAATTGTATTGTATCATATTTAATTGTATTGTATTGTATTTAATTGTATTGTATTTAATTGTATTGTATTGTATTATATGTATTTCCTTTTCAGGAGTGTAATTTTTTTTAAATGTAGGGGGGGGGTTGTAATGTATTTTTTTATTTTCTCTAATGTTCTTTTTTTTATTTTTTGTGACTTAGGTTTTTTTTTGTTCTGTAATGTACATTTTTTATTTTTGGTGATTTTATTTTTTTTTATTTTATGTAATGTAGATTTTTGCTTTTAATAAATTTAGTTAGCTCAGGCACACAGTACACTCACATTGTGTGACAAACCGCATTTCAACACTTTCTTTTATTGACCATAATTTTTTGACGGGCAAGTCGCTAGTAACCAAATATTAACTAGAGAACTAGGAATACATAAAAAACAAATGATGGATGACAAAAACAAAATTCTGAAAAGAGAGATAAAATAATTTTGACAGTAGAATATTGTACTACATTATAATAAGAGAAATTAAAGATCAGAGAAAAATATAGAAGCAGTTATAAAAGTTTACAAACCTTTATCCAACTTTAGAAAAAAAAAATATGAATAAAGTACGGATTAGATTGATGCCAGGATTTTTAATATACTGCAAGTCAGTGAATGTCCAGTAATTTAGTAATTATTAATCTATCTATCTATATATATATATATATATATATATATATATATATATATAGATTAATGATGAGTATTGCAATATAATTTGATACCTTTTGTATTGGACAAACGTCTTATTTTTAATGACGAGCTTTCAAGAGGTTCAACCTCTCTTTATCAAGTCTGAAGCAATACTAACATGAGATGGAACAGCAGATGCAGAGATAGTGGAGACAGCATCTGACATCATCAGTATAATACAAATATGGGGAATAAATACAACATATTAAAGGAAACATATTTACACATATACATCAATATATACATGAATAAACAGAGCACTGTAGTCCACAGTGAAATTTTTCCTGATGGAAAAACAACTCACCAAGAGTGCTAATTAGGGTGTAATAAGAAACAAATCACATGCAATTCTGATAATGTGTTAGAAAACCCAAGTCTATATTAAGTTCTGTATTTTTAGTGTCGAAGAATGTGATCATCTTTATTTCAAATGCTTTTCTCTCTTGGATGTTTTAAAAATTTTCCTCTGAGTATTTTGAGTTTTGGATGGAGTAATCATTCTGGCTACAATGGTGTCTCACTGGGCTGCAATTACTGTCTTCATTATGCTTTCTTATTGAATGCCTGTGTAAATTCATCCTTAAATGCATTTTTTGGCCGGTCTCTCCAATGTAACAGCCTGTGTTACATTGTATTATATAAACCACATTGGACAGATGATCACTCCATCCAAAACTTAAAAGTAAAAATACTCAAAATATATACACATACACATTCATTTATAGGTTTAAGACCAATTTAACTTAAAAAAAAATATTAATCTCATATTAAAATAAGCAATACATTTTAAGGGACTGGCTATGCATTGCACTAACAGTTTTTATCTACAGTAAATCTTTTCCCAACTATTTAGGCTGCTGTATGCTAATGTGCAACTCAGTATGCTAGTGTGTGGCCCAGAATATCTGAAAAGGGTGTGAGAGGGGCCGGTCTATAATGCCCAGATATCTTTGCAGGTCTTTATTTTGACCACTACAGAGACAGACAGGCATACTGTAATCCGAATTAACACATCAAATCATTTGATTATAAATGAGTGTATCATGCATCTGACATCGCAATCACATGGAATTTCCTAGGACTGATTAATTTTGTGAAAAAAAATGAGAACACAATATATAGCAGGTTCTTCATGCTCTTTAAGCAAAAACTAAGAATACAACTTGATTTTCTCCTTTGCATATATTTCATTATATGCATTTCCTTGATTTGCAAAGTGCCAAAATACTCTGTTGTACAGTTAAGGCCAAAACAACATTAACACAATGCAAAAAAAAAAAAAAAAGAATGGGGGGGGCCCTGTCTTTGAGCTTAAAATCAAATGTACACAGTTCTTTCCCTAAAGCACATAAGAAGATTTAAAACTCGCGAGTTTACAATCTAAAGGATTCTCACAATTAAAATTCCACCTTTTTTTGTTGGTGTATTATTACCTAACTAGCGACTTGCCCGTCAAAAATGACGGTAATAAAATTTTAAGCCTGGCAATGCTGTTTGCCACACAATGTTCCAAGCCTTGCGGGCTCTAAATAAAATTTACGATGCTAACACCACCATTTTTTTTCAAGGACCTAACTCGGCAGCCGATGGGAGGACGACAAATGACGCCAATTGAATAGCAAATTCGCTTTTAACCTTATTTATGGGGCCCATAAGTGAGGTTGGAAGCTAATTTTCTATTCAATTGGTGTGTTTTGGCGGCCACCCAATAGCGTCCGAGTTACGGGCTTGAAAAAAAATGGCAGCGTTTTTTTTTCAAGCCCGTAACTTGGAAGCCGTTCAGAGCCTCTCTTGCGAACCTTGCGATCAGCGCCTTTAGCACTCATTGAGAGGCTCTCCAGACCTCTAACTTGCGAGCCTCGCAATGAGCGCCAAAGGTACTCATTGCGAGCCTTCCCCCCCTCTACTTTATGGGTTCCTAGATGAGTGCCGAAGACACCCATTGCAGAACCCGCAACTTTTGCAAACGATAACTTTTAACATAGCGTTACCAAAAAACTTGCAATGCTGACAACTATATATATATATGATTGTTTTAGGCATTTACATTTATTACTAGGGAATTACTGGGGCCTGCAATGAGAGCAATATTTAACATTGCGTGACGACAACTCGCAGTTACGACAATTAGAATATGTGATTTCATTAATTCTAGTTTATGTATTTTTTATTCTATTAGGCATACAAAAATGCAAGATTGTAAAAATTCTGCAGAGCATTTCGGTCACTTATAAATTATTTATATTTATATATTGAACTGCCATTGAGTTTGATTATTTCACTAAACAAGCAGCCCTATTAAATTCCCCCAAGGTGTAAAACCGTAACACGTAATGAAGCCCGCAAGACTTACAGCTATTAAATTGGCACCTTAAAGCTACCCGAAAACAATCTGCGGGTTACAGGCAGAAAAATCCTACCGGCTGTTGAAATCTGAACTCCGTTGCCGCAAAGCTTTTGATCAGTAAAGCCTGTAACTGGTACGTTGGAAAATCCTTATTAAATTGCTACTAATCCACTGGCGTTCAAACCCGTAACTCGCAAATGGAGGCAAAAAGCCTACAGGAATCAGGGGGGATAAAGTCCTATCCGTAACACTGTGAATGCAAATATCAACACACATACTGTACTTAAAATCAAAGGGAAAGTGACGTTAGGTATTAAAATGAATATCACAATGTTCTCAAGCTCATAAATCTGCAATATAAAATACTTTTTTTAACGTTTAATTTCTGTGTTACATATAATAGAATTGCATGAACTAGAATATAATATTTACTGATATATTATTATTGCGGGTCCGATCGTAACTTGTAATTGAAACCTAAAAAGCTTTGAAATCTAACCTCCATTTTTCAGTGACGTAATGATCTCTTTTACCATTGGCTCCGTCTAAACCCATAACTACGGGTTTGACTAATTGATTATGTTCACGGCCGCACATCCAACGTGTGCAAGAATGGTTTATGGGTTTGCTTCTCCGGCCCGTTGGTCACAGCATGGTTGAATGTAATAGCTCTGTAACTCCGGTGATTTTCAAGCCTGCAGGCTTTTCGAGTGTACCGGTGCCGCTACGAGCTTCGACTTAAATAGGGCTGTAGGTCTGAACGTAATTACTGCCTGCTGCAAAACTCTTGGAGGGTGATCACATATGTAAGACTAATACATTTAAGAATAAGCAGGCTGTTTGTCTAATTTCCATAGCAATACCAAGGGTCTCATTAAATTCCAAGTAAAAATTTGCAGCAGTTACAGACCGAATACATTGAACAAGACCACAAGTACGGGGCCGAAGCCTCAAAACCGCACCCGTAAATAGCATTACCGATTTAGAAACAGCCAATAGTAAATGAGACCGTCATCATGATGTCAGTAAAACATAGAATGTTAGACTAATTAGTGCCAATAAGTAAAACATGGCGTTTAAACGTCAATCAATTAGCGATTAGATGCCCGATATGGGATCGTGCTTGCAAACTAGCGATGTAAAAATCTATAAAAGTGAATGAAGAAAATGTTCCAGTCCATGTGGATAGCCTGATCTGTATTAACTCCTTGATTCCCAAGATTGATATAACACAGAAATAAAACCTGAAAATAATAATCTTTGAATGGAGATTCAAAGAGCTTGAGGCTGTTGTGCAATTAATTATAATGTCTTACATCGCTTTCCCCATATTTTAAAGTGCAGTATTGATTTTATTTGCTTTTATAGTGTTACGAACAGATGTTTAAACCCCTTGCAAGTCCTCTCTAGTACTCTTAGGATTTTGGGCTACATTTGCCATTTACGGGTGTGAAAGCAATTGCGGGCTTGAGGAATTGTAGCAATTTTTATAGCGGTTTGAGATTTTAGCAATTGTCACATTTGCCGGCTTGAAAGATCAAAGGCTTAGCTGGGTCGGAGTTACGATTTTGACAGCCTGTAGGGATTTTCAGCTTGTAACCCGAAAATAGATTGCGGGTAGCGAAGAGAGGCCAATTTAATAGCAGTAACTTTTGCGGGCTACATTATGGGCTACAGTGTGTACAATTTGGACAATTTAATGAGGTCCCAAGTTAGCAACCAAAGTACTCAGAGTCCAGTAATTTATCCAGCAAAAAATGTCCATGGACATGAATGAGCTAATTGGTAATCTAAGCTTTTGCTAAATTAAATTATATGATAGGACCAAATAAAATTTGTTGTATGCAATGTGAAGTTGGGATGCACTAAATCAAATAATTTCCTATAAGTTGTTTTAACATTTATAAAGTTATGTTTCCCTACATATTGTAAATATGATATTCCAGTGTCTATTTATTTTTCAATAGTTCTATTTATTTTTCAATAGTTCTAAGATCAGTTACTCATATGTCTTTAGAACAATGATCTTAAATATAGTACAACAAAGTTGAAAAACCTAAGGAATGGAAAAAGTAATCATGTCAATGTAACTGCGTAACCATATTTATAAATAAATAAATAAATATATATATAAATATATATATATATATATATATATATATATATTTATATATTTGAGCAGATCTAATGTCATTTATGTTATCTTTCCTAGGTTTATCAATGGCACATGGAGCTGACACTGGCATTTGAACCACAACCTTGTTTGTTATGCTATTGCTTTTAGAATCAGTCCCGATTGTCAAAGATTTCCTGCTATCTAATGATAAATTCATCATTGTTCGTAAAGGAAACAGTAAATCAGAGATAAGAGCAGTAAAATCCAACCTAATATTTATAAATGATTATTTTAATTTTTTTTATTTTTTTTTATTCTTTTTGTAAACATTCACATTTTACATAATTTACAAAGTAGTACAAAATGTAAATTTTTCCTGCATATATTTCGTTATATCATTTAATATCATCATATGTTGCTTATAAAGAACAGGAAAAAAAAACAATATTTAGCATCTTTCACACCATTCATTCTATTACTGAGGTTTTTCTTTTTTTCTTTCTTCTTCCTTCCCTTTTATTTATTACTTATTTAACAATATTTATGAGACTTATATCTATTGATTAATACAGAAGGAATAGAGGGGAAACCATTTTTTTTTTTACTTATTAATATATTTTTCCCAATACAACCAATTTATATAGGGATTTTTTTGTTGTTGGGCCTATTGAGGGCCAATCCTTTTCCAAAGCATAATTTCTTGAAACTGAATTTATCACTTCCTGAGTATTCTTCCAATATTTTAATATAATTTTTTTTGCCATTAGCATAATATGAGATATTAAATATTTGAGGCCTGGGGGTGATATATTTACTTCCAAATGTAATATCATATGCTCTATTTTAAGATTAAACTAGGAACCCGCTATTGTGGTGATTTGATGTTTACACTGGAGCCAAAACGATTGAATTTTTTCACAATCCCACCACATATGTTGGAGGGAATCTTGTTTACCACAACTTCTCCAGCACAAAGTTTGTGAGGAGCTATTAAATCTATTAATGACTACAAGAGTTAAATGCCATCTTTTGATTTTTTTAACTAATTTGAAAGCTTTTTTCCAACTCTCTATTGTTCATTCTTTCTTTAAATCTCTCTCCCAGGTTTTAATTCTTGTTATTTTTTTTAATTTTCTAGAATTATTAATAATTTTTTTGACATTTTTATATTAGATGAGTTTTATTATTCAATAAAACAAATTGCTCAAAAGGGAGCCTGCTCATTCATATTTTTTTATTTGTATCCGATTTGTAGCAAACTATTCTGTAATGTTAGATAATGTAGCCATTTGAAACTCTTAGGGCCTCATTCTATTATCGGCCGTAGGAGATGCGGGGCCGCAAGGATAAGCTATTCGCCTATTCTATTCCCTTTTCCGGCCGGGGATTCCGGCACGCTTGCGGCCGGCACCTTGCTATCCCTTGCGGCCGCACGCGCCGGAGGAAAGCCTTTGATCTTAAACGGCCGCAAGAGTTTCGGCCGTAAGAAAATCCTGGTTGCTATTCAATTGCTCCGGGAAACCTCTCTGCAAGGCTAAAACCGAGCTGCAGCTTACTTGCAGCAAAAAGATCCCGCAGGCACACAATTAAGTACATTTTAAAGCCATAATAAAGCCATCCTGCACTCTTATGAGACTATAAAGTGATTGTAGGTTTTAGCATTAATAGCACAATATTCCCCTACACTTAAATCCGTAAATACATTTTATTTGAATTTATATCAAATATCCATGGAAAAAGTCCATAGGGCTTTGAGCACCTCAGACCCGCCCACGCTGCGGCCGGAAAATAAACAGTTAATGTAATCTCGGATTTGGGCTGATGTACAAGCTTGAGAGGGGGTTGCTATTAATCCTCATGTCCCCCATAATGATCCCTAGCATTTACAGAGCTTTACAGTGCCGTCTTGAATTTATTTTTGCATTTAAAGATTTCTGAGCTTACGGCCGATTGCAAGATATACGACCGGCCATAAGGGGATATCCTTGCGGCGCTGTATAATTGAATTGCAAGGTAACAGGAGCCCCGCAAGGAATCACTGCTTTGCGGCTGATTTACGGCCAATAATAGAATAAGGGCCTTAGAATTTATTTTCTTGGATATATTCTCCTGACTAAGTAGGTTTCCGTTTAGATAAAGATCCACCATTAATAAGAGTGATAAAGTTATTATCAACACTGGACAACAACTCTATTGGGGCTCCTAATGATGGATAACTACAAATGTTCATATTCTTTTTATTTTTGTAAAAAAACTTAATCAATGATAATCTGGTAAGATTTAGTATCATTCTCTTTTTCATCTGTGAAGACCAGATTACCATATGCAATGAAATGGGATATAGAAATTCTTGTTCAATCTTGTACCACCTCATTTTCAGGTCTAATTTATTCCATCTTTCTGTACAAGCCCATATTATTGTGTCATGGATATCTGCAATTGCTGGGGATGAAATTCCACCTTCAATGAATGGACTTTTAACTATAGATATTTTTAATCTGGGTTTTTTCCCCCATGTAAGTAAGGATCTATCATCTTCTGAATGAATACTTCGGGGAAACTTCTGGAATTGCTCTGAAAATATATGAGATTTTAGGAATTATTGTCATTTTTATTATTGCTATTCTTGCCATCCATGACATTTTCAGAGCCTTCCATTCAGTCAAAATAGATCTTATTTGCTTGCTTATATGTTCAATGTTTACTTTCAGTATCCTATTTACTTTAAATGAAAATTTTAAAACCCAAATGTGTGATATATCCTGATTTCCAGTTGTAATTATAGATATTTTTTAATCTTAATATTTGATCTTTACTTATCCCTCTTGATATTACATCAGTTTTCAAATAATTTATTTTTAAATATGTTAAATAACCGTATTCTTCCAGGATATTTTGCAGAGGATATAAAGATTTGTCTGGATCTACTAGTGTCAAAATTATATCATCCACCAAGAGTTGTATTTTATATTGTATTTTCCAATTTTATTCCAGTTGTATCTCTAATTAATTGTGCAAGGGGTTTTATAAATAGTACAAACAACAATGGATATAATGGGCAGCCTTGGCGGGTGCCATTTGTGATTATGAATTTCTCTGTTTCAAAGTCGTACCCCGGAATTATTGCTCTAGGGCTTGAATATAGGGCTCCTATTGCATTGAAACAGAAATTTGCAAAACCAAATTTTAACATGACTGCCTTTAAAACATGATATTCAGCATGGAAACCCCATTCTTATTTGAATAGGGCATTATGTCCATAAGGAGCCTAGTGTTATCTGAGGTTTGTCTACTGGTTAAAAAAAACAGTTTGATCTGGATGTATTAGTTTCAGAATAATAGAGTTTAATCTATTGGACAATATTTTTGAGTACATTTTTATATCTTCTTTTAGGAGCGATATGGGTCTGTAGTTTATATAGTTCTCTGGATTGTTACCTGGTTTCAAAATATTTATCATTCTAGCTTCTGTCATTTCGGGCAGTATCTCACCTTTATATTTTAGATAGATTGTAGTATTGATTATCATAGCGATCTATACCTGGCGCTTTATTTGTTTTTAAATTTTGAATTACCTTTATAATCTCTTTCTGGGTAATTTATTTATTTAATATCTCCAGATCTTCTTCTGATATTTTTGGCAAACTAATCTTTGATAGAAACTCATCAATGTGTATTTTGTTTGGTTTTATTAACCCTTCATTTGTATCAAGGTTGTATAATGTTTTATAGAATTTTAAGAAAATACCCCCTATTTCTTTGGGCTGAAAATTATGTTTATTATCCTGGTTTATTAAAAAGTTTATTTTTTGTTGTTGTTTAGTTTTCTTAAGTTTATTTGCCAAAAAATTTGCCCGTTTTATTACTCAGAAAATAATGTTGTTGCTGAAACCGCCAAATTAGCCTATCTAATTGGAGTTGTAAAATGTTTTTGATTTGAAGATTTATTTTGTTAATATCAATAGTGTAAGCTTTATGGGGGTTTACTTTATTTTGTTTCTGTAAATTATCTAGTTCCAGGTATAATTCTCTAAGAGGTTTAGCGTTCTTTTTTCTAATATTCACGCTTTGGAAATTAAAATCCGCCGAATAACAGCCTTGTGGGCACACCAAACAATAGATTTTGAAATATGAGAGTTGACATTATCTGAAAAGAAATTATTTATTTCTTTTTTTCACATCTTTAATTTGATCTTGATCTCTAAATATAAAGGTATCTATTTTCCAATGTTTTCTTTTTTTATTATACTGATTATCACTGATGCTTAAACTAATCAAAGAATGATCTGACCATGGAACTGATATTATATCAGCTGAATGAGTAATGTTAAAAATTGTATTATCTGTAAAAAAGATAGTCAATTCTCGAATAAGAATTATGTCTCTTGGAAAAGAAAGTGTTATCTCTACTCTCTGGGTTAAATAGTCTCCATATATCCAATAAATCATAATTTTGTATTTCTTTATAGAATTTCTGAGCTGTATCATTTATAGTTCTATCTGATTTAAGTGTTTTTTGTGATGATCTATCATTTTTAGGGTCAATAATCATATTATAATCCCTCCATATTAGAGTTGCTCCTTTTTTCACCTTATATGCTGTTTTTAACATCTTTTGCAGAAAGTTTATTTGTATCTTATTGGGTATATAAATATTAAGCAAAGTTATATCTATATTATTTACTTTCCCAATCCAGATAATTTATTGACCTTCTGAGTCAATTATTGTATGTTCTTCTTTAACTTGTAGGTGTCTACTAAATATGATAGATACTCCTCTAGTTTTAGTTCTGTAACAAGAATCAATTGAATCCGAGAGATATTTATTTCTAATTTTATAAGTCGTACCTATCTTCCAATGTGTCTCCTGGAGACATATTATGTCTGATTTAATTTTTAGGAGATTATTCATAATTGTATTTCTTTTTTGAGGGGAATTAATACCCTGTGTATTAACAGATATTATTTTTTATCACCATTGTCTTTTCTAAGACTATGTGTCTTTCCCAGATTATGAGCAGGACTTAAATGGTATCCACTCATTCCTCCTGCATTTCTTCTATATCTTTCTTTAAAAAAAAACTCTACTAACCCATTCATACACACATACATTATCCTTCTTTTATGGGAACTTAACTCCCAATATATCTCTCCCATAATGGGTGTGTCGATTCGACAAAGGAAATGTTAAGTCCTTTTTATCCAAAATAGCACTGTAATGTATTCTTGCTTAACGGTGGTTCATATCCCAATCTATCTCAGTACTTAAAACAACTATACCATCCCAAAAATGCGACATCAAAGGGAAGGGGTGGAAAGAGGAGGGAAAGAGACGTACCCCATCCCCTCCCCAACACAACCCATCCTCAATATTTATACTTCACAACATTGCATAATTCTCAACAATATGGATATTGTCCTTGAATCTAAACAAATTCCAATTTCCAACCCCCCGAGATCCATATATTATTTATAAGGTCTTTTGTATTACTATCTGATCTAGGATATGTTTCAATCATTTCCTTAATTTAATCCATATTAACTTTCTGAATTTCTTACAATGTTTTGTGTGTTTCTTCAATAAATCAGTCAATTCACAGCGGTACTGAGACAAGAAACAACAAGAAAAAAAATAAAATAAAAACCCTGATAAGGGGGTAAGGGTGGAGGGGAGGGGAAAAAAGAAATTAACCCTCCCCCTCCCATATTTTCATCCTTAACTTTTATACATCCCAGTGACAGATAACAAATTAAATTTTTCTAATAAATTGAGGTCTATATATCATTAATTAAATCTCGTTTTTTATTATCCAATCTAAAAGATTTTCCCATTTGTTCCCCTTTTTTCTCTCCTTATCCAATTATCTATTTTTCAAACAACAATATCTTCCCTTTACCCCTCTTACTGTAAGTTATGATTACTACTCTTTACATTCTACGGGAATTGTTTGATTTATTGAAATGTGTTTATTTGTAAAAAAAATAAAACACTCCTTTTAACCCTTATATTTGTGAGAATGTGACTTCACATCTATTGTGTTTTGTGATCTTTCCTCTATCTTTGTGAATATATTAATATTTTAAGTTTGTATATTTTCTTGTAAGGTAAAATATAGCTAAGCTAATAATTAATTTTAAAGGGATTATTCTATTAGTCAAATGTGCTTCATCGATATCCTTTTCTTTTTTCTCCCTTTCCCCCCCTTCTTTTCTCCCTTTTTCCCTTTCTTTCCCTTCACTTTACAACTTTATATAAATCATTTGTGATGTTGTGTATAAATTATATTGTCTTTAATGATAAATAGTATGTGAAAAGTGTATTTCTAATGATATAATGTGCTTAAGTATTTTAATTATTTCTCTCTTTATAGATATTTTTTCTTTTTTCTTCCCCTTCCAAGATTTGAAGAGAAAAAAAATAAAAATCTTATCATGTGATTAATTTCCACTCTGGAGTCTTAATCCACAAGTCTATTTGCTTGTTCTTGTCCTCGTATGCTATATTCCAATCTGTTTTTTCTCCTTCTTTAACTGTTTTTATTAGATAACAGTGGGAATCCTTCAAGATTAAAATTCTTGCTGGTGACCTCCATTTGTAAATCAGTTTTTCTCTTCTCAATGCTTGGGTTATATGTAAATATTATTTTCTTCTGGTCAATTTGGCTGCGGGTAGATCCGAAAAAACGTTTAAAGTTTCATATGGGGCATCTAAACTTTTTTTCTTGAAGTTTGCTCTCAGTATAGCTTCTTTTCTTGGTAAAAAGTGTATTTTTGCTAGCACATCTCTTGGCACAGTACTTCCTAGATATGATGGAAGTGGTAATCTATGGACAGAGTCAATTTTTTTATCTTTATGTAGTATAGAAGGATCTAAAATTCCAAAAAATTTAGTCATATATTCTTCCAAATCTGGATCTGTGATTGTTTCCGGGATTCCCCTAAATCTTAGATTATTCCTTCTGGATCTGTCTTCCAAATTTATAATTTTTTCATTTAGTTCACATACTTTTTTTCTAGACTTGCAGTGTATGTTATCAAATTATTATGATCCACTATTAGATTATTGAATTTACTTTCCAAATTATAAGTTCTAGATCCAATTTCATTTATAATCTTTGTGTTCTCAGTACTTTGTTTTCTGTTTGAAACTCTGCAAATAATAATTTCATTTTTGAAATAGTGATAATTTCCTCCTGTTCTATTAGTATCATTGTTGATTTATTAGAGTCAGAGGAACTCAAAATATTCTGTTTATTGACAGGTTCACTCATTATTTGTTCTGAGATTGACTTCTCCATGGATTTTCCTTTATTTATTGGCAAAAAAATTGATGTGTCCTCTGAGATATGTTTTTATTTTCTTTAACTTTTGATTTAGAAGCCATTATTATTGATAACAATCTAATCACCAGAGATTTGGCTTTATCTTTTATTTGAATTGACTACTTTATTAGGCAGAAAGCTTATTTATAGCTCAAAACACACTTTCCACTTGGCACATGATATCAAGAAGCTGATTTATACATGACTCAATAGATTTTACTTCATTAGTGGTCCTCAAGGAATATACTTCCACACTATTATATCGAAAACTGCCCTTTTATTTGCAATGAATGGTATTATTTTATGTTGTCCTTTCATAATTCAAGAATTGTGTGTTCAATCATCATTCTAGAAATCTCTTACATCTTATCCTACAACCTACCACTGTTCATTTATTTATATATGAGGTTCTTTGCATGAGGTGTAAATTCACCTTTAAATTAGAGTGAACCAATTGTTGTCTCTATTAGAGTCTTTCTTGTCCTTAAATGGACTTTTAAGTGTTTTAGGGTTTTGATATTTGGTTGCACTTTATTTAATGTGTTTCTCTTAAATGCATAAAAAGTGCTGTGGTAATTGGCACTATTTGTAATCCTTGGATATAGTGCTCACTCCTTATGATCTGATTATATTCACTTATAACCACTTCCATAACAGGAGGAGCATCTCTATAAATTTAATATGAATAACTGTTTCAATTGTATGGCTATTTTATTCCATTTATATACTGAACACCCGTCACCTTCGAACACGTCAAATTACACAGATTTCAATATGCTATTATGCAGCTATCTCAGCCAATTATGTTGTTTCCAGCTTTGTTCTGAGTAGATAGAGTTAAGTGTATGTCCCCCCCACTTCATTTCCTATTTTTTTTTTAAACTTTGATTGTCATTCATCGCTTGTTTGTTCTCTATTTGGGGTTAATATGTTATGGTTTAGCAGTCCTCTCACACCATGCAGCCCTGCAATGTGTGAGAGCTGCAATATTTCTTCCAAACAGTCTTTCCCCGTGAGAACTTACAGTTAGCTGGAATTCAAGGGACTTTCTAGGGGGATCATACTCTTAAAGTCGAAGGACGAAGGCGTTTTCCATCCTCCACCTGTTAACGGGTCTGGAACCTTGGCGTCTTCGGCGCCCTGAGGGTGAGTGGCGTGTTCTCAGCGTTGTGCGGCTCTCCTTGCGACCTATGGGCGAGTCATGCGTCCTGCATGCTCATTTCCGGTTACCCATCTCATGATTTTCATTTTAAGCTTAAAAATGATATATATTTTAAGAAATGTATCTGTCTTATAATTGTCAAAGTAAGGGAGTTAGTAAACCATTCATAATCACACCTGCAGCTTTATATTAATTTCTTATTTAGGTTTTGAGCTCAGTTAGAGAGAAATGAGGTTTAGGTAATGTTCTCAAATTATTAGCATTTTATTTTAATTTCTTACATAGTTTTTAAATTCGTAGTGTAATAAGACATAAAAATATATACAAAACATATTTTTCCTCTTTTCCTCCCACTGCACTTTCTGTCACAGTCTGAGAATAGGAAAAGCTCAGGCCAAAAGTGGTATGAAAATAAACAAAAAATATTAACCTTTTTTTCAACAATAAATTGGAAATTTGTACATGCTGATCTTTGCTACTTAAAAGTCACAAACGCTGAACCATTACAGAGGCCCTGTAGGCACTTATGTTTTAATACTTGAGCATTTTCTTGGGAAGTGGGAACTTTCCCTTGTACTAAGCAGCCTGTGCGTGTTTGGTATTTTGCCAGCTTTGACTACAAAAAGTGTAATTGTTACGTTTTTCTAAAGATTCTCCACTTAATGTTTGTTATCAGGCTTTGGTGGCCCCAGAACTGCATGGTTGTGGATAATTAGTTAGAACTGACATTAGTAGAAAAATCCAATGTGTATGCATTTTGTTCTATACTATTAACAGAACATGAGATTCTGTAAATATCAGCACATTTAACGTGTTTTGCATTTTATAAACAAATGAAAAAAAAGCTAATTCAATAAGATTACAAGCTGATGCTCCCCAGTAAATAAAGTTACAAATTAAAATGAATGCATGTGATACTATCATTAAACAGAATGGCAAGTTAGTTATGCAAAAATGTTCATTTCTGTTACATTTGCATTTCTGAAAACATGTTCTCACTTTCCTGTTTACTGCATATTCTCAGTAAAATTTCATTGTTGAAGTCGTTTTTTATTGGTGGAATTATAGAATGATGCTATAATAATTTATTATAATAATCTATTAAACTTATTTCCAAAAGTTATATTTGCTCAGGGGAGAATATACTAGTAAACATGGTATTTTTTTTTTTTTTTAAATCCAGAATTAACCAGTTGTGTGAGTAATGAAACCACTAACCAGAACTGTCATAAAGTTTTGCACCTTCGATGCTGGTCTTTGCAGTCACAAGCAGAAAAAGATCCAACGAGTCAGAACGAAAGTAATAAAAAAAAGCAGAAATACATCATCTGTTCACAAGACATGTACCAAACAAATAATATTTACTACATAAAATTAGGAAAATAACATCTGCTGCCTTTGTTCTTTCCATTATGTGTGTTTATAAATTGCTTTTCAGCAAAAAGTTACACAGTAGATATTTGTTAAAATCTATGCGTGGCATCACCTAGAACAGTTGCTTTCAAACTTGGCTACCAAACCTCTCTGGACCATCTCTGAGATCCATACCATTTTTAATTGGCCATAAACACAATTAGACAGGGAGAACACATTATATGAACACTTTATATGAATTGTATATAACATTATATGAATTTCCTTATTTGCAGGTGATCTGTAACTGGATGAAATCCTGAGCATATTTACAGCAATCTTGTACGAAGTGAATGCTCCTTAAATATAACAAAATGTATTACAATAGGTACAATATCCTGGTTCCTAAATTTATAGACACTTTAAAGAACTGTTGACATGAACGGATGGATACAATAAGGGAAGAAGGATAAATATAATATATAAAGATAAGACAAAACTATAATTCAGTGTAATTAAAATACAACTAGGAACAAGCCCTAAACCCAGAAGGGATAGGGGGTAAACTGCAAATAGCCTAGGAAGTGCTACTTTGTCAATGAAGCTGTGAGCTATACCATGTAAAGTCACCCAAGATGGGCAGGTCATAGCAGAGAAGTCAGACAAATTGCTGTCCACTGGAGACGTAAACTGCAATCCACTCCAGTAACGTTACTAAGAAAAGACATTATGAAATGGCACCGGAAGATGAGTCTCACAGCTCAGAAGCTGCCTTCCACATTACTGAGGAAGAGCAGAGGGCGAGTACAAGTAACACCAGATCTAATGAAGTGGTTGGGCCAAAGCCGAAAGGACACCCAGCTGCGGATGTGTCTGGAGGGGAAAGGAAAGTCTGAATATAAGCCTATAGTCAGAGAAGATATTTATGGTGGAACTAGCGATAATGTTGAATGTTTGTGGATAGAGTTAAATAGCGGAGGAGCAAATTCTAAAATAATATTGGTAGAAATATGCTATGAACCCCAAAATATAAGTGAAACTGAGGAAATACAATTATTGTTACAGATTGTAAATGCAGCTAAGCATGAGCAAGTTCTAAAAATGGGATATTTTAATTACCCTGAAATAAACTGGATAAATGAGACCAGCAGTTCAGCTAAGGGGAGCAGGTTCTTGAGTACACTCAGGGATCATTATCTGGCCCAGGTTGTGCAAGAGCCTGCTAGAAATGAAGCTACCTTAGGTTTACTCATTACAAATAATATTGATATAGTATCTAATGTTGGAATAGGGCAACCTTTGGGAAACCGTGATCACAACACAGTCTCATTTGAGATTTAATTAAAAAACACAAAACTGTAAGGAGCTAACACAAACTCTTACATTTTAAAAGGGCAGATTTTAAGGGTCTAAGGGCAGCAATACAAAGTATAGCCTGGGACAGAGAACTGATGGGTAAAACTACTGAACACAAATGGACAACATTTAAATCCTTACTAAATATACACACACATCGGCATAATCCGTACTAAATATACATACGTATCACCATATACCACGTGGGAATAAAAGTAAAAGGAGTAAATCATATTCAGTGTGGCTTAACAATGATTTAAAGATGAAGATGGGGAGTAAAAAACAGGCATTTAAATTATATAAACAAGAGGGGACAGAGACTGCTTTACGGGAATACAAGGAAATAAACAAGGCTTGCAAAAGTGCTATTAGACTGGCTAAAATAGAAAATGAAAAATTAGTTGCAAAAGAGAGAGACTAACCCTAAAATATTTTTTTTAATTATATTAATGGAAAGAAGGCCAGGAAGGAAGCTATAGGAACATCACAAAGTGACACAGGCCGTCTGATAATTAGTGGCCAGGAAAAGGCAGATGAGCTAAATAGGTTCTTTCTTCTGTATACATAAGGGAGGTATCACTGCAACATAATGGGGCTACACTACCTTCACCAAATAATTGGTTAAGGGAGGAAGAAATCCAAAAGAGGTTGGGAAAAATAAATGTTAATAAAGCCCAAGATCCTGATTGGATACATCCAAGGGTACTGAGGGAACTGGGTTCTCTAATAGCCAAACAATGATATTACATTTTTCTAATTTCACTCAACACTGGGTCGCTACCAGAGGACTGGCAAAAAGCAGAGGTGAAACCTATATTTAAGCAGGGTCCAAGAGCAAATGCAGGGAATTATAGACCAGTGAGCCTCACTTCTGTAGTGGGAAAGCTTTTAGCAGGGTTAATAAGAGATAATATGCAAGAACATGTCTATTTGAACAGGAATATAAGTAGGAGTCAACATGGATTTATGAGGGATCGGCCATGTCAAACAAATCTAATTAGTTTCTATGAAGAGGTTAGTAGGAACTTGGATAAAGGTAACTCAGCTGATGTGGTCTTTTTGAATTTTGCAAAGGCCTTTGATACAGTGCCACATGGAAGACTATTGTGCAAACTAAGGGATACAGGAATCTGCCCATGGCTAAAAGATAGGAAGTAAAGGGTTGTGATAAATGGAACAGACTCCGATTAGACTAATGTGGTAAGTGGAGTTCCTCAGGGTTCAGTATTATGTCCTCTCCTTTTTAACATATTTATTAATGGCATAGAAGGGGGACTGGAAATAAGTGTCTACATTGTTGCTGATGACACAAAGTTGTGCAAGATAATTAAATCAGATAGTGATGTACTTTCCATCCAAAGGGATTTACATACATTAGAGGAATGGGCATCTAAATGGCAGATGAGATGTAATACAAATAAAGTTAAAGTTATGCACCTGGGAAGGAAAAATAGCCATGCAATTTATAATCTTAATGGAGCAAATCTAGGGGTATCAGACATTGAAAGGAATTTGGGAGTACTTGTGAACAACCACCTAGGTAACAGTGCTCAATGCTAAGCAGCAGCTGCACAGGCAAGTAAAATATTAGCATGTATTAAGAAGGGTATAGAACCAAGGGAAGCAAATATAATTCTGCCACTATACCAATCCCTAGTATGCCCTCATTTGGAATATGGAGGGCACCACTTCATAAAAAGGACATTTTAGAGCTAAAAAAGGTACAGAGGAGGGCAACAAAACTAATAAGGGGCATGGAGGGCCTAAGTTATGAAGAAAGGCTAACCAAATTAAACTTATTTTCCCTAGAGAGGAGACATGATTACATTATATAAATACATCCAGGGTCAGTATACAGCTTTGTCAATTGAGCTTTTTGTGCCAAGAGGTTTTCAACTGACAAGAGCACATCCCTTGAGGTTAGAAGTAAAAAGATTCCCCCTTAAAGAATGAAAAGGGTTCTTCACAGTAAGGGTGGTTAATCTGTGGAATTCTCTACCAGAGGAGGTGGTGACAGTGAATTTGATAAATAACTTTAAAAAAGGAATGGATACAGTGGGGTAGGGGGTGGGGGGGGGAGCATTTGATTCCCTGCTGATTTTGAATGTTTGTCCACTGCCAAATAAATTATCTATAATGTTAATAATGTCTATAATGTTATAATGTCTATAATGTTAATGGTAGGTGTATTTTAACAGTGAGAGGCAGAATAACAAAATAAAAAAAGAAAAAGGCATGTAAAAAAAGTTATATATTGATTTGCAGGTCAATGAGGGAAATAAGTATTTGACCCCTTGTTGGCAATCACAGAGGTCAGACGTTTCTTGTAGTTGGCCACCATGTTTGCACACATCTCAGGAGGGATTTTGTCCCACTTCTCTTTGTAGATCCTCTCCAAGTCATAAAAGTTTTGAGGCTGATGTTCAGCTCCCTCCACAGATATTCTATGGGATTAAGGTCTGGAGACTGGCTAGGCCTCTCCAGGACCTTAATGTGCTACTTCTTGAGGCAGTCCCTTGCTGCCTTGGCTGCGTTTTTTGGGGTCATTGTCATGCTGGAATACCCATCCACAACCCATTTTCAATGCGTTGGCTGAGGGAAGGAGGTTATCACCCAAGATTTTGACACTACATGGCCCTGTCCTTCATCCCTTTGATGTGGTGCAGTTGTCCTGTCCCCTTAGCAGAAAAACACCCCCAAAGCTTAATGTTTCGACCTCAATGTTTGACGGTGGGGATGGTGTCCTTGGGCTTATAGGCAGCATTCCTCCTACTCCAAACACAGCGAGTTCAGTTGATCATCTGACCACAACACTTTCACCCAGTTCTCCTCTGAATCATTCAGATGTTCAGTGGAAAACTTCAGACAGGCCTGTACATGTGCTTCCTTGAGCAGGGGGACATTGCGGGCACTACAGGATTTCAGTTCTTCACAGCGTAGTGTGTTAACAATTGTTTTCTTGGTGACTATGGTCCCAGCTGCCTTGAGACCATTAACAAGATCCTCCCGTGCAGTTCTGGGCTGATTCCTCACCATTCTCATGATCATTGAAACTCCATGAGGTGAGATCTTGCATGGACCATCAGACAGAGGGAGACTGGCAGTTATTTTGTGTTTCTTTCATCTGGGAATAATCGCACCAACTATTGTCACCTTCTCACCAAGCTGCTTGGCAATGGTCTTGTAGCCCATTCCAGTCTTGTATGTCTACAATCTTGTCCCTGACATCCTTGGACAGCTCTTTGGTCTTGGCCATGGCGGAGAGTTTGGAATCTGATTGATTGATTGCATGTGTGGACAATTGTCTTTTATAAAGGTAACAAGCTGAGATTAGGAGCACCCCCTTTAAGAGAATGCTCCTAATCTCAGATGGTTACTTGTGTAAAAGACACCTGTGAACTAGAAATCTTTTTTCTATTTTTTCCCCTTGAACTTTACGGGTGCGGCTTATATGCGGGTGCGGCTTATATTCGGACCAATACAGCATAACTTTTTTTGACATGGATTTTTCTTGTTTTAGTTTTTTTTGTTATGGTCTCTCACTGTTAAAATACACCTACCATTAAAATGATAGACTGATCATTTCTTTGTCAGTGGATAAACGTACAAAATTAGCTGGGGATCAAATACCTTTTTCCCCCACTGTATAATTTTAATTAAAAAGGGAATTCAGGGTTATCCTGGTTAAGTAGAGAGAGAGTATTGATCAAGGGAGGAATCCGATCGCCAGTATCTGGGGTCCGGAAGTAATTCATTTTTTTCCCTTTTGAGACGACTGACAAAGTTTCACTTGTTTTTTGTTTTGTTTAAGATATCAGAGGATATCTTAAAAAGGTTGAACTTGATGGACTAAAATACTTTTTTTCAATCTCAATTACTATTTAACTATGAAAGTCCACTGCTGCAAAGAACAATACAGCTTTGGAACCTGACTAGGTAAACTAGACGTGATCAAGAATTGGATGACAATTCTGGTTCTGTAGAGGAAGAGGCCCAAGAGATCAAACTGCCAATATCCAATGGATAGAGAAAGCAAGAAGCCTTCAAGAAAAAAAAATGTTACTTCTGCTTCATAGTCTATTCTAAAGCCTTTGACTGTGTGGATTGGCACGCCGACCTCCGAGCGCAGTAGATTTCTGCGGCGACAGCATCTCAGAGATCAGTGCTGTGACAGCAGTGCGCAGTGAAAAAATTCGCTCCGTCACAAGAGCGTGGGTACACATGCTATGGAGTGGGCTGTGTGACAGGAGGGGATGAGAGGGCTCAGGCACTGGGGCACAGCAAGAGAGACCCCTAATCTTAAACCTCTAACCAATCCAATAAAATGGCATTACCCAACTTGTATGACACCACACTCCTCTCACCTGTATTTCTCATGGCTCCTGTGGGTAAGACCGGTCTATATTATTGACCAACTGCACAACACCTGTCCAACTGCAACTGATTGACAGCCACCCCCTATATAACACCATTGCTGCTGCCCTGTTATCTCTATACCACAAGTCCCATGTAAGCCAGCAGCCCCCTCACCTGTTTGATACATTTCACACAGTATGATACCAGTACCTTTGTAAAATGGCAGACCCCTCACATGTGACATCAGTCCCGTCTATTACACCAGCACCCCTGTATAAAAGCATCTCTGCTGTACAACACCAGGCTCATTATACCAGTGTCTTGTGTGATACCAGTCCCCTCTATATAACACCCACTCCTCACTTGTATGGCATTATACCCGACCAGGCCCCTGTATAATAATACCCCTCAGCACAGCTCCAGTCACCTTGCATGACACCAGTCCCTCTGCATAAGGCCAGCACACCTATATAATACCAGGCACCTATATAATACATAGTTACTTAGTTACATGGGGCCTCATTCTATTACCGGTCGTAGGAGATGCGGGGCCGCAAGGACCAGCCGCAAGCTATTCTGCTATTCTATTCCCCTCCAGCCGGGTATTCCGGCAGGCTTGCGGCCGGCGCCTTGCTATCCCATGCGGCCGCACGCGCCGCAGGAAAGCCTTTGATCTAAAACGGCTGCAAGAGTTTCGGCCGCAAGAAAAGCCCGGTTGCTATTCTATTGCTCCGGGAACCCTCTCTGCAAAGCTAAATGCGAGCTGCAGCTTACTTGCAGGAAAAAGGTCCCGCTAGCAGCAATTAAGCACATTATAAAGCCAAAATAAAGCCATCCTGCACTCTGAGGAGACTAAAAAGTGATTGTAGGTGTTAGCAAAAATAGCACAACATTCCCCTACACTCAAATCCGTAAAAAACATATTTTTTAATTTATGTCAAAAATCCATGTAAAAAGTCCAGAGTGCTTGGAGCACCTCAGACCCGGCCACGCTGCGGCCGGAAAATAAACAGTTAATGTAAACTCGGATTTGGGCTGATGTGCAAGCTTGAGAGTGGGTTACTATTAATCCTCATGTCCCCCAATATGATCCCTAGCATTTACAGAGCTTTACAGTGCTGTCTTGAATTTATTTTTGACTTTAAAGATTTCTGAGCTTACGGCCGGTTGCAAGATATACGGCCGGCCGTAAGAGGAGATCCTTGCGGGCCGTTTAATAGAATTGCGAGGTAACGGAACCCCCGCAAGGAATCGCAGCCTTGCGGCCATTTTACGGCCGATAATAGAATGAGGCCCATAGTATTTAAGGTTGAAAAAAGACTTTCAGTCCATCAAGTTCAACCTTTTAAGATCTCCTCTGATCTGCAATATGCGGATTAACTATTAATTCATTAGTTGTTAATTAATTAATAATCAATTATTTAATGTTTTTGTTTTTTTTTATTATTATTAATTAGTCCAGAGGAAGGCAAATAGAAAAAAAAAAATAAAGCGAGACTTAGCCAATTGTCTCAAGGGGAAATGTAAAAAATTTGGATCATTACTGTCTAATTATCCATGATAACCCTGAATACCCTTTTTAATTAGAAATAAATCTAGTCCCCTTTTAAAGTTATCTATCGAATCCGCTGTCACCACCTCCTCTGGTAGAGAATTCCACAGATTAACCACCCTTACTGTGAAGAACCCTTTTCTTTCTTTGAGGTGGAATCTTTTTACTTCTAACCTCAAGGGATGTCCTCTTGTCAGTTGAAAATCTCTTGGCACAAAAAGCTCCCCCGACAAATCTTTATACTGACCCTGGATGTATTTATATAAGGTAATCATATCTCCTCTTAGACGCCTTTTTTCTAGAGAAAATAAGTTTAATTTGGTTAGTCTTTCTTCATAACTTAGCCCCTCCATTCCCCTTATTAGTTTTGATGCCCTTCTCTGTACCTTTTCCAGCTCTAAAATGTCCTTTTTATGAAGTGGTGCCCAAAATTGTACTCCATATTCCAAATGAGGGCGTACTAGAGATTTGTATAGTGGCATAATTATATTTGCTTCCCTGGCTTCTATACCCTTCGTAACACATGCTAATATTTTATTTGCCTTTGCAGCTGCTGCTTGGCTTTGAGCACTGTTACCTAGGTGGTTGTCCACAAGCACTCCCAAATCCCTTTCAATATCTGATACACCTAGATTTGCTCCATTAAGATTATAAATTGCATGGCTATTTTTCCTTCCCAGGTGCATAACCTTACATTTATTCGTATTAAATCTCATCTGCCATTTAGATGCCCATTCCTCAGTTTTATGTAAATCCCCTTGGAGGGAAAGCACATCATTTTCTGATTTAATTACCTTGCACAATTTTGTGTCATCGGCGAAAATGGAGACCCCACACTCCAATCCTACCTCTAAGTCATTAATAAATATGTTAAAAAGGAGAGGACCTAATACTGAACCCTGAGCAACCCCACTTACCACATTAGTCCAATCGGAGTATGTTCCATTTACAACAACCCTTTGCTTCCTGTCTTTTAGCCAGCTCTTGATCCATGAGCAGATATTTACTGCAATTCCTGTATCCCTTAGTTTACTCAAAAGTCTCCCATGAGGCACTGTATCAAAAGCCTTTGCAAAATCCAAAAAGACTACATACCTTCGTTATAACAGTAGCCCCCATAATCTGTTTATTACCCCTCTCTATAAAATCATACTTCTCAGTATAACATCAGATCCTCATCTGTATATAATAATCAACCTCTGTATTTACAGTAGCCCCCTCTGTATAACACTGGGCCCCAATATCCCCACCCATCATCTTTATCACATCCCACCTTTGTTCTATCATATGTATGACATTAACCCCCTATGCAATTTTAACACAAGTCCTACTTAAAATTTGCCCTTCAATTCTATGCTAATATCTCCCCCCCCCCCCCCAATATAACACAGCCACCATTACACCCCAGGCCCTCTCTGGTGTGTCATTACGCCCTCTCTGTATAACACAACGTTCATCACCTGTACGCCATTATCTCTTCTGTATAATATAAGCCATTCAGTATATCCCACCTTAGTATAGCACCACCCGACCTCAGTATACCCTCTCTGTATAGCACCACCCCACCGCAGTATACCCTCTCTGTATAACTCTACCAGCTCCTGTATACCAACATCCCCTCACCTGCATGATATTATCTTCTCTGTATAACACCATTCTCCCTTTCTAAACCCTCAGTCCCTGCACATAGCTCCAGACCCTCACCTATATTACCCCTATACATACACCCAGCCCCTGTATATAACAAAGCCCCTCATCTGTATTACCACTGTACATATCCCCCAGCTCCTCACCAAAGATCCCTAAGCTAACCCTAAGCCCCACCTTACCTGAGGTTGTGGCGGTCCTGTGTCGGGTCCTGAGCGCTGATGTCTGCTCCTGCACGAAGATGCTGGGATCGCGCAAATAACGGGGGCGCATATGTGGGGGTGCTTGCATACTTCTGCGTGCATGCGTCGGCGCTCATGTATGAAGCGCTGAAAAGTCCGGCCACTGTGTGGATCACAACAAAATATGGCAAGTTCTTTAAGAGATGGGACTACCAGATTATCTCATCCTCCTCCTGAAGAATTTGTATGTAGACCAAGACTAACTTGGGACAAAAGAATCAAGATCGGAAAAGGTGTGCAAAAAAGTTGTGTATTGTCACCTTATTTATTTAACTTATACCCAGAGTACATCATGTGGAAAGTCGGGCTGGATGAATACAAAGCCAGAATAAATATTGCTGGAAGAAACAACAACCTTGCATATGCCGATGATACCACTTTGGATTAAAGTGAGGAGGATCTAAAGGACCTATTAATGAGGGTATAAGAAGAAAGTGCAAAAGTTGGCCTGCTGCTCAATGTTAAAAGACAAAGATCATGGCAAACGGCAATCCCAGTTCCTGGCATACAGATGGGGAAGAGATGGATACAGTGACAGATGTTATTTTCCTGGGAACCAAGATTTCTTCAGATGGTAACTGTAGCCATGTAATTAAAAGATTTTTGCTTCTGGTGAGGAAAGTTATGGCAAGCTTGGACAAACTAGTAAAAAATAAAGATATTAAACTATCAACAAAGATCCGCATAGTCAGAACTGTGATATTCCCAGTAGTAACATACGGATTTGAAAGCTGGACCATAAAGAATTCTGAGCACTGTAGAATTGACACCTTTGGGGTGTTGGAGACAACTAGTTAGAGTCCCTTGGACTGCAAGACAATCCAAAAAATCAGTACTTCAGGAAATCAAGACAAATTGTTCACTAGAAATTATAATCATGAGTCTGAAGCTTAAATATTTTGGCCATATCATGAGGCAGCAGGATTCCCTAGAGAATACTCTGATGCAGAGAAAGCTTGGATGGATAGATGAGGTCACTGAAGCAATGAGCATGAACTTAATGGAGCTCAAAGGGGCGTTCTGCGGTCCATAGAGTCACGGAGAGTCAGGAGCGACTGAATGACACATAAGCTCATTATATGCGAGAGGAAAATTGGGTCACTGGTGTGCTTGACTAAACAAGTTAATAACAGGACTAGGTTGGAACACCTTTCTGAAGCTTACAAATAGCAAGTGTGCTTTACAATTTTACAACGTATGTTTTGAACAGTGGAAGCACATTTAAGACAAAGAGTCTCCCTAACCTGCTGATATTCAGTCTGATTGACTTAGCCACATTTGTTAGCGCAATAAAAGAGAAAGCAGCAGATTGCAAGAAAGCAGGATTTGGGTATTTCTAAACCTGCCAAGGGTTCCCTGGTAGTCCAGTTGTTAGGATTTGTTACTTTCACCGCTCTCTGTAACAGGGACCTCAATACTGCCCATTACTTTCATTACTAGGTCAAGACAGAATAAATATATAATGTGTGTGGCATTTACAAAATTAAATAAGCTGATACATAAGGTATTGAGGTCCCTGTTACAGAGAGCTTACAATCTAGAAGAGATGACTGGTCATGTGAGACTCAGCAGCGTTTCCATTGGAGGTGTCTTGTATAATGGGGCCACCAGACAGGGGCAGACCACACAGCACCAGGCTGGAACGTAGAGCATCATCAGAGCGCAGTTCTCGGTGCCCTGATGACGGCACGCTATTCTGCTGCGCACGAAGGACGTGCCACCTCAAAGGGGAAGTATACAAAACACATTCAAAATGTAAAGTAGAAAAAAGGACTTTGTTATTGCAGTGTATACAGTATCTATCTGTCCCCATGCATCGACACACATTAAAAAGAACAACAGTAACAAAAAGCATGACCCTTGAATAACATGTTGCTGTAGTATACTTCCAACTATCCACCTTTGAAGGGACAATCCCTTGTTTTATGGAAAGTCTTTCCGTACCAAATATCCCTATTTTTATCATTCAATTTTCTATTTTCTAAATAACCAAACTAAAACAATAATGACAAAATTCACAACTAATTCAGAGATTTTCCACATAGTAAGATATAAAATCAGGCAAAACAGAATTACTATCTCAAATACTCCCTATTTATAGAATATCAAATGTAACTTGGCTTAATAGACTCCTTCCTTTCTAACTTCTATTCTTCATAACCCCCAATCTCCAAAGGGTTTCGGTAGATATTCACTTGTTTGGTGGAAATCGAAGAGGTTCGACAGGTTGGGAACATGATCAAAGATAGTAGGCTACTGAGCAATAAAGAAATCATAGACTCCTTTAATTTACCTCTGCATGAACATTATAACCTGTGTAGGATTTGACACTTTATTTACACTGTGATCAGAACCCAGGGCCTTCCCAGGGAACCCGGTTATCTCAGATATGCCTAAAGAACCCCACTGCCAAGGGGATAATAAGTGGTATACACGATCTATATAATTCCCCAGATTCATCAATAAAAGATAGCTACATGCGGGAGTGGGAGAAGGATCTGGCGGAGAGTTGGGACATGGAAAAATGGGAAGTCTCCTGGGGGAGTATCTAACGGGGGTCTCTTAACCATAATATTCTTGAAACAGCTGTAAATGTTTATAAATACTTATCTTACCCTGGAAAAATTTGTGAAGGGGAAATGCTTAACGGATCCAAACTGCTTTAGGGGCTGTAGTTCCATTGGCTCTTTTATTTATGTGTGGTGGTATTGCCCGAGAGTTAGTCGAATATCGGAATGTATTTCTAAATTGGCATCTGAATTATTTAGTTCCCCTCAAACAAGACACTATTGAAACATGCTAATTGGGGATTCCGGTGGACTCGTATTTACACGCTCAATTAGACTTTTAATTTTTTTTTATTTGGCTACCAAAAACCATATGGCTAAACAGTGGAAGCGGGGGTACGTGAAGCTACAGGTAATCATAAATAAAATAGACTATATCGCTACAAACGAAAGAATTACACATGCTTTGGAAGGCTCCATGAGTCGCTTTATGGAAGTATGGGGGCTTTGGTTGGACTACAGAGAACGGCGAACCATATAGGAATATTCCCTAGACACATACACAGAGGGGGGTGGGAGGGAGGGATCCAGGTGGAGACCAGCATCAGCAGGAGGCGAGGAACGCCGGAGGGTGCGAGGACTGGCAAGACTTCTGAACACTGGAAAAAGGTAATGATGGTGATCTGTACTGTTTAATGTTTTTGGTTTCTTTGTTGTTGTTGAATATTTGACGGGTTAAAAGGAAAATATTTTACCTAAGATGGTTCTCATATAAACTAAGAGTGGACTAAGATATGGGTAGTTTATATTGCGTCAGTGGTAAGACACAAGGGATGGTGGATGGTCACTATAGGGAACCATGTTGGTCAGGAGTTGGGAAATTGGTATATCTAGGATTGAAGCTAATTGTTTAATGTTTCAGAAAACAGAATATATGCTTCGGATATGTATGTCATACTGATGTTAACGAGATGTATGCTATGTATTATCCGATGTAAAATCTGATTCCCATCTAATAAAAAAATAATGAATAAAAAAAAAAATTATACACATTTCTTATTGTGTGTAGACCCACTACTGTGTGTGCAAGATTTCAAAGTAATACAGATCACTGAGACAGGAATAATTTGGCAACAATCAATACTTTATTTTAAATTTAGGGGTCTGTGAGGCAAATTTGGACTTATTGTATAAGCAGCCACAGTAAGCATTTTATGACATTAATTTATTCTCTTTTAGCTACAATGTGCATCATCTTCACAGCTCCCTCCCATAACTATTGCAAATGTATCCCTCAGCCACAAGGTCTGTTTACACTTCCATACCACTTCTGTGTGCCACTTTCTACTTCCACCATTTTGTCCTGCATGGTTGCATCCATGTGACACCATTTCCACAATTATGTCTCAGATCTTATTGAGAGCTTCACGTTACACATAGGAAGCTTGCTTAAGACTTATGCTGTCTTTAGTACCGTGTAATGTTTGTATTTAAGAAATCACTCATAAAAGGACACTTTATTGTCTGCACCTGTGGAAACAGTGTGTAGATATTTGTAGCACCTTTATTAGATATTTTTGTAAAAACATTAAATGTGACTCTGTGTTCAATGGAAGAGTTGTGTGATAAACCCAGATCTTTCTGTAGCTTTAGGAAATTATAGGACCCACAACTACACATAAAGCATGCAGCAGGATCTCTGTGGATCACTAAGGTCGTACACCTCACTCTTGTCTCAGTATCTCCAATATCACCTTCAAGTCTGATTTTCTAACACAAGAGATAGGAAATAATAAAGGCAGCAAATCATAAAAACCCAAACATTCCCAGACATTCCTAAATTAGGGTGATTTGATTATAAAATATCCTTACATAGCTTAGAGCTAAAACGATTGTTACAAAGAACTGACTAATGGGGTATTATACTGAATTCATAACTAGTTTTATAACATTAATACTCATTGTGGTAGAAAATTAATAATCATATTCATGAAGCTTCAGAAATCACTAGTTCTGAAAATATATGAATAATATCAGATGAGGTTCTTTTTGTGGCACCCCTCCTTCAGAAAATCTAAAATATTTTATTTTTATATATATATATATATATATATATATATATATATATATATATATCCAGATTGAATGATTCCTTTATAAATTTAAAGCTCTCTGTGCTTTCATCAAAAGAAAGGATAACATGCAACCTGTATAAAAAATATTCTAAAAACTTGTTGCCCTTAATAAAAACAAACAAAAACAATCTTAAAGAGGCTTTAAAACACAAAAATAAGTAGTAATAGTGAGTTACTGCTTCCCAAAATTGCAGTTAAAATTCTCACTTATATTTACAGTCCTCATTGTGGCAACAGTTCATAAAAATAAATAAATAAATAAACAAATTAAATCATAAATTTGCCCAGCAAAAAGACGTTTTAGGATATGTGTGCATAAAATAAAACATACAAAAACAACTGTAATTTGGAATCTGGCCAACCTGATTGTACAAACATACAAATTTAGAGGCTTATCCTTAAAAATGCAGAAAAATAAAAGCAAAGGTCCTCTATTATATACTAGAAAACCATGTAAAAGATTAAGAAAGGTTAATTAATGGATTTTCTTCTGTATTTGCATCCATGTTTGTTTGGCCATTTCTCTGTCTCTAGAACAATACAATTTGATAAGTTAGTTTTACTAAAGATTTATGAGTAGTTAATTTTCTGTACTATGGTTTGATTTTAACTGGTTCAATCCTACTCTTAGATACAGGAAATCTTTCTTGAACATGTCTCTTTCTTGTTTAAGTTTAAAATTCTCAGCCTTGAGCAATTCATTTTGGGCTATCAGCACATGATAAGAAACTCTTGGAATAAATGGAGTATTTCTATTTATTCCATTTCTCCCAATCTTTGGTGTCCATCTGGTATTTTTGGACCTTCTCATTGAATTAGACACAGAATTTATCATATTTTTGCAACTTCTTGCAAAATGTCCCACTTGTCCGCAGGCATAGCAAGAAATACTATTTGTATTGGTAAACATCTTTGTTTGTGGTGGGATATTTTTAGCAACAAAAACACTGCCTTTGTTTCTGTTTCTCTCTTTTACAATAACCTCAGCTCTTTCTAGATAATGTAAAATTAAAAAAATGGTTGTTGGCAGATACTGATAGTCCAACAATATTTAGAATTTCAGGCAGACATCATTTTAGTAAGGCCTTCTTATAAATGTGACCATTCTGATTAGCATCAGTATCAGAAGGGAGTGTAAGTTTATAAAAAGCAAACAACCGATCAGTATAACCTTGCACAGATTCTCTCCTTTTCTGATTGCAGTTGCCAAAAGCAGAATGCTGATCCAATTTATGTATACCTAGTACATTTAAAATTTCTGTTTAGACCTAGGCTCTACAAACAAATCAGAGGGCAGACTAGATCTTAAAGATTCACAGCAAATGTGTCTGTTTCTATTAAATTCACATGAATTTTTGAAAACTGTTCAATTCTCATCATGACATAAACAGGATCATCATTAAAACTTATACAACCAAGTGCTTTGCTCAGGGCCTGCATTTCACAACTTGAGAGAGACCTATTCACACTGGTTTCAGAAATGACCTGTCCATGGCCCTCATTCAATTGCGTTTTGGCCAATTGAATAGTGCTCTAAATAAGCACATAACATATTTTTTTAAAATAAGTTTTTAGTTAGTAAACATCTATCCAAAAGCAAGGTTTTCACTAACTAAAAACTTATTTAAAAAAATATGTTATTTGCTTATTTAGACCCCTATTCAATTGGCCAAATTGCAATTGAATGAGGCCCTATGTACACCTCTCTTGAGCCCAATTGAAATTGGAGCCAATTAGGGCACTAGTTCTCACTTTTACTACCACAAATATTCCAATCCACTTTCTGGACATCTTTTCTTTGCATTCTGGGACATTAAAAGCAGCCACTACAACATTACTTTTGCCTAACCGTGCTTTCAGTTTACTGATTTCTGCTAAACATTGAGAATGATCAGCCTTATTATTGCTAGATGATAGACATCTGATTGCACTTTCTGCACCTCTCAACCTTTCCATGAGCTGCTTGTTTTTACTGTGTAGCTCCTTATTTTCTAACAAAGTCTGCTGGTTATCTAAACCCAATGCAGTACTAGTAGTTGCCTTAAAATATTCCAATGCAGTGGATGGCTCACCCACTTTTGTTTGTAAAGACTGTTTCTGCAGACTTAAAAATGTATATTGTTCTGAAATCCAGTGAGCAGCAAAAAACATTTATTTTCATGTATGCCTTTTGCTACATAATTCTGGGCCTGGGACCATGGATCAATAGCATCCACCATACAAATTACAATAGCCTCAGGGCCTCATTCAATTGTTATTCGGCCAATTGAATAGGGCTCTATAAAAGCACATAACATATTTTATTTAAAGAAGTTTTTAGTTAGTAAAGACCTTGCTTTTGGATAGAAGTTCACTAACTAAAAAATTCTTTAAAAAAAATATGCTATGTGCTTATTTAGAGCCCTATTCAATTGCACAAATCACAATTGAATGAGGGCCTCAGTGTTTTATCCTTGGAAATCTTTTTCATTAGCTCTTCCATTGCTTGATAACAAAATGGTCTTAACTACTAGTTCAAACAACTTTACAGTAAATATATGGGAACAGTTTTCCAGCCAAAACTACATAAGGTTCATTTTGAAACTTACTGAGATCACAAGGAATAAAACTTACTAGAAATTGCACAAGTTTATTTTACCTACTGCTTAACATCCAAAGTATCTTAGAGCCTATTGGAAAAAATATACCATTAACCCTGAAATTCAACACACATTAGAAACACCTTGTACATCTCACTAAAACTAGAAAGAACTATAAAACAAATTGCCAAAATGAAGGAATGACATACTTGAATAATATACAACCTATTTTAAAAATACTGAAAAGCAAACAAGTAACTGTTAAAAGAAAACTTGGTTTAACATCATTTATCTACCTTAACCAATACATACTACAAAACTTTGTACACAAATTGCTAAAACTAGTGCATACAATAAGACAACAGTAAATTGATTTATGCAGAAATATTATACTTATAATCATGCCTAATTATCGCTCTCCTGGCTGGCTCGGCCAATTTGTAAGAAATTAACTTATAATTTCTATAAATATTATATTATTTTGGGCAGGTGAATAATCAGACACATGAATAAGGTATAATTAAAAATATATATTGTATATAAATCAAAATACTGTAACACAATAAGTTTTAGACAAACAGATAACAAACAATAGGGCTAAAACCGATATTTAGAAAAAGGAAACATATGAATATCTACATTGCTATATAAAGATACATTTTGATATTATATTGATATATACTACACCAAAAAGAGTCATCTGCTTCAATGTAATTCTCCTTTGGCCTCTGTTAACTGGTCAGGACTGGAGTTCTCTTCTGGAATTCCTCAGCACCTCTCATTGGACCTCTTTCTTTGACGCTCCTGGTTTTGGACTGTTCCACCCCTTTACATAAATCGGATCTCTTATAAATTGCTGATTATCTTGTAATCTTAAACAATTGCATTTGCTTTATCATGTATTTCTTGAGACCAATAATTCCTCCTAGACAATGGATTTAGTTTGCTCATCTTTCCTAACTTCCTTCTGAGTTAATATCAGTACATGATCTCCTGATTCTAGCTTCACTCTTGCCTTAAAAAACAATAGGTCTTGGTTAACCAATATCTTGTCTGATCATCTGTATCCTGTTACGCCACAAAATATCTAGTTTGATAATATAAATGACATTAATCTGTATACATATATCTACTATATACATATATATATATATATATATATATATATATATATATATATATATAGTATATATATACTGTATATACTGGAGTATAAGCTCTCTAACCCCCCCCCCCCCATGTCTCTCTTTAACCCCCCCCCCCCCCGTGTCTCTCTAACCCCCCAGGTCTCTCTAACCCCCCGTGTCTCTCTAACCCCCCGTCATCCTCAACCCCCTCCTCCTCTGAGGAGGGAGAATGAGGAGGGAGGTTGAGGATGAGGAGTGGAGTTGAGGAGGGAGGTTGAGAATGAGGAGGGGGGTTGAAGAGGGCCATAAGGGAGGGGGGAAGAGACACAGGGAAGGGAGAGGGGGGAAGAGACACAGGGAAGGGAGAGGGGGAAGAGACACAGGGAAGGGAGAGGGGTGAAGAGACACAGGGGAGGGAGAGGGGAGAAGAGACACAGGGGAGAGAGAGGGGGGACAAAAGAAAAGGGCACACAAGAGGGGGACACAGAGGGCACAAGAGGGACACAGGGGGCAGCACATTTCCCACCCTCGGCTTATACTTCAGTCATACATTTTTCCCAGTATTTTGTGGTAAAATACGTGCCTCGGCTTATACTCGGGCCGGCTTATACTCGAGTATATACGGTATATATATATATATATATATATATATATATATATATATCTACACATACATACACATATACATCTATATCACATATGTAGTTGTACTGCGAGTTGTCATCAAGCTTTGCGGGCCTCAGGTGGAGGGTCGCGGGACTTACCTGCAATGAGCACCAAAGGAGCTCATTGCAGGCCGCAACTGCGGTCCTTGCGAGGTGAGGGACGCAGTTGCGGAGGTGGCCCAAAAGCGTTCATTGCAGGGGTGGAGATAAGTGCCGCAGGCGCTCATCCTGAGACATGTAGGACTTAGCTGCAATGAGCGTCAAAGGCGGAGACACGCGGGACTTAGCTGCAATGAGACCTCATCGCAAGGCCCCTGGACTTAGCGACGGACGCAAAATTGCGACCCGTAGGACTTAGGACCCGAATCACATAGATGGATTGTGGGGCTCGCAAAAATACGACATTAACGGCCGAACCACCGAACTGGAAAAACCTGCAAAAACACACAAATATGCCTCAAATTAACGTACACACTCACAAACAGCACAGGGGCAGAGCCAGGGAGCCTGTGTGTGAGTTTGCAAGTTAAATTGAGGCATATTTTGCCTTTTTTCATGATCGAAAATCGCCTAAGCGAGTAATAAAAATGGCTGCTGAAAAAACGTAACACGCCGAAAACGTTAACATTTAACCCAAGGCAGTAACACTTAATCCAAGGCAGTAACACTCATCACGAGACCCCTAAATTACTTAGGGGGGACAGGCTCGCAATGAGCGCTGAAGGCTCAAGTGCAAGGCCTATAAAGTACACAGGGGGAGAGGCTTTCAACGTGAGCTTAAAGGCAAAGCAGGAAAGTTGCGGCTCGCAATGAGCGCCGAAGGTGCTTAGAGGGACCATAGCCTCGCATTGTGTGGCAAACAGCATTGCCTGTCTTAAAATTTTATTGCAGTCATTTTTTGACGGCTAAGTCGCTACTTCATATATAGTGACCATTTTATAGGACTGGAAATGTATATAACAACATGTATATTTATGAAGTTAACTTATTAAGGTCATAATGTTTACAACTTTTACACCATTGTACTGTAGTGACCATCACTAACAGAGATTTATACAATTACACTTATTTTTTTATAAAATACACTTTTAAATTCATGATGTTTTAATATTACTATTCTATAAGCCATATTTTACACCATGGTTGGCGAGTTTGGAATCTGATTGATTGATTGCTTTTGTGGACAGGTGTCTTTTATACAGGTAACAAGCTGAGATTATGAGCAGTCCCTTTAAGAGAGTGCTCTTAATCTCAGCTTGTTACCTGTATAAAAGACACTCGGGAGACAGAAATCTTGCTGATTGATAGGGGATCAAATACTTATTTCCCTCACTGACCTGCAAATCAATTTATAACTTTTTTGACATGCGTTTTTCTTGTTTGTTTGTTTTTTGTTATTCTGCCTCTCACTGTTAAAATACACCTACCATTAAAATTATAGACTGATCATTTCTTTGTCAGTGGACAAACGTTCAAAATCAGCAGGGGATCAAATACTTTTTTCCCTCACTGTACAATACAGTACCTGCCTCACTCTTCTGGATGTGTCCCGAACTCTACCTATTAGGACAATAAATTCACATTTAGGGTATTTATATAATGAATCTATTATAAGAGGGTGTGCAGAATTATGCAACCACATTATTTTTCTTTTCTTTTTTTCTTCCCTCTACCTAAAATATTTCAGTTTGTTTTTCAATTGAGTTGTACAGTTTATAGGTCACATTAAAGGTGCAAAAAGTTCTGAAATGATTTATCTTTGTCTCATTTTTTTACAGCACAGAAACCTTAAATTTTAACAGGGGTGTGAGACTTTTTATATCCACTGTATACTAGCCATGAAAATGGTTCATCATTTATTTTGGAGTAAAGAAATATGTTTACAGAATCAAATATCAATGAATATAGGGTCAATATTTTATTAGATAAGTTTGTTCTTTATTCAACAGACAATAATGAGATAGAACCAATTAAAACTATAGAAATTAAAAACAATATATGAAAATACATTTAACAATTATTTACAATAGAACTAACACTAGTAATTGCTCATTCGTGATTATCCCTTATTTATCCAGTGCCCATGCATAAGGGCTTGTCACATTCCAATAGTGAATGAAGAACCAACTCAACTTATAAAATATTGACCCTATATTTGTTGATATTTGGTATTAGCAGTGTAAAGCACTAAAGGGATTTGCATTCCTGTAAATGTACCCTCATATGTTTAAAGAATCAGTATAAAAGAAAGAGCATGGGTATGTTGCTGAAATGCTGAAAAGGGCCAAGGCAAGGCCAGGGTCATGAGTATAATAGATCAAGCTGAAAGATAAGGAAACATTATTTAAGTTGTATCATGATTGGAAATAGACTGTCTAATGGTTAGTGAGAGTTTATTAGAGTGGAGAGGCACACAAAGGTAAAATGGCAGCAGATTGGGAATGAGACTGGTAGTGTAGAGAGGGATTCAGATTATAGGAAATGTTGTGGAACATCGGGGCGGTTAGTAAGGCAAAGTATGGAGAGATTATAGATAACTGTAAGGAAGCCATGGTAGTAAAGAGGAAGCCATTGGAGCTGGGCTAGTAATGTGGAGGTGTGTGTTGAACATTAGGCATGCAGAGGCATTCTAAATTGGAGTGGGGTGAATGCATGAGCTGGGAGGCTGATGAGGAGTGAGTTGTAGTAAGCCAGGTGAGTGAAAATAAAGGAGTGAATCAGCAGCTTTGTAGCAGTGATAGAGGGGTGAATTTTGTGAATGTTATACAAGTGCAATCGCAGGTGCAATCAACCCGGGTTATATGATTAGAGCGAGAAATGCTGGGGTTAAAAGCAACACCCACGTTCCAAGCTTTAAGTCTAATTTAGACAGTCTCTCTCCTTTTAAATTGAGCATTGTACCCCGTAACATTGTAAGAGGTGTGAAACTGAGGGGATTGGAGTGTGAGTAGAATATAACATATTTACAGTTTTGCATAATATGACAGATTACCATGGGTAAGACAGGAAGGTTCATCCAAACATCTCAAGAGAACCATGGCCAGGCAAAACATAATACAGAAAAACACACATATTGGGATTGAACTAATCCCCTGAACTTTCAAATCCTAGAGTGCCCTGAGGGTCACATCACACTGATGTCACCCTCAGGTCACTCCAGAAGTTGAACATTTGAGATTAGGGACAGACCTTAAAAATTACACAGTACCTCTCACAAGTTGGGCTACCAGAAAAGCAGACAGAACCCTAAAATTAAATCTTAGATTGCCTTGAAACATGGCAATAACACACCTCAGCTCATAATACACCGCAGCTAAAATATAGGAAACAATGGTGACTCATTTCTATAAAATTTGAGGAGAACCTTTCATCAAGGTATTTTTTTTATATTACTGTCGAATGTTTCTAACTTTGCTTATTTATTTATTTTTCTTTAAGTGCTGAATCTATTCCAAGTTGCTTAGCCAAATAAATGTGTTTTGGCGAGTTAATAGATTAAAATGTACATGATAGCAGGGCAATAACATATTGGTTACTGTCATAGGATAGTTCCTTGGCTACATTCAGAAGGCTGTGACCCCTATTATTCATTACTCAGCAACATGTTCTATCTTGTATAGTCAGGCTATTTGCAATAGTTGAAGTTAATGTTAATGATCATAGTGGTTTTTATTTGCAGTCATCATTGGTTTCGAAGAGCTTTTGCCATCCTCTGCTGGCTCTCTTTTCCTTTGGAGCAAATGTTTTTCCAGTATTGTGGAAATATCTTTTTTCTGAGTCAGGCTTCTGCACACCACCAGGAGTATGGTCAATCCCAAGCTACTGTTAATTTGTTAAGCTGTCCTTGGTAGTAAAATCTAAACAGAAAGCCACACAATATTCAATTTCTTATGTTCTGATGCTCCCTGACCTTTATTAGCGTACAGTTGAATTTAATGCAAAGCTGATATGTAAAAAAGGGCAAACTGTGTGGCATCTAGCTGCTAATCTTTGGCTACCTGGAGAAAAATCTTTGGGATGATATATTGAGAAAGATGTTGATCCTAACAGCACAACAAAAGGCTCTATGGACTCGCTCAGTCAGGAATAAACATGTTGGAACCTGGGGTTAGATAATGGAGGATAGGATCACCAAATATTCTCGGGGATTATAGTCTCTGACACTTACCTCACTCTAAGGTTATGGTATGTCCATGATCTTTGACATATTTGTTTGAGTTATATAATTTTGGAATTCAAGATACGGAGTAAAAAACAGGCATTTAAATTATACAAACACGAGGGACAGAGACTGCTTTACAGGAATACAAGGAAATCAACAAGTCTTGCAAAAGGGCTATTAGACTGGTTAAAATAGAAAATGAAAAATGAATTGCAAAAGAGAGTAAGACTAACCCTAAAATATTTTTTAAGTATATTAATGGGAAGAAGGCGAGGATGGAAGCTATAGAAACATTACAATGTGACACAGGCCATCTGATAAAAGTGACCAAGAAAAGGCAGATGAGCTAAATAGGTTCTTTGTCTTCGGTCTACACAAGGGAGGTACCAGTGGTTGGGATACGGCAACATAATGGGGCTACACTATCTTTGTCAAATAATTGGTTAACACAGGAAGTAATCCAAAAGAGGTTAAACAAAATAAATGTTAATAAAGCCCCGGGTCCTGATGGAATACATCCAAAGGTACTAAGAAAGGAACTGGGTTCTGTAATAGCCAAACCATTATATTTAATTTTTCAAGATTCACTCAACACAGGGTCTCTACCAGATGACTGGAGAAAAGCTGATGTGATACCTATATTTAAAAAGGGAGCAAGAGCAAATCCAGGAAATTATAGACCAGTGAGCCTCACTTCTGTAGTGGGGAAGCTTTTAGAAGGGTTAAAAAAGGGATAATATACAAGAATATGTCTATTTGAACAGGATTATAAGTAGGAGTCAACATGGATTTATGAGGGATAGGTCATGTCAAACAAATCTAATTAGTTTCAATGAGGAGGTTAGTAGGAACCTGGATCAAGGCAACTCAGTGGATGTAGTCTTTTTGGATTTTGCAAAGGCTTTTGATACAGTACCACATGGGAGACTATTGTGCAAACTAAGAGATACAGGAGTTGCAGTAAATATCTTCTCATGGATTGAGAGCTGGCTAAAAGACAGGAAGCAAAGAGTTGTAAATGGAACATACTCAGATTGGACTAATGTGGTAAGTGGGGTTCCTCAGGGTTTAGTATTAGGTCCTCTCCTTTTTAACATATTTATTAATGACATAGAGGTAGGATTGGAGTGTGGTGTCTCCACTTTCGCTGATGACATGAAGTTGTGCAAGGTAATTAAATCAGATAGTCATGTGCTTTCCCTCCAAAGGGATTTACATAAAATTGAGGAATGGGCATCTAAATGGCAGATGAGATTTAATATGAATAAATGTAAAGTTATGCATCTGGGAAGGAAAAATAGCCATGCAATTTATAATCTTAATGGAGCAAATCTAGGTGTATCAGATATTGAAAGGGATTTGGGAGTGCTTGTGGACAACCACCTAGGTAACAATGCTCAAAGCCAAGCAGCAGCTGCAAAGGCAAATAAAATATTAGCATGTATTAAGAAGGGTATAGAAGCCAGGGAAGCAAATATAATTCTGCCACTATACAAATCTCTAGTACGCCCTCATTTGGAATATGGAGTACAATTTTGGGCACCACTTCATAAAAAGGACATTTTAGAGCTGGAAAAGGTACAGAGGAGGGCAACAAAAAAAATAAGGGGAATGGAGGGGCTAAGTTATGAAGAAAGACTAACCAAATTAAACGTATTTTCTCTAGAAAAAAGGCGTCTAAGAGGAGATATGATTACCTTATATTAATACATCCAGGGTCAGTATAAAGATTTGTCAAGGGAGCTTTTTGTGCCAAGAGGTTTTCAACTGACAAGAGGACATCCCTTGAGGTTAGAAGTAAAAATATTCCACCTTAAAGAAAGAAAAGGGTTCTTCATAGTAACGGTGGTTAATCTGTGGAATTCTCTACTACGAGGTAGTGACAGCGGATTCGATAGATAACTTTAAAAGGGGACTGGATTTATTTGTAATTAAAAAGGGAATTCAGGGTTATCATGGATAATTAGAGAGGCAGTATTGATCCAGGGAGAAGTCCGGTCGCCGGTGTCTGGGATCAGTAGGGAATTGATTTTTTTTTAATACAACTAATTAATTAATAGTTAATCTGCATATTGCAGATCAGAGGAGATCTTAAAAGGTTGAACTTGATGGACTGAAAGTCTTTTTTC
The DNA here is from genome assembly GCA_027410445.1 of Discoglossus pictus. NCBI lineage: Eukaryota > Metazoa > Chordata > Amphibia > Anura > Alytidae > Discoglossus > Discoglossus pictus. Next base: position 43,515,412 of record CM050163.1, read on the forward strand.
AACCTTAAATACTATGTAACTATGTAACATAATAGTGAAACCATTATTACTAGGAAAATTACAAGCAAATATTGTTCTATTATTTGAAGAAAATAAATATAATCTTTTACATTTTATATGTAAAGTTTATTGTTTCATGGACTAACAGAATTTCTCCTTTCTACCTCCTATTTGATGACAAGTGGATGGGGGAGGTTGTCCTCTAGGACAGGTGTTATTTTACCTGCAGTAGCCACTGCAGAGAGGTATAGAGTTAAAGACCCCTTTCAGGACAGCAGATCCTCTTCACTCTCTGGAAACTTGATAACTATTGGACTGGACTGTTATTTTGGATGTGTATAACCTATTTAGGAAAGATGGGGGTAATGGTAGAAGAGGAGGAGGATCTGAATGTATATTAAGCCCGATTTAAAGCCAAAGAATACATTTATGGTGGAACTAGTAATAGTGTTGAAATCTGGTGCATTGAGTTAAACAGCAGAGGGCGAAAAACCCTAAAAACCCTGTAGGAATATGACATAACCCCCCCAAATATAATTGCGAGTGAGGAATTGCAATTACTGCAACAGATTGTAAATGCAGCTAAGGTCACATTCTAATAATGGGAAATTCTAAATACTCTCAAACAAACTGGATACATGAGACCAGATCATTATCTGGACCAAGTTATAAAGGAATCTACTACTGAAGTAATTTTGGATTTAGTCATCACAAATAATATTGATATAAATATAAAATGTTTAGATAGGGGAACATTTGGGGAACATTGATCACAACACGGTCTCATTTGAGATAGAGTTCAAAAACCAAAGTTATCAGGAGCCAACAAATATGCTTAATTTAAAAAGAGCATATTTTAATGATCTAAATTAAATGTATAGACTGTGAGTAAATATACATACATATTAGAATATACCATGTGGAAATAAAAGTAAAAGAAATAAACCACATCCGATGTGTCTTAACTATGATGTAAAGATCAAGATAAGGAGTAAGCATTTAAATAATACAAGAGAGTGGGAACAGAGGCAGCTTTACATGAGTACAAGGAATTTAGCAAGGCTTGCAGAAGAGCTGTTAGATTGGCTAAAATAGAAAAATAAAAGTTAATAATAAAAGTAAGTTAATTTCAAGAAAGACTAACCCAAAATTTTATATATAGATTAATGGGAAGAAGGTCAGGAAGGAAGCTATATGAACATTACAATGTTAAACAGGTCAACTAATAAATAGTGACCAGGAAAAGGTGGATGAGCTACATATGTTCTTTGTCTTCTGTATATACGAGGGAGGTTCCAGTGCTTGGACCACTGCAACAAAATAGAGCTACACTACCTTCACAAAATGAATGGTTTATGCAGGAAGAAATCCAAAAGAAGCTGGGAAAAGTGTTAATAAAGCGCCAGGTTCTGATGGAATATACCTAAGGATACTGAAATAACTGGGTTCTATAATAAAAAAAAAAATAACACTACAGTTGTGCTCAAAAGTTTGCATACCCTGAAGGAAATTGTGAAATGTTGGCCTTTATTTTGACTGATCATGCAAAAAAATGTATTTTATTGAAGGATAGTGATCATATGAAGCCATTTATTATCACATAGTTGTTTGGCTCCTTTTTAAATCATAATGATAACAGAAATCACCCAAATGGCACTGATCAAAAGATTATATACCCTTGAATATTTGGCCTTGTTACAGACACACAAGGTGACACACAGGTTAAAATAGCAATTAAAGATGAATTTCCCACACCTGTGGCTTTTTAAATTGCAAATAGTATCTGTGTATAAATAGTCAATGAGTTTGTTAGCTCTCACGTACATGCACTGGGCAGGCTAGATACGGAGCCATGGGGAGCAGAAAAGAGCTGTCAAAATGGAACTTTATAAAGATATCCAAAGCCTTGAAGTCTCCTGTTCAGTACTGTTCAATCACTTATTAAAAAGTGGAAAATTCGAGAGTCTCTTGATACCAAGCCAAGGTCATGTAGACCCAAAAGGATTTCAGCCACAACTGCCAGAAGAATTGTTCAGAATACAAAGAAAAATCCACAGGTAACCTCAGGAGAACTACAGGCTGCTCGAAGGCTGCGCATGGGACGCTCTTGGGCTGTCCAGCAAGATATTGACCCTAAGCACAAGGCAAAGTTGCCACTCCAGTGGTTACAGTAGAAAAAAATGAAGATTGGGGAGTGGTCATCACAGTTTCCTGACCTTAATATCATCGAGCCAATCTGGGGAGATCTCAAATGTGCGGTTCATGCAAGATGACCAAAGACTTTGCATGACCTGGAGGCATTTTGCAAAGACAAATGGGGCCACATAGACAACTATTACACAAGACTGCACGCTGTCATTTGATGCTAAAGGGGGCAATACACAGTATTAAGAACTAAGGGTATGCAAACTTTTCATTTTTTTCTTTGTTGCCATATTTTGTTTTATGATTGTGCCATTCTGTTATAACCTACAGTTGAATATGAATCCCATAAGAAATAAAATAAATATGTTTGGCCTGCTTACTCATGTATTCTTTAAAAAAAGGTACATTCACAGTATCTCACAAAAGTGAGTACATCCCTCACATTTTTGTAAATATTTTATTATATCTTTTCATGTGACAACACTGAAGAAATGACACTCTGCTACAATGTAAAGTAGTTAGTATACAGCCTGTATACCAGTGTAAATTTGCTGTCCCCTCAAAATAACTCAACACACAGCCATTAATCTCTAAACCATTGGCAACAAAAGTGAGTACACCACTAATTGGAAATGTCAAACGGAAGGTGGGGGAGTACACCAGCTCTGTGATATCATTTTGGAGGAGTGGAAAAGGACTCCAGTGGCAACCTGTGAAGCTCTGGTGAACACCATGCCCATGAGGGTTAATGCAGTGCTGGAAAATAATGGTGGCCACACAAAATATTGACACTTTGGGCCCAATTTGGACATTTCCACTTTTACTCACTTTTGTTGCCAACACTTTAGACATTAATGGCTGTGTGTTGAGTTATTTTGAGGGGACAGCAAATTTACACTGTTATACAGACTGTACACTTACTACTTTACATTGAAGCAGTGTCCTTCAGTGTTGTCACATGAAAAGATATAATTAAATATTTACAAAAATGTGAGGGGTGTACTTACTTTTGTGAGATACTGTATTACCAATTCACCAATGGTATGCACACTTTTGGGCACAACTGTATACTTTGATTGATTTTCTATGAATTTGTGTTAATATCCATTGTATATAACCTATACAATATTTTATATATTTTAATGCAATACACATGAGCCTAATTTTTTATTTATTTTTTAAATGACTTTCCAGTTTTGCTAACTCTCTTTTGTATTTTTAAGTGCTGAATCCATCCCAAGTTGTAGCATGAATGTACATGAAATTGCTACAATAACATATTGATCACTGTCACTGGATGGAAAAACTGCTGCACTTCTGCTAACCTCAACAGGCACTCTTGATCTACTCAGGATGATTTAGTAAGGAACGTATCAGAGGGAAGAGGTCCTGGTAGTGCCATATGTGTTGTTTTTCCAATATAAATTGTAAGCTCTGTCTGAGAGGTCTGGTTGGGGTCATCTGCTAGCTGCTCAGTCTAAACAAAAGAGATGGTATGACCAAAAGGCAACAGGTACTGACCTGGGCAACAGGTACTATGATGGTAGACCCCTGTCCCCTATCCCCAAAACAAATTACAGACCTCATGAGATGGAAAGGACCATACTTGATTGCCAGAAAAGTGAATATTGTTTAAAATATCTCTATTGAAGAAACAACTTAATAATTAAGGATTTTCTTTCCTAAATGTTTTGTGGCAACCAAAGGATTTAGTTGCTTCCCAATGTGACGCTACACAACCACATGGTATAGAGCGAGATTGTGGATGCATGCTCGATCGAGATGGCTGAGGTACATATTGTACCTGGAGCCACACGCCCATATGATTTGACTAGCTGCCTCAATCCTGTGATGAGGGTAGGAGGATCATAGAGGGAGCAAGTCCTACCAAATGGCAGCTCCATAGACACGAACATTTAATTTAAAATCAGAGACAACCATTAAAATATATATATATAGATTTATATAAACATGAACGTTTTATATACTGCCTAACTATGCAGTATCCGTTTAATTTACTTCCATATAAAGCATCTTTTGTTTTGCTGAGACTTCTCTTTATGTTTTTTCCCTTTTAGTATGCTGATTCCTCTATCTCTTACATGTTTTGCTGACTCCATTAAATAGAGACAACAGTGCAGAATGCCGTTAAACTTTAAATATATTATTGCTGAAATAAAAACTTCACTTTCAACTCTGTTTAACTATGCTCTTATAAATGGCCATCTCTGTACCAAATAAACCTAACTGGTTCAAAACAAAACCTTAGCTAACCTCATTTGAGGTCTATGTCAACCTTGCCATGTGTTTCCAATCAGCCCTTCGTTCTGTAGTCCTCAAAGCACATGGATCTAATCACAGGTGCAGGGGGAACCGTAATGTGATTCATCTGTGTGCTCAGCACAATTCAAGTGAAAAAGCTTGCAAAGTTTTCAAATTTAGCAGATTGATGTCATGAACAGAAAAACAGCCTCTAAATTATTCTGAGGAAAATGAAGCGTGCCAAGTTTACAGCTTGCTGCTGTTGATCTTGCTTCTTTACCGGGCATTAAATCCTAGAATTCTAAGAAGTCGATTATTGAACTGTCCAGAAATAATCCAAGGAATTAATGAGCCAGCTGTGTAAAATAGAGCCTGATTTTATTAGATAGACATTGTGATATCAATAACTTCTGCTGCATGAAGACATGAATACGCAGTGAAAGGTGACCCATCTGAGACGAGAACTATGGGACTTGTCAAGAAAAACCAGAAGTGGTTACAGTTTTCTCTTTTTTGCCCTTATTACCATACTAATTGAAAACATCTTTTTAGTGTCAATGGCAATTCAATCCTTCACAGAAATATGCTGGATGCCTAGGCACATGTAGCAGAATTGAGCTTTTTTTTTTTTAACACGGTTTGTGACCTTATATAAGGCCCATTAGTCTGTACAATCTCCAGTTTAACAAGCAAAAGAAGACATAAATATGCTAATTAAACATTACAAACTGTATTCAAAATAAGTATTTGAAAAAAATTAACTATTCACTTTTAAGACCCAAGAAATGCAGTTTTGCTACCAAGTCAGGGCTACTTTCTACTTAAAGGGGCACACATTTTTTTTTTCTTTGTTGCATCAGAAAGAGGTTATGTGATAATGTGCCAGAATATGTTTTCTTTTTTAAAATAAAGTACAATAACTAATTCAGAAATATAACAGTTTTTAGGGCTTGCCCTCTACCAGCCAATGAGATCTACAGACTAACAGCCTTATTAAATTCCAGCCTGGTAGATACGAGGCTTCTACTTAAACCCTACGTGCCGCAAATTTATAAAAGTTACAACGCTATTAAATTAGCCCTGCTGCGAACAACGTATGAGCTACGCAGCAGGGCCGTCCGTATCAACACAGAGAAAATCTACATGAGGAGTGACAGCCTGCGATATGATCTTGTAGGCTCCCACACCTCATCAATTGCTGCGGGTTTCCTGAACTGGACTTTTTCGGGAGTCCCACATATAAGTCCTGCCGTGAGGGGTACTCCAACTACCTCCGGCACCAAAAATTAACCCCCCTCTATGCTGAGGGTCCCCATCGGGACACCCAAAGTGTCCCCACATTAACCTCTTGCTGTAGGTGTCCATAGGGACCCCCACATTAACCCCTTGCAGCTGGGGTCCCCGATCGGCACAGATCGTGACCCTGCTGCATTTAAAATTTTAAATTTCCTGCCTCACGGACCGTAAGTCCTGAAAGGACCCGCACTAAAAAATATTAACCCCTGCCGCGGGCAACTAAAATTAACCCCTTTAATTAAGAGTTTATGGGGGTCTAAACAGACCCCCATAAGCCCTTAATTAACCCTGTCACTCATGGGGGTCAATATAGACCCCCATAAGCCTTATTTAACCCTGTCACTCATGGGGCTCTATAATGCTAATCAGAATGGGATATAGGGCTGAAATTTGATAGACAGCATTTTCAGCCAATCAGAAGGAGCCATTGCCTATTTCCTTCCGGAAAAGGCTCTAGGAGGCACATTGGCATCGAAGAGGTCTGTGAGTGCGGACCTCCATTATTTTTTTTATTTTTTTTTATAGAACGCGGATTCAGCAAGGGCCCAGCTGGGGCAGAAGAGAAGAAGGCCGGGGACAGGTAAGTTTTCAATGTCTAATGTTAATATTTTTATTTTTTTGTATTTGATGTTTTGTGATGTTGTGTATGTTTTATACTAATAGTATGTTGTTTTTTTTCCAGGGGCCGAGCCAGAGAACAGATGAAGATGGACGGGGACATGCTGGAAAGGTAAGTTTAATACTGTATTTGTAATATTTGTTTATTATATGTAATGTTTATTGTTTGAATAATCTGATGTTTCTTTTTTTCCTAGGGAGTGCAATCAGAAGGGACATCTGCAAAGGTAAATGGTTTTATTTATTCTATTTTAGCTTAGATTTAGGAGGTTAGGTATAGATAGGGGGGGGGTGTTTTGATAGGGGGTTAGGTATACATAGGGGGTATTTATATTGGGGGTATTGTATAGATAGGGGGTGTTTAGATTGGGGTTTGGTATAGATAGGGGGTGTTTAGATTGAGGTTTAGGTATAGATAGGGGGTTGTTTAGATTGGGGGCATTGTATAGATGGGGCAGTGTTTAGATTGGGGGTTAGGTATAGATAGGGGGTGTTTAGATTGTGGGTTAGGTATAGATGGGGGGTTTAGATTGGGCGTTAGGTATAGATGGGGGAAATGTATTGCAGTTAGGTGTATAATTATAATGTATTTATGACTGTTATGTTATGTGTATTGGTGTATGCCTTTTCCTTTGCAGGTGTGTTGTGTGTGATGTTTTCTTTTGTTTTATGTACCCTAGGTTTTTTATTTTATGTAGTGGCAGGGGGGTTTGTGATGCTTTTTTTATTTTATGTGCCTTAGGTTTTTTATTTTATGTAGTGGCGGGGGGTGTGTGATGTTTTATTTTTTTATGTACCTTAGGTTTTTTATTTTATGTAATTAGTAGGGTGGGGTTTAATAGAGGGTTAGGTAGGTAGTGTTAGGTAGGTAGGGGTTAATAGTTTAGGGTAATGAGGGGTTAGTTTAGATTTAGTGGTTTATTGGGGGGAAAGTGTAGTGTAGTGTTTGTACTTAGTGTCATGAGGGTCCTGGAGGGTCTTCATAGACCCTTATGGGACTGATTGGGTTAACTAGAGGCTTACGGAGGTATGTATAGACCCTCATAAGTGAAGGCATTAAATAGAGCTAGATTGGGTTAGTTTGGCCCAGTTAGGGTTAGATAGGGTTTGGTATAGGTTAATGGGTTATAGTCAGGGTTAATAGTGTAGTGCAGTGCTTAGACTTTGTCGTGAGGGTCCTGGAGGACCCTCATGGCACTTGTAGGGATAACCTAGGGGTTAATAGTGTCCTATAGGGGTCTATGTAGACCCCTATTGGACTGAGGAGGGTAAATATCGTCTCATGGGGCTCTGTATAGAGCCCCATGAGTGACAGGGTTAATTAAGTGCTCATGGGGCTCTATATAGAGCCTCATGAGTGACAGGGTTAATTAAGGTTTATGGGGGTCTGTATTGACCCCCATGAGTGACAGGGTTAATTAAGGGCTTATGGGGGTCTGTATTGACCCCATTGAGTGACAGGGTTAATTAAGGGCTTATGGGGGTCTGTATTGACCCCCATAAGTGACAGGGTTATTCAAGGGCTTATGGGGATTTGTATTGACTCCCATGAGTGACAGGGTTCATTAAGGGCTTATGGGGGTCTGTTTAGAGCACCATGAGTTATGGGGTTCATTTTAGTTGCCTGGGGTTAATAGTTTTTAGAGCGGGTCCTTTTAGGACCTTTACGGTCCTTTAAGGACCCACGAGGCAGGAAATTTTAAATGCAGCGGGGTCACAATTAGTGCCAATCGGGGACCCCCGCTGCAAGGGGTTAATGTGGGAGGGCTGCAGGGGTCCCTATGGACCCCTGCAGCAAGGGGTTACTGTGGGGACACTTTGGGGCTTAAAGGGGGCTTAATTTTAGGTGCTGCAGGCCATGATTGGCTAATAGTGTGCCGCAGGCCCTCATGGGGCTCTATATAGAGCTATGCCGATCGGGGACCCCCGCTGCAAGGGGTTAATGTGGCGGGACTCCTGCAGCATGGTGATGTGTTTAGGGAGCAGGGGGGAGCATCATACAGCTGTTTCGGGCTGCTCCGAGGCAGCACGTATGTGATTTCAGATCCCTTTTTTGTGCCCATAGGGATTCTTCCGAGGGGCGAGGTTCACCTCATAGATTTAAGACTGTGTGTTACTCTGTAGCTCTCTCGGAGCTTATTCTCCATTTTTCAGAGTCATATCGCAAAGCAGGCTGCAAGGGACGTATTGGGAAATCGGTCCTCCCAAACAGCAAAAAACTGCCTTTTGCGAGGACCGAAAGAAATATGAGGGCTAATGTAATAATCGCCTAAATCATGCTCTCTGCATTTCCTGTTAGTTACAATTAAGTTTTACTAAATATTTTTTCATGCACACAAATTCATTTTGTAAGGTGTAAAACATGCTCTTTTAAATGCTTTAAAAATGTGTTCAAACTTCATCAAAACTATCAGAAAGTGCATAGACATACATATGTCTATATGACTGCCCAATGGCTGACAGGGGCAAGAAACATTTTAATATTTTTTTCCTGTTTCATTTGAAAAAAAAACCACAGTGCTAAATAATTTTTTACCACCTTTCCAATGCAACAAAGAAAATATGTTTTACAGTTTCTATCAAACTATCCCTCATTTTGAGGCAATAATATCTAGGACACACTTAGTTTATCTGGTTAATTGATTGCATTTAAGCATTACATTTACTTGGTTACAGTCTTGCTAGAATTAGATAGAACACCAATTTACCCTTCTGGATCGCTATCTTGTCATGGTGAAGGGGATTCTGTACTCCAATGAAGCTGTGAGCTTTTCCATGTAGGGTCATCTAAGATGGGCAGGTCACAGTAGAGAGCACAGACAAATCGCGGGCCATTAGAGAAGGAACTGACAACCCATAATGAGACATAATGATATGGCAATGGAAAATTACCCCCTCTGGTCAGAAGGAGACTACCACATCACTGGGGAAGAGCAGATGGTGAGTACAAGTAACACCAGATCTAATGAAGGGATTTGGCCAAAATCGAGAGGGCGCCCTGCCACAGAAAGGAAAGTCTGCTGTTGAAAAAAAAACAATTCAACCCACGAACATGGAACATTAGATCTATGAACCAAGGCAAACTGGACATTGTCAAACATACGATGACAAGATTAAATGTTAAAATATTGGCTATTAGTGAACTCAAATGGACAGGAATGGGACATTTCATATCATAAAACCACCAGATCTTCTACTGTGGTCAAGAATCCTGCAAAAGAAATGGAGTAGCTCTCTTAACCAATCAATGGGTGGCCAAAGCAGTGATCGGTTACAGCACAATAAATTACAGAATTATTCCAATTCAAATTCAAGGTACAGTAAGCCATTTAACATCACTGTGATCCAAGTCTATTCTTCAACCATAAATGCTGAAGAGGCTAAAGTTGCCCAATTCTATGGGGATATTCAACATCTCCCAGATATAACACAAAGATAATGTGTTACTTTCATCATAGGTAGCTGGAATGCTCAAATAGGGATCCAAACGATAGCTGGAATAATGGACTAGTTCAGCCTTGGAATACAAAATGAAGCAGGTCAGAGACTAATAGAATGCTGTTAAGATCATTCTCTGGTCACAGTAAACACTATCTTCCAACAGCATCATAGACAACTCTACACAGTTGAGTTCCAAGCAAGTTTTTCTGTCCATCGCGTTGACTTCCGAGCAAGCGTATAGTTACAAGCAAATTCTTCCTCTTGGGACGCATCGAGTTCCAAGCCATGAGATGGCTTGGAACTCGATGCGTGTTTCACATCTGTGACATCTCAATCATTTCCTCACAGTTCATATGTTTAGTTTGAAAATAGAAAACTCTGTTACTTTATATTATCTATTTACAGTTTATAGGAGACAGTTTGAGACTCTGGTAGGTTGAATCCCTGCCACTAATGGTGTGTCCTTAACCAAGCTCCCAGAAAGTAGCTCAGGCAGGTCAATGTGAAACATATCATCAAGTAGGGTGCTTTACAGGAAGAGAGGCACGGTTCAGACTTAATTTGCTTGTTTCCTAAAAATAACATGTGTTAATTGTTTATAATATTTACATAGAGAAAGATCAGTTTTATCAAATAAATCTAATTACTGTATTGGTCCGAATATAAGCCGAACCGCATATGAGCCGCACCTGTAAAATTCAAGGGGAAAAAATAGAAAAAAGATAGTACTCCAATATAGGCCACACCCTTAAAATTGGAGAGAAAAAGACTCTCTCCAAGTGATCAGCCATTGCAAGAAACAGGCTTTCTAATTAGTAGTGTAACTTTTTTTGCAGGTTACAGGCCTTACAGGATGTTAGAAACACTAAAACCGTAAATTGCTATTCAATTGCTACAATACCGCAGTCTCAAGCACGCAAATCGGCACCTTTAACTCGTAAATCGGTAGAAATTTTACGTTCACGAATAGAAGCCGCCCATGTAACTCTCAAGCGCACAAGTCGGTAGTGATTTTTTTTACGGTCGCGAATATAAGCCTCACCCTTAACTCGTAAACTCAAAAATCGGAAAAAAGGTGCGGCTTATATTCGGACCAATACAGTAACATTTTATATAAAATAAAATTCCGAAAGAGGCCTTTTAAATAATGTTTCCAACTACACAAATGATGAGTCAAGTATATACTATAGTTACGGTATATGTATATTAATGCATAGTGAGTACCAATACAACAGATATGGTGCAGATTTACTCTAGAAGAGTATACACAATGGAACCATACTTCTTCCAAGATCATTCTTGTTTGGGTTTTTCAGAAGGTTCTGCACCAGGAGTGATGACTGATATAGAGTGAAGGGGCATTGAAAAATATGAAAATTGTACTTACACCATCATTTAAGAAAAAAAATGGCAAAGGACATGATCAGATGGTAGAATACTAGTATATAATTAACAGTCATATGAACTTCTGTGAACTTGTATTATTTCTTTTTTTTTGCACAGTATGATGTTTGTATTAAGTTTGAGTTTGAGTTAACATACCTAGATAATAGCAGTCTGGCAATAGATAAAATGCAGTAATAATGAAAGTTTGTTAGAGCCAACATTTGATTTTCGATTGCATTCAAGAAGCACATTGTATATTTCATAACCATTTCCTTGCATTAATTCTTAGTAAAACTTCAAACAAATATATTCTGAACTGGCTACTTCCCCATCAAAAATGACGGGAATACAATTTTAAGGCTGACAATGCTGTCTGCCACCTAATGTGAGCACCTTTGTCACGTCTTCGCAAGCCTTGTCTCTCCCCCTGTCTACTTCCTCCCTTGTGTCTCATTTCCCCCCTCCTCTCTCTCCCTTGGGCTCCTTTCCCCCCTCTTCTCTCCCTCCATGGTGTCACCTTTCCGTTCCGTGTGTCTCTCCCACCTCCCTTGTGCCTGTCCCCCCTTTCCCTTTCCTGTGTCGCTTTCCCCCTCCCCTGTGTTTCTTTCCCCCCTCTCCCTCCCCTGTGTCTCTTTCCCCTCCCATGTGTTTCTTTCCCCCCTTCTCCCTCCCCTGTGTCTTTCCCCCTCCCCTGTGTTTCTTTCCCCCCTCTCCCTCCCCTGTGTCTCTTTCTTCCTGTCCCCTTTGTCTCTTTTTACTCCTCTCCCTCCCCTGTGTCTCTTCCCCCCTCCCTCATCTGTGTCTCTTTCCCCCTCCCTCCCCTGTGTCCCTTTCCCCCTCCCTCCCCCTGTGTTTCTTCTCAGCCCCCACCCTCCCATAACTCTCTTTCTCCTCCTCTCGGCCTATGTCTGTTTCCCCCATCCCCCCTGTGTTTCTTTCCCCATCTACCCCCTCCCCATGTCTCTTTCACCCTCTCCCAGTGTCTTCCCCCTGTGTCTCATTCCCCCTCTCCCCCACGTGTCTCTTTCCCCCTCCCTCCCCATGTTTCTCTTCTCAGCCTCCTCCCTCCTATATCTCACTTTCCCCCTCTCCCCCTATGTCTCTTTCCCCCCTCCCCCCTGTGTTTCTTCCCCCCCCTCTCCCAACCTGTGTCTCTTCCCCCTCTTCCCCCCTCCCCCGTGTTTCTTCCCCCCTCTCCCCCCTGTGTCTCTTTCCCCCATGTATCACTTTCCACCCTCTACCCCCATTTCTTTCCCCCTTTTTCCTGTGTCTATCCACACCCCCTCTCCACCCCCTGTGTCGCTCCCCACCCCCTCTCCACCCCCTGTGTCTCTTTCCCCTCCTCTCCCTGTGTCTCTTTCCCCCATCCCCCCCTCCCATGTCTCTTTACCCCCTATCCCCCCTGTGTCTCTTTCCCCCCTCTCCCCCGTGTCTCTTTTCCCCTCTCCCCTGTGTCTCTTTCCCCCTTTCCCCTCCTGTGTTTCTTTCCCCCTCTCCTCCATGTGGCCCGTTCCCTATTTCCCTTCCTGTGTCTCTTTCCCCCCTCTCCACCCTGTGTCTCTTCCCCCCTCTCCCCCCTGTGCTTCCTTACCCCGTGTCTCTTTCCCCCTCTCTCTCCCCTGTGTCTCTTTCCCACCTCTCCCCCTTTCTCTTTCCCCCCTTCCCCTCCTGTGTTTCTTTCCCCCTCTCCTCCCTGTGGCTCATTCCCTCTTTCCCCTCCTGAGTTTCTTTCCCACTCTCCTCCCTGTGGCTCTTTCCCTCTTTCCCCCTCTCCCCCCTGTGTCTATTACCCCCTCTCCCCCTGTGTCTTTTCCCCCCTCTCCCCTGTGTCTTTTCCCCCTCTCCCCTGTGTCTCTTTCCCCCTATCCCCCCCTCTTCTCCCTGTGTCTCTTTCCCCCTTCCCCATGTGTCTCTTTCCCCCCTCCACCTCCCTGTGTCTCTTTCCCCACCTCCTGTGTCTCTTCCCCCTCTCCCCGTGTCTCTTTCCCCTCTCTCCTCCCTCCCCCATGTCTCTTTACTCTGTTTCTTACCCCCCTCCCTGTGTCTCTTACCCCCCTTTCTCCCTCTCACCCTGTGTCACTTCCCCCCTCTCCCTCCTGTGTCTCTTTCCCCCCTTCCCCCTGTGTCTCTTTCCCCCTTCCACCCCCTCTGTCTCTCCCCCCTCTTCCCCTTTGTCTCTTTCCCCCCTCCCCCATGTCTCTTCCCCCCTCTCCCCTTGTGTCTTTTCTCCCCCCCCCCAACCTCCCTGTGTCTCTTCTCCCCTTCCCCCTGTCTCTGGTTCTGCCTTCCCCCCCCTGTGTTTCTTTCCCGCCTCCCCTCCGTGTGTCTCTTTCCCCCTCTTCCCTGTGCTTCTTCCCCCCTCCCTGTGTCTCTTAACCCACTCTCCCCCTGTGTCTATTTCCCCCTCTCCCCCTGTGTCTATTTCCCCCTCTTCCCCCGTGTCTCTTCCCCCCTCTTCCCCATGTCTCTTTCCCCCTCTTCTCCCTGTGTCTCTTTCCCCCTCTTCCCCCTGTGTCTCTTTCCCCCCTCTTCCCCCATGTCTCTTTCCCCCTCTTCCCCCTGTGTCTCTTTCCCCCTCTTCCCCTGTGTCTCTTTCCCCCCTCCACCTCCCTCTGTCTTTTCCCCCTCTTCCCCTTTGTCTCTTTCCCCCTCCCCATGTCTCTTCCCGCCTCTCCCTCTTGTGTCTTTTCTCCCCTCTCCACCCCCTGTGTCTCTTCCCCCCTCCACCTCCCTGTGTTTCTTCCCCCCTTCCCCCTGAGTCTCGTTCCGCCTTTCCCCTCCTGTGTTTGTTTCCCCCCTCTCCTCCCTGTGTCTCTTTCCCCCCTCCACACCCTGTGTCTCTTCCCCCTCTTCCCCTTTGTCTCTTTCCCCCCTCTCCCTGTGTCTCTTCCCCCCTTTCCCCTGTGTCTCGTTCCCCCTTTCCCCTCCTGTGTATCTTTCCCGCCTCCACCCCCTGTGTCTCTTCCCCCTCTTCCCCTTTGTCTCGTCCCCCCTCTCCCCCTTGTGTCTTTTCTCCCCTCTCCACCCCCTGTGTCTCTTCCCCCTCCACCCCTGTGTGTTTCTCCCCCCTTACCCTGTGTCTCTTACCCCTTTTCCCCTCCTGTGTTTCTTTCCCCCTCTCCTCCCTGTGTCTCTTTCCCCCCTCTTCCCCCCTGTGTCTTTCCCCTGTGTATATTTCCCCCTCGTGTCTCTTTTGCCCCGCTCTCCACCCCGTGCCCCTTTCCCCCTCCTCCTATGTCTCTTTCCCCCCACTCCCCTGTGTCTCTTTCCCCTCTCTCCCGCCGTGTCTCTTTTCCCCCTGTGTCTCTTCCCCCTCTACCCCCTGTGTTTCTTCCCCCCTCTTCTCCAACGTCTTCCCCCCCTCTACACCCCCTGTGTCTCTTCCCCCTCCAACTCCCTGTGTCTCTTCCCCCCTTCCCCCTGTGTCTCTTTCCCCCTCCCCCTGTGTCTTTCCCCCTTCCCTCATGTCTCTTTCCCCCTCCCCCTGTGTCTCTTTCCCCTCCTCCTGTGTCTCTTTCCCCTCTCTCCCCCCTCACTGTGTCTCTTTCCCCCTCTCCCCCGTGTCTCTTCCCCCATGTCTCTTTCCCCCCTCTTCCTTGTGTCTCTTTCCCCCTCTTCCCCTGTGTCTCTTTCCCTTCCCCCCTGCGTCTCTTTGTCCCTCCTCTTGTGTTTCTTTCCCCCCTCTGACCTGTGTCTCTCCCCCCTGTGTCTCTTTCCCCCCTCCCCCCCCTGTGTCTCTTCCCCCTCTCCATCACCTGTGTCTCTCCCCCCTCTCCATGACCTGTGTCTCTTACCCCACTCCATGACCTGTGACTCTTACCCCACTCCATGACCTGTGTCTCTTAACCCCCCTCTTCCTCCTCCCTCTTTCACCCTTATCATCCTCCTCCCTCCTTCCCCCTATCCTCCTCCCTACTTTCCATCCTCCTCCCTCTTTCCCCCTTAGCCTCCTCCCCACTTTCCATCCTCCTCCCTCCTTCCCCCTTAGCCTCTTCCTCCCTTTCCCCTCTCTTACTTTCATGTAGATTGGGCAGAAAAATGTCAGAGACTGTAACAAAACACATCATAGTGAAATAGAAAAAAATACATTAATCAGAAACCGGCTGTGCCCCCAACCACCAGATAAGACCACCAGACAATATTGAGAGATCTAGGATTAACTGAAATAAAAAAATAGTCTAAAACTTGATTTTTATTGTCCCATTTAAAAATATATAATAAAAACAAATATAATAATTGGGAACGGAGCTCATATTATCTTAACAAGGACTTTGCTGGTTATATACAATGTATAGCAGCCTAAGAATAGTGAAAAGACTAACTGAACCTCAATATTAATGTATATATGAAAATACCAAATGCATACTCTCATGGACCCTTTATCTATCGAATTCGCTGTCACCACCTCCTCTGGTAGAGAATTCCACAGATTAACCACCCTTACTGTGAAGAACCCTTTTCTTTCTTTAAGGTGGAATCCTTTTACTTCTAACCTCAAGGGATGTCCTCTTGTCAGATGAAAACCTCTTGGCACAAAAAGCTCCCTGGACAAATCTTTATACTGACCCTGGATGTATTTATATAAAGTAATCATATCTCCTCTTAGACGCCTTTTTTCTAGAGAAAATAAGTTTAATTTGTTTAGTCTTTCTTCATAACTTAGCCCCTCCATTCCCCTTATTAGTTTTGTTGCCCTCCTCTGTACCTTTTTCAGCTCTAAAATGTCCTTTTTATGAAGTGGTGCCCAAAATTGTACTCCATATTCCAAATGAGGGCGTACTAGTGATTTGTATAGTGGCAGAATTATATTTGCTTCCCTGGCTTCTATACCCTTCTTAATACATATATAATACAATATTGTATTTGCCTTTGCAGCTGCTGCTTGGCTTTGAGCACTTTTACCTAGGTGGTTGTCCACAAGCACTCCCAAATCCCTTTCAAAATCTGATACACCTAGATTTGCTCCATTAAGATTATAAATTGCATGGCTATTTTTCCTTCCCAGATGCATAACTTTACATTTATTCGTATTAAATCTCATCTGCCATTTAGATGCCAATTCCTTAATATTATGTAAATCCCTTTGGAGGTTAAGCACATCACTATCTGATTTAATTACCTTGCACAACTTCGTGTCATCAGCGAAAATGGAGACACCACACTCCAATCCTACCTCTAAGTCATTAATAAAAATTAATAAATATGTATAAAAGGAGAGGACCTAATACTGAACCCTGAGGAACCCCACTTACCACATTAGTCCAATCTGAGTATGTTCCATTTACAACAACCCTTTGCTTCCTGTCTTTTAGCCAGCTCTCAATCCATGAGCAGATATTTACTGCAACTCCTGTATCTCTTAGTTTGCACAATAGTCTCCCATGTGGCACTGTATCAAAAGCCTTTGCAAAATCCAAAAAGACTACATCCACTGAGTTGCCTTGATCCAGGTTCCTATTAACCTCCTCATAGAAACAAATTAGATTTGTTTGACATGACCTATACCTCATAAATCCATGTTGACTCCTACTTATAATCCTGTTCAAATAGACATATTCTTGTATATTATCCCTTATTAACCCTTCTAAAAGCTTCCCCACTACTGAAGTGAGGCTCACTGGTCTATAATTTGCTATTGCTCCCTTTTTAAATATAGGTATCACATCAGCTTTTCTCCAGTCATCTGGTAGAGACCCTGTGTTGAGTGAATCTTGAAAAATTAAATATAATGGTTTGGTTATTACAGAACCCAGTTCCCTCAGTACCCTTGGATGTATTCCATCAGGACCCAGGGCTTTATTAACATTTATTTTTTCCAACCTCTTTTGGATTACTTCCTGTGTTAACCAATTATTTGGCAAAGGTAGTGTAGCCCCATTATGTTGCTGTGTCCCAACCACTGGTACCTCCCTTGTGTATACCGAAGAAAATAACCTATTTAGCTCATCTGCCTTTTCTTGGTCACTAATTATCAGACGGTCTGTGTCACATTGTAATGTTCCTATAGCTTCCTTCCTCGTCTTCTTCCCATTAATATACTTACAAATTTCTATTTTAGCCAGTCTAATCACGCTTCTGCAATCCTTATTGATTTCCTTGTATTCTTGTAAAGCAGTCTCTGTCCCCTCTTGTTTGTATACTTTAAATGCCTTTTTTTTACTCTGTATCTTGATCTTTAAATCCTTGTAAAGCCACATTGGATGGGATTTACTCCTTTTACTTTTATTCACACACGGTATATGCCGATGTGTGTGTATATTTAGTAAGGATTTAAATGTTGTCCATTTATGTTCAGTATTTTTACCTGCCAGTTCTCTGTCCCAGTCTATACTTTGTATTGCTGCCCTTAGACCGTTAAAATCGGCCCTTTTAAAATTAAGAGTTTTCGTTGGCCCCTTAAAATACTGTTTTTTTAATTCAATCTCAAATGAGACTGTGTTGTGATCACTGTTTCCCAAAGGTTGCCCTATTCCAACATTTGGTACTATATCAATATTATTTGTGATGAGTAAATCTAAGATAGCTTCATTTCTAGTAGGCTCTTGTACAACCTGTGCCAGATAATGATCCCTGAGTGTACTCAAGAACCTGCTCGCCTTAGCTGAACTGCTGGTCTCATTTATCCAGTTTATTTCAGGGTAATTAAAATCTCCCATTATTAGAAGTTGACCATGCTTAGCTGCATTTTCAATCTGTAACAATAATTGTATTTCCTCACTTTCAGCTATATTTGGGGGTTTATAGCATACTCCTACTAATATTCTTTTGGAATTTGCTGCTCCGCTATTTAACTCTACCCACAAACATTCAGCTTTATCACTAGGTCCACCATTAATATCTGCTCTGACTATAGGCTTAAGTTCAGGCTTAACATACAGACAAATCCCTCCTTGTTTACCATTGCATCTATCTTTCCTAAATAGGTTCTAACCATCCAGATTAACAGTCCAGTCATGAGATTCATCCCCCCATGTTTCGGTAATGCCTATCAAATCCCATTTTTCATTAATTGCTAATAATTTTTCCTGGCAAGCTTCTGGCATTAGCAAGCATACACCTTATGTTATGAGTCTGTAGTTCTGACGTGCCTGCCATTGTACTTGAATTACTTAGTACTACCTCCCTATTGATTATACTGCCGCTCCCCCATCTCCTCCCCTATGAGTTGTTAATTCATCCCTTATACCCTCTACACTTTCTACCCCATTACTTATATCTAGTCCCTCCCCCCCCCCCCCCCCCACCTACTAGTTTAAAAACTCCTCCGGCCTTTCTACCATCCTATCCCCTAGTACAAAAGCTCCCTCATCATTAAGGTGCAACCCATAACTACTGTAGAGATTGTCCTGCAGTGAGAAGTCAGCCCAGTGCTCTAAAAACCAAAACCCCTTCTTAGTGCACCACATCTTTAGCCACGCATTAACCTCCCTAAGCTCATACTGCATCCCTGGGCTAGCACGTGGCACTGGTAGTATCTCAGAAAATACTATCTTGGAGGTCCTTGCCTTCAGCTTATTACCTAGTTCTCTAAAATCATTCTTTAGGACACTCCATCTTCCACTAACTTTGTCATTTGTACCAATATGTACTTGTACTTAAACACAACATACCCTAGCCGCAGAGGTGATCCCATCCTTCCCAGCCCTTGTGGATACCCACCCGGAGGAGCTATCGACCCCAGCAAAGTCTGCTACCCTGTGTGAGCCTCAGCATGGAAAGGATCGCCATCCGAAGACCCTAATACTGCTCTGTTTTTCCCCAAACCTGCCTTGACAACTGACCCTGAGGAGATTGTGCTAATGGGGAAGTGCTTTCTACCCCCGCCTAACCTGCCCCCTAGATGGGATACCCCAGATCTACTACCAGCCTGTGGCCAAGGGGGTAGCACTATGCCCTTGGATGAGATTGTAGTTCCGGAGACCTTGGATTTATCCCCAAATGAATGCCTGCAATTTAGGGTGGGTTATTGAAATAAATTGATATGGGGTTGGGCTGTGTTGTTACCTTGAACCCTGAGGACTGGGATCCAGATGTTGTAAAGGAAAAGTTGGAGGGTGGCAGGGAAGTAGCTACTAGCCCAGATACCCCTGGAAGGACTATGCAACTGGATTATGGTCCCAAGACCCTACAGAAATTGGGGTTAGAGACTGTGGACATGTTCCGGAAAGATGGGCAACCACCCACAGACCAGGTCAACCTACTACCCCCGCCACTTGGGCTAACTTTTTATTTTTGGATGGGGACTTGGACTTTGGCTATGGGCGGCAGTTAAAGACTTTTATCCATTAAGGATCATAGCCCCAGAGCTGCTGTCTGGAAGGGGGTAGTAATGTCACGGACCCATTTTTCTTGGTCTTGGTGTTGGCCCATTTAGCCACCATAAAGGCACAGACTGCTTGGCTCCAGCAGTGGATTATTTGCATAAACACCTCCATTGTCTTTGTAAATCTGCTTTATTCCATTGTTTGCCAGATAAAGTTAATCACGTCTGATATGTGCTAGAGATGGCAGGATGTGTATTGGAGGTTAAGCCTATGGCTCTCAGGAAGCAACTGTTTGACCCCATGTGGAGTTTATCTCTTGTGTTTGTCTGCCACACCCTCTCATTGTTATGTTGTATACACCCCTCTGTATCTATCCCCTATAAATATTGTTTGACTTTTCAAAATAAATCAGTTCACTTCTTAGACATATAGAAATAGGGTGTCTCTGATTATGCTC
The DNA here is from genome assembly GCA_027410445.1 of Discoglossus pictus. Classification (NCBI taxonomy): domain Eukaryota; kingdom Metazoa; phylum Chordata; class Amphibia; order Anura; family Alytidae; genus Discoglossus; species Discoglossus pictus. The sequence continues at coordinate 43,535,281 of CM050163.1, forward strand.
CTGGTGGCTGCAATGCTGATCCCATTTCCACCCTCTAAGTAACCTGTCCTAATCACTACCATAGGAAAGATAATGGGACTCCTGGAAGCACTGATTCCTGATGGAGAAACTCTGACTGATACAGAAGCCAGATATCAGGGTGCTGGTGCCGAGATTTCCAAGAACCCCACGGTCCTTGTGGGTAATTAACCTGTAATCTTTAGCAGGTTGTCCTAGGCTTGTTGTGGACATTGCTGTATCCTCTCTGTTTTAATCTAGTTCTTAATTCCTTGAAACGGCTTTTGGATAGGGTCAGTTCAGAACAATTCCTCCTTATACAACTATAGGAGTGTCTTTGCAAACATAAATATTGGCTGGAGGAGATCAAAAACTGTAAAAAGACATTTTAGTCCATAGTCACTTTCCTGCATCTAGACAAACAAAAGGATCCTTACCGACTGGTACTTTTTGTTGTAGACTTGCCTTTTTGTTAAAAGAGTGAATGAAGTTAGTAATAGAGCTGGATTTACTCACAAATTAGAGGGATTCTATAATTGTAAAACATCTGGTGTTGTGTACTGTCTTGAATGCTCATGCAACCTCAAATACATAGGAATGACAACAAGGGAATTGAGAGAAGAAGACTGGGCGAGCACTTGGGCACCATACGCAACAGTGTTAGAAACTCACAAGAAGGAAGACTACAGTTGTCTAACATTTCTTTTTTTATCATCATTCCAAGCCAGATTTGAAATGTTTTATTTTACAGAAAGCTAGATTGGGCATTAGGAGAGGAGACCTTGAACAAAAATTACTTAAGATAGAAAGTAAATGGATCACGCTTTTAAAACCAACTATGCCGGATGGCCTAAATGAAAGAGTTAACTTCACTGTATATCTATAATTACATTAAACTTGGGTGATTTTTGTATGTAAATTTGTTAAGATGTTGATATGATAGCATTAATATGGAATGTATATGTAAAAGATACTGCCCTGTAGTATTTCTATAGGGATTAAGTTATAATATGACATTATTTTTCTTTTGCTTTTTATCTTTTATTTTTTATTGTTTAGTTATTATTTTCTGTTTATTATTATTGTTCATGATCCAAATACATGAGTATGGTGTTCTATTGATTAACACAGGGGATTCATTTTATAGTATATTCACATGATTAATTGGTTTGTTTGTGTGTGGTTTATCACTTGTTTTTTTATTTTTACAGTAATATTTTCCTTTTTATTGTTTTCATTTACAGATATTTTTTTATATTTACTGTACATCCACTATGATAGATTATATAAAACGTATCACTATTAAGTACTTAAAGTATATAACATTATGGGTTAACCATATACGGTTATAAAAAAGTGAGTATTCTAGGAGAGATGCATATACTGTACTGTTGTATTGCCTATATATATTTTTTTCTCTCCTTCCTTTACCTATCTGCTAGGTGCTTTTACATTTAATAAGGTCCTCCTCTGCCCACCTGCCATGCACCAATCGTATACATTGACTGTGCTTAAATTAGCTCTTCCCTTTTGTCCCAATGTGGCCTCTGTAGAAGCCAGAGCGAAATGAGCGCATCAGGCCAGGAGAACGGATGTCCGCTATTGATGGCGTCAGATGCTACACAGAGCCACTACATAAGATAGGGAGTATATAGATTGAGGAACACGATATGCTGTACTGATTATTAGATACCTATAATACCTCTGCTCCAGGTATTGTATTTTTCATATTGGTTGATATTATAATTACTTTTATCTGTGGACTATGCTAAGTAATGGACTTGAACCTTAGGAATATGATGCCTAAAAATATATTTCAGTTCAATTTAGTTTCTATTTAGGATATTCTTTTTATTTATTTTTTCCATTTCTTATTGCTATTTGTACCTGTTATATATTATGTGTATTGTGTGTTTATGACTTATTGCACTATTATTATGAAATCTGCAGGATCTTATAGCATTTAGCATTTTCAATGTACTTCAAGTAACTGAATTTGTTGATGTACTCTGTTAACAGATATTGGGCACTTTATATACAGTCAGGGGTGTTGGAACCAAAATAATTCTGGGAGGGGGACACAGCTCACTTGATAAACAGAACTCTTTAGAGCTTCTATATGCATACATACACACAATGAGAAATATGGGAGGGGTATGTCCCCCTTATCTCCCTCCCCTCCCCAGTTCCTACACCCATGTATACAGTGCACTTTAATCACATATATTGTTGTGGATCTTGCAATGTTGGTGACGTTTGAGATGTTGGTAACGCACTTGCGGCCCTCAGGAAGTGAGGGCAGCCTGCGAGCCTGTAATGATATACGAATCACAAGGTTGTGGAGACCAGTAGCCAAGGTCAGCAATAATCCAGTTCAGCAACTTGTAGGTGAAACAGGAACAAGCTTTATTGAAGGGATCATAAACCAACAATAATCTGGCAAGGATACAGAGACAGGAAGTGCTTTATATAAGCCAAGAACCAGACAGCTGACCAGACACAGCTAAAGAGAGTTGTCACTGATTTCATTGCTTTTAGGGTCAAAGTATCATATCTCAGGCAAATCTGCAAGAGGCAGGCTGGCGTACCGGTAGGGAAGATGTCCATCAACATGCAAACCAGGGTTCGAATCCCAGCAGAGTCAATTCCTCACAGAGCCTCTCGAAGTGAGGCTAACTGTTGAAGCACACAGGACTTAGGCTGCAATGAGCGCCAAAGGTGCTTATTGCACTGTGAGCCTTGCAAAATGAGGCTGCAGTTGAAGCACACAGTTGGTTCAAATGCGCAACTCGAAAACACCAAATAACTAAAATAATAATAAAAAAATTAAAAATCACTCACACACAGCACAGGGGCAGAGCCTGGAAGCCTGGGAGTTAAGTTGCAAATTAATTGGAGCCATATTTCCAGCTATCGGAACTCGAAATTTCACTAAGCAAGGGAAAAAATGGCAGCCGAAAAAACAGCATTGCCAGCTTTACAATTAAATTTCCATCATTTTTGCAGGGGAATTTCCTAGTAATATATAAGCACTTTATATACAGTGCACTTTAATCTAATATTACGGTATATATTAGCATTTTATTTTTTGTATACTTTTCCAAGTATTCATACACGTTACGTACTTTAAGCTTAGATTAATACTTTGGATAATTATACGGGTACTGAATATTAAATTAATATTGAGATTCAATTAGTCTTTTTACTATTCTTAGGCTGCTATACATTGTATATATCCAGCAAAGTTCTTATTAAGATAATATGAGCTCCGTTGCCAATTATTATATTTTGTTTTAATTATATATTTTAAATGGGACAATAGAAGTCAAGTTTTAGACTATTTTTTAAATGTCAGTTAATCTTAGATCTCTCAATATTGTCTGGTGGATTTATCTTATCAACTCTGTTATATTGTGGTGGTTGGGGGCAAAGCCAGTTTCTGATTAATGTACTTTCTCTATTTCATTATGACATTTGAAACTATATCTACATTTGTGAGTATTACATCTAATCAAGCTTAATTACGAGTTGGCTCCTTAACTAATTGTGTAAGTGATGCCGCTTACAAAAAATGTAGAATATAATTACTCCTTGCTGATCCAGGAGCCTTAGGAATCTTCCAGTCCACATCTGGCAAATTAAAATTTAGTTATTTCTTATATTAGTGTAATTTATTTTGATTAGTAATGATGAGTCTTTAATATATGCAATGATAGGGTAGCACACCAACAACTTTGTTACATTTTAGCAGCAGATTTTCTCAATTAAACAGAGTATTATATTAATTCATACCCCACTTTCCATTTAGGGATTTAGGGACATTACCAATCATTAACATTTTTAGGACCCCTTTCAGATTTTTCTTTTAATAAAGGTTATGTATTACAAGGGAGTGCCCTGTATACATTTCTTTTCCTTTCCTAAGTGCTCTTCTTAATACCTCATGTTGTTTGGGGGCCAATAAATTATACAAATCCTAAAAACTTGCCTCTTTCTATTTCTATAGTTACTCAAATACTGTCAATTTTTTTAAAGTCTTTGGAACTACAGTGGATTTACTATTGCTATTTCTAATATATCTTCCCCTTTTGCCAACTCTGTCTTTCCTGAATAAACTGTAACCACTTATAACTATGTCCCATTCATGCGATTCATTATACCAAAATTCCGTTATAATTCCGTTCCCCCCATTCCAAATTGCATTGTGTCATTATTAAAATTCGTTATGGAAGCTTATTGCAAGATTACAAGAATTTGTACAAATGGAACAGAGTATATTTTCTGTATTATGTGTAGACTTTAAAGTGCACTCACTGGCTAGATTATTATTCTTGCTTGTATTGAAATTACGGCTAAAACGCTTAACTACATCCCAGACAAGAAGCCTTGTTCAGTTATAGATTCCTTTTCAAGTTTAAATGAGCGCTAACCTAAGGCCATATTAAATTCCATATCCATATCGCACCGGTACACCGGCAAACCCTTGAAATTCAGAGCTATTAAATTAACCAAGCCAGCAACATACGTGGCCCACATCCAAACCTGTAAACCATTCTTACGCACATTGCATGTGCGGATGTAAATATGATCAATTAGTCAAACCCGTAGTTCCGGGTTTAGACGGAGCCAATAGTAAAAGAGATCGTCATCATTACGTCACTGAAAAATGGAGGTAAGATTTAAATCCCTTATGGGTTTAAATTACGAGTTACGATCGGACTACAGAAATAATGCAATATTAATAAAACAGTAAATATTATATTCTAGTCCATGCGAGTTCCATTATATGTATTAACACATTGATTGCCGGGATCGATATAACACAGGAATTAAACAGAAAAAAGGTATTTTATATTGCACATTTGCGAGCTTGAGAATGTTGTGCTATTAATTTTAATATCTAACATCACTTTCCCTTTTATTATATGTACAGTAGTGTGTGTATATTTGCATTCACAGTGTCATGGATAGGACTTTAACCCTCTTGCGAGTCCTTTCTAGTACCCGTAGGTTTTTTGGCTCCATTTTCAGTTTACAGGAGTGAATGGCAGTGAATTTGTATTAATTTAATAGCGATTTGTGAACGTAACATTTACTAACTTGAGAGACCAAAGGCTTTGCAGCAACAGAGTTCTGATTTCGACATCCTGTAGAGTTTTTCCGCCTGTAACCCGTAGATCGTTTGCGGGTAGCTGTTAATGCCCACTTTAATAGCCGTAAGCCTAGCGGGCTCCATTACGGGAATTTAATAGGGCTGCAAGTATTTAAACTCCAAAGAATAGATGTCGAAGCATTTCTGACCATGGCTGCAGTGAGAAACCAAATTGCCTGAAATTGTTGATGCAATGCCATGGAATATGCGTTGAAATGTCTGTATGCATTGAATATTCTGTCTGCAAGTTTACCTGACGATTTTTTATGACTTACTATATACTTACAGAGACACATATAGACATGGTATTCTATATAGGTGTGTGGTAAAAAACTTCAAGTAGCCTGCTGCCCCCTGGAAATGTGGTGCCCTCTCCCTGGGCTTAAGCTGAAACACACCAAATTCCATGACCACTAATGGCATCTTCCTTGAAGAATCAGCACTTCTTAACTTTGTATCACTGGGGGTTTTAGAAGTCTAAGGAGACTACAAATTTGATTTGGAATGTTCTGCAGCAGGATCAACAGGAGAGGAATTATGTATACTCTGGATGGACTCTTAACATTTCTCTGTAGCAGTGAACAATTCTCTGCTGCAAATGTGTCAGGGGAAACAGATTGTTTGTTAATTATAAACTTCAGTTTAGAAATCTCTTCTTTGAAAAGGAAAACTGCTTACAAACAGGGCAACCTTAACACTTCCATAAAGTAAGACAATAGAATATGGCCAAGCAGCCTCTGCATTGTTCTGTGAAATTACATTAAAATAATAAATAAAATAGACAAATACCTGTATTCTTCTGAATTCTGTTGAGTTAACAGATCACCATAAGATCAATGCCAGAATAATGCCAATGCATTTTTATAATCAAATTTATACAATAAGCACTCTGTATGGGTTCCCTGGTGGTCCAGGGGTTCTTATTCAGTGCTTTTAACACTGCAACCTTGGGATGATTCCAGTCAGGGAAGCAAGAGATCACACTACTCTGAAGCCAAGCAGGGTTGGACCTGGTCAGTACTTGGGATGGGAGACTACCTAGGAACCAAGTGGATCAGTATGACCAAGGACATAAAGATGTGCCTGGTGTGTTACAGTCCAGAGGTCCCGGAAAGTCGGAAACGGAAAGTTTCATTACATAAATAGTATATTTGTGCTCAATTTGAATGTCTGAAAATAAGTTAAAAATGTATTTCCTGTTTAGAATTCCAAGCAATGCAGATTCTACACTGCACTGGACAGGGTCATGCAAATTAGTCCACAATGCATTTTCAGTCTTTAATACAATAGCACTTTATATATTGCTCCTTTTAGGCATGTGCTCACTGAATTACAGTTTAGAGCAGAACATAGGATGGATTGTGCACAAGATAGGAGACCTACCTAAGTTTCCATAGAAAGAGATACAACTAGATCAAGTGTGGTATCTTGTAGAGGTATTTTAATGATGTGTCCACCTACCTGTGTGTTGCTTCTAACTTTGGGTTTGATACAGACAATTTTCCTGTTATGGACTGTCTACTCTGTACCTCTGTCTCATATCACGTCCTCCTGTTCAGCAACCACCAGAGTAATAGTGATTTTAAGATACTGGGAAAAGTTTGGGATCCTCTGGATGTATTGTCTGGTACTGGGAATGGTCCTGGTAAGTGTTCAATGATTCCTTAGTGTTACGATTGCTTCTTCAATTTGGCTCGTCCAGAACCTAGTTTTGACCCACCCAGCTATACATGATGGTTCTTGTTATTATCCCTGCTATCAGAGACAGAACTACAGCATTATTGGACCCTCAGGACAATCACGAGAACACAGGAATTTTCAGGCAGAGCAGCAGTTACCGGCTGTAACTCTTCTTTTAGGCAGAGGTAGAATTGTTAACCCATATGCTCAGAGTTAACCCTTGCCTCAATAATGAGCACACACTTAAAATTATGTATGACATTTTGAGCACCTTTATTTCTCAATCCAGCAAGTTTTATACATTTCAGAACGCCTAAGTCAGGCCCTTGCTCAGAGTCATGTGGCCTGCCTGTCACTCCCGGTGGGTTAGCTTTGCTTGCAGGGGGGCAGGAACAGCAAATGACAATTCCTTTGGTCTAGATCTCAGGCAGTTCCTGCTCTATGAATTTAGTGGGGAGTCAATTAGCCACCAAATGGACAGACAGCAAATGGCCCTCTGTAGCTGGAGGTTAACCCTTTGAGGCCCTGCTCACAGCCAGGAGGGAGATGCCTCCTGTTCTTTGATGGTCCCAGCCATCCAACTTGGCATAACTGAACAATATGGCTGAAGGTTTTAAATCTTGAAAGGAATTTATTAGCTGAAACAATTTCAGAAACACTGCTAAAGAGTGTTACAGTGACTGCTTAAGTGACTTTTCTAAGTTTTTCTCTAATCCACTAAAAACTAGATCAGATTGCATGGAATGATTTATCAACTGTTTATGGCAATATGCACTACAGCAATAAAAAAAAAGATTAGCATTGTACTATGATTACATATTAAACTAGCGACTTGCCCGTCAAAAATGATGGCAATAAAATTTGAAGGCTGGCAATGCTGTTTGCCACACAATGCAAGTCTCTCCCCCCTCTAACTTGTGGGCCTTGCGATGAGCGATTTCCACCGTCTACTTTACTGGCCTCGCGATGAGCGCCTTTGGCACTCATTGTGAGCCCTGCAATGATCTCTCATTGCAGACATTGCCCAACCCACAACTTTCATGCCTCGCGATGAGCGCCAAAGCCTCTTGCCACTCTCTGACCCCTGTCTCTGTTTCCCCATCTCTCCCTGCCCTGTGTTTTTGCCCCCTTATTTTCCTCCCCTGTGTTTCTTTTTCCCCCTCTCTCACCCATGTGTCTCTTTTCATTGTGTGCCTGGCAATGAGCACCCATGCAAAAATGCAGCACTTCAATACCAAACATGCCTGCTTGCCACCGTTACATCAATGAATTCACACAACAATATAATCACCCCCCATATTATGATCCCCTCCATGTACAACCTGACATACCCACACAACATGGCACACAATAATAATGTAGCTGTCAAAGTTCAAGTGTCCAGGCTGGGAGGAAAGTGTCATGGGAGAGAAGGAAGAAAGAATATGAATAATCCAAGTTAATACAGGACCCCAATAATCCAACAATCCCTCAAAGTCTTGGGCTTCCCTGACGTCACAAGCCGTAACATCAAAAATCTGAAGAAAAATGTATGGGTATTAAATAGCATTCGCAAATGGTTTTAAAACCATTGCTGAGAGCCAGAGCAGCAGTTAAAGAGACAGTGCAGCAGTCAAAAACAATAGAAAAGCATGCAATATCATCATAAATTAAGACTGCACATTGCTATAGTAACATATGTTCAATTAAAAACAATTCAGTTTACAAGTTTTATTCATACATAAGGGAACAGAAAATATTATGCTCACAGATGGATAAATCTGTTATAGAGACAGCACGTTAAGAAACTCCATTAGAAATAATGTGTTAGAGGCATAAATGTGAAAAGCAAAATGTATGTATGTATGTATTATATATATATATATATATATATATATATATATATATATATATATATTGAAGAGTAAAGCAGCCGTGAATGTCCAGTAATCTAGTAATTTAGTAATTATTAATATTTATATATATATATATATATATATATATATATATATATATATATATATATATATATAGATTAATGATGAGTAGTTCAATGTAATTTGACACCTTTTGTAATGAACAAATGTCTTATTTATAATGACGAGCTTTCGAGTCTCAAGCAAGACTAACATGAGATGGAACCCTCAGTTTGAATAATAACAGCAGATCCAGAGAGAGTGGAAACCGCATCTGATATCATCAGATATGGGGAATAAACACCACATAGCAAAGGAAACATATATACACATATACATCAATATATACATGAAAAAGCAGAGCACCTTAGTCCACAGTGATATCTTTCCTGTTGGACAAACATCTCACTAAGAGTGCTAAGTCTGTTATGGTATAAGAGGAAAAAAATCACATGAAATTCTGATAAAGTGTTAGAAAACCCAAGTCTATATTAAGTCCTGTATTTTTAGTGATGAAGAATGTGATCATCTTTATTTCAAATGCTTTTCTCTCTTGGAGGTTTTTAAATTTTCCTCTGAGTATTTTGACTTTTAAGTTTTGGATGGAGTGATCATTCTGGCCAAAATGGTGTCCCACTGGGCTGCAATAACTGTCTTCATTATGCTTTCTTATTGAATGCCTGTGTAAATTCATCCTTAAATGCATTTTTTGCCGGTTTCTCCAATATAACAGCCTGTGTCACATAATTATTGTATTATATAAACCACATTAGACGATGTACATGAGTATGATCCTTTTATGTTATAGGTTTTGTTTTTATGTGTGGCTGTGTCATCATTACAAATGTGTTGGCATAACTTACAGACACGTTTGTTACAAGGTTTAGTTCCATTTTTTGTATTCAGTTGTTCATTGCCAATTTTTCTGCTGACAAGTTTTTGTTGTATGAATTATGAAAGTCTCTGTGTTTGCTTTCTCCTTCTGTCCATATGATGAACAGATCATCTATGTAACGGTAGTATTTGTATGATTTGTAAATGGATACAGATAAGAATGTTTCTTCTAGATTGTCCATAAATAGATTTGCGTATTGTGGAGCCATTTTGGTACCCATGGCAGTCCCCATCATCTGTAGGTAGGTATCTTGGTTAAAAGTAAAATAGTTGTTGGTAAGGATATATTCTATTAGTTTAACAATATCAGGGCCATATTTATTGTTTTGCATGTTTGTTGAAAGAAACTAAAAGCATGCCTCAGTGTCATCTTTGTGTGGGATATTACTGTAAAGAGACTCTACATCCATGGTAACAAGTAGTGTCTTAGCAGGTAGGTCTTTAATCTGACTAAGTTTGTTGAGAACGTCATTGGTTTCTTGTATATAGCTAAAAGTGTGACTAACTAATGGTTTAAGGATGTTTTCAACAAATCCAGATATCTGCTTAGTCAGTGTTTCCATACCTGTAACAATTGGTCTCCCTGGGTTGCCTGGTTTGTGGATTTTTGGCAGTAGGTAGAAAGTCCCAGTTGTAGGATTGACGGGAATGAGTTGTTCTAATTCCTGATGTATATTTTTAGGTAATGTTTTGAGGAGTTTCTTAAGTTGAAGAGTATATTTTTCTGTAGGGTCCTGGTTCAATTTCTTGTAATAAGTGTTGTCTGACAGTTGTCTGTTGGCTTCATTTATGTAGTATTCATGATAACAACTGCACCTCCTTTGTCTGCCGGTTTGATGGTGATGTTGGGGTTGTTTTTTAAGATCTTTATGGCAGTTCTTTCTGATGGAGTAAGATTGTGCAAGTCTCTTTTATATTTTGTTGTTATAATGGATGCAGGTCTCAGGCGAAAGCTTTCTATATAACTGTCCAGTTTGTTTTTACGACCAGGTTGTATATATATATATATATATATATATATATATACACACATTCATATGTTTGACTCATCACTTATATAATGGAACAGCAACTACTTGTAATATCCCACCTCCACATAACATGTCACAGTATTGAGGGGAATTAAGGGGGAACATAACCAAAAGGAGGCTGTGGAGATGCACAGAATACAAATCAGCAAACATACATGGACCATGGCAGCTGCTATGAAGCTCTCACTATTAAAGCATAGACACTCATCAAAAATTACTCAGCAACAGTGGTGATCATCACCACAGCACAGTACGGACAGAGATCCTCTACGGCACATCCATGGGAGGGTATGTCATCTACACAATAACCTTGGGTTTCATACACTTAGAAGGGGTAAGATATGTCATCATGGGAAGAATGAGGCCTTAAATAGAGGACTGGCTGACAACAATGGTGGATAAACGGGGGAGGTGAACACCACAGGTATATCAGTAACACAGGCCAGGCACTGGAACAGGCTGTTATAGGCACACATACTAATGTTCTGAAGCTGTCCAGGAAAGCCTACAAACAGAAAAGGAGGCTGTGGAGAATACATGGAGCACCAGGAATCTTACCTCCACCAAGGGGAATCATGTGTATACAATAAAGATCATGTGACAATCAGTGCTAGTCTTAACGTATCAATTAGACAGTGGAATGGTGAGCCACAACAGTGTCACAATGTATATTTATCAAAGTATTAACTTAAAATAATCACTAATGCTATTGTTCATGTGATGATAACATGAATAAGCGCTTGAACACACTTTGGATATAATAATACATGTGATCACTTATAAACCACGCTTGAATCACTGGAATATTTTGTAATCATCAAATGCATGAAGGGATGGGTATTGTTACAAGGAATTGTTATGTTTGGTGATGTCCCAAACCAGTAACCATGAAAAACACATGGAAGCATGGATAATGGTATAACAATATAATTGTTTATTATAAACACAAAGCATAGTCAAACATATCCAAGTGTGCATTAATATCATGCGTGTGGTGACGGATCCGAGAGGTCAAGAGGCTGCAAAAAACAAACACACATAAAGGAGTAAAAGTAATACTGTATAATAATAATAATAACAACGCTAAAACCAAATGTAATCATTACATCACAGTAACCATAAACAGATGAATAAAAACCTCATCATTCAACACTCCATATAATAGAACTAACCAGATGCATTAACTCATGAACTATGTAATCCAATTCAATTACACCCATAGAGTGTTTTCGGAAAATCAAAAATTTACAAAAAAACTGTAGGGAAAAAATCTGTATGTACAGTGCAGTGCTAAATACTTTAATTGTAACAATAAACTAACTTACCTGAACTTCATCCACAAGCAGTGCAAACCATTCTGTATATATTATGAGAAATCACTTGCCATCACCATTAGGCCAAGAGTACTATCACCATCTTTATATGTTAATATTTATCCTATTATAACTGATTGTTAGTATATCATGATGTATGATCACATTAATACAGAGAAAAGTTAAAGGTTAGCTGTTACTTACATCAGATTCCTGGTAGTGGTGGCAGCCAGCATGTCTAGCTACTGGGAGGAGCTGGTGGTGGAAGTGGATCTGTCCAATAGTGCCTAAGTGAGTCTATTTTTGGTTGGTGTGTGCCAGTGGTGTCAAATGCCACAGGTGTGGCTGAAGGTTAAGCAAGTCCCCCCACTGACCACAGAAATCTTGAGCCCTCCTCTGATCCAAGGCCCTCTTACACTCTTTTTGCCTCCTCCTCCTGCAACAGATCCTGGTTGACAGGGGCACAGCCCTGTACATCTGGCTCGGATTTAGCCGATGCCCCAGCTTAGGGCTCTGTAGTGAACCCAGACGTACGCCAGCTGAAATGAAAGAAGAATAGTATATATGGTTAACAACATTTGATTGCTGTGTGTTCCTATCTATCTAACATCCTATTGTCTTGAATCTGGATGGTTCACTTAAATGCTATTGTTTGAAGTTAATATTTGCTAAATGTGATCATTTCTTTGTATTATGAGCTTGTTTGTTATTGGCTCATAATAACTTGATTTAATAACTGTGTTGTGGCCTCTGCAGAACATGCATATACATACTCTGGAGAAGTTGCTGTGCATTGTGTCATACTAACCAATCAGTCACCATCTCTCAGCAATAGTTATTAAAATGCATTTGAGAGGTGTTCCCTGATAGGCTAGTACACTACACTGCACATCCACCCCTACAGATTCCGAAACTGCATATGCTGCAGTGGTCCTAACCATACATGTAGCCTCAATAGGGTTTTTAATAAATTCAGTATTCGTTCTGTCTATTTGTCATCTATATGATGCTGCCCACCAATGAGAGGAGGGATAGATGATCCATCTAACCTTAGTGAAATCCATGGAGAGGACATCTCACTCATTGATGTGAAGCATTTCCATGGGTTAGGGTTATCTATGTGTGTGTGGTGTATATGTGGTGTATGTGATATTCACCTGGGCAAGCAGGCTGGATCTGGTGTTGCCACTGGGCCTGGAGTTCATGAGAAGGTCCCTGTGGCCATCAACTCCTTGAGCAACCTCTTGAACTCATGGTACTGGACAGTCACTCTGGGGCCTCTTGGAACGCTCATTGCTCTGGCCTTCTCTTCCATCATCCTCCTGAACTTTGCCCAGCTGTCGTAACAATGCCTTACAAACCTCACATCCCTATCCGCAAAACCAACCTTAGTGACTGCGGTTGCTATGTTCTTAGAAGCAGTGGCCCTGGACCCAGGTAATCTTCTCTCTGTAAGATTAGTGGTGCTGGCATAGGGCGCATTTAGGAGTACCACCATCTCCCCAGGCCTGTAGTTAGGTTCTCTGGGTTTGGCTGCAGCCTCTTGTAGTCCTGACTGTGGATGGGGATCCAGACCTCAATGCTCTGACCCAGAGACCTGTCCCTCCTCACCACTATCCCCCTGAGATCAGGCCCCTCCCCCTCTGACCCTGAACTAAGAGTACCTATAACTATGGGTGACTCCCTCCCTTCCTCTACCCACAACCTCGCCCCCAGAACTACCATTCCTAGACCTCCCCCCTCCACTCCCACACTCTCCTTCCCTCCCCTCCTCTCCCTTCCTTCTCTCCTCCCCCCCTCTCTCCTCTCGCTTCTTCCCACCTCCACTCCCTTCCCTCTATCTCCAAGGGCCCCCTCTATCTCCTCCTCCTCCTCTTCTTCTTCTTCTTCTCCCCATGTGTTGCCTGTTCGCTCATCCCTCCATCACAATCTCAAAAATAACATAAGAATAAATCAAAAAAGTTTATATGTATATATGTATGCTGTAAAAAAAATGTTTGTTCTATGTGGGTTTTTTAATATGTAGGGAATTGTATGGGAGGTGGGGTGTGTGGATCCTGTGGCTCAACTAAACGTGTCTATGTGTAGTATTGCCCTATGTGTATGTATATTATTTGCTACCCAACTACTTTCCAATCTCCATAAGCTCCTACTCTCACCTTCTCACTAGATTCCCTCCAACACCTGAGACCTGTGTGATAATTTTGAAAAAATCTACAACACAGTCAAGCTGGTGTCTCGGAAGCTCGCAAATATATTATCTCTCCCTGTCTATCACTGTTTTCTATTGGCTCCTATGACTGTGGCGCAGCAAGAAAAACTGTATTATTTTGTTGATTGGTATAAATTGCAAGAGTCCCATGACCCAGCCCCTTCAATGCTACTGATGAGAACATGGTATACGGATGCCGAGTTGGATCCATAATATTGTGAATGAATTATATTGAATATGCTTATAATGTATGGGGTAAAAGCTCCCATAGTCATTTTTACATAGCCACTAGTGATGTCCCGAACAGTTCGTCGGAGAACTATTCACATCGATTTTCGCATGTTCGCGTTCGCCGCAAACGGCGAACACATGCGCTTTTCGGTTCGCCCCCTATACTTTATCATTGAGGAAACTTTGAACATCATTTATTTTATTTTATAATTGTTTTTGTGTAATCTATGCCTGCCTGCCAGCGTGTGTGTGTGTGACAGGCTAACACCTAACAGCTTATATTGTGCTTATTTTCACTACTCATACCTGGTGGTGTAACATACATTCAAAACAACCATTTTTTTCCTGTAATCTAATTTCAGTTGCCTGCCTGTGTCAGGCTCACAGCTTATATTGTGCTCAGTGACATAAAACAACACTTTTTTGACTGTAATAGATTGAATAGCAATTGCCTGCCTACAGGCGTGTGTGTGAAGCCTATTGCATCTACTGTGCCAACTTTTGCCAGTGCACAGTGACACTCATATCTGGTGGCACCTTAGATTGCACGCACAGTGCTCCAATTTTGAAGTGGGAGGACCGACCAAGCATCTTTTTCCATCTCCCTGTTCCAAAAATCAATGCCATATACACGTCCCCTAATAGTGGACGTAACAGGGATTAAACCGATAGGAATAGTGCTACTTAACAGTACACACCTTATAATAACGCAGACAGAGGCAACGCGTATAATCTTCCATGCTGTGCAGTGGAAGCCCCCAGACTCTGACCTGTGTATAATCTTCCATGCTGGGCAGTGGAAGCCCCCAGACTCTGACCTTTGTATAATCTTCCATGCTGGGCAGTGGAAGCCCCCAGACTCTATGTTTTTACAACTATGTAATTTTCCGTGGGAGTTTTGCCATGGATCCCCCTCCGGCATGCCATAGTCCAGGTGTTCGTCCCCTTGAAACAACTTTCCCATCATTATTGTGGCCAGAAATCTATGGGGTTCGCCAATGTTCGCCCGTTCGCGAACATTTGCTGGAAGTTCGCGCTCGTTGTTCGCGAACCCAAAATTTGATGTTCGCGACATCACTAATAGCCACTCAATATTGTTAAATTGGTAAATTAATCTGGCTGCCAAAAGAGATGTTCTCTCTTATTTGCTTATTTAATAGGATACCCAACAGTGACAAGCAATATAATTATAAATAACCATAATATCCTACAATCAGTCTTTTCATATAGGTTCACAATTCACAATATATTATGCACTATTTCATGGCCAGGGCCTGACTGGACTGTTTTGGACTATGGCTTGGGCCTGGACTGGGAATACGTTATCCTGTTTATGGTTAAAGTTATATATTTTGTATTTCTTATTAAAATATATGGTTAAAATATGATTACTCTGTTATACTGTATGTATCTTGGTTAATGCTCTGTAGAACATATGTATTATGTTTCATGTTATACAAGTTGTAGTAAAAAAACATATTACCTATTTTGCAGACTATTGCATCAGCCCCTACCTAAATACGATTAAGGCCTATTATGTTAGTATTGTTATCTGGTGATACACTCAGCCCCACCAAAATAAACAAACACAGGGGGTCTTGAGCAGATTAAAAGTCTGAGTGTTTACAGCAAATGGTGAGAGGTAATACAATACACAGGATGAGATCTGATCTCATCAGAGGTACAGGGTTTTCCCAGTAGCAAGAGGCTTACCAATTGGCCAGTCTGTGTGCCAGAAAATTGTATAAAATGTGCCAATTAATAAAGGTATACAGTGGTATCTGAACTTACATAGACAAGGTGTAAGTGTCATTCTGTGCATTAATCCTAATTCAGAGCATTATATGGTGTTCCTGATATCCTGAGGCCATCTTCTGCACCAGAGGTAGTAAGAACTACACGCTCCTGCTGGGGTAGGCTAGGTTCTTGTCAAGCCCCATTGAAGAAGCAGGTCGTGACATTGGTGGCAGTGCTGGGACCTCTGTGGAGTACAGAAATATGGCAACTTATAAAGAGATGTCTACAACAGAGGAGGAGGAAGCGCTCAGGAGATTCCAGAGATGGAAAGCAGCCATGCCAGATGATATTACTAAGGACACAGATCATACTGGAGGTACAGTAGGAGTGGAGAGGGCCCTTTCTAGCTCCTGTGGATGGTGTGTGTTTATTCCCAGTAGACAGAGAATTTTGTGGTGACTGGAAAACACTGTCAAGGAATGGGCCTTCTAAACAAATGGATGGCGTTTCTGGGACTTTGGCCAGGTCACAAGCTAATGGAATGGCCGAAGGAACTGGTAGATGAGGAGGTCCTCCTGGAGGAGCAATATGCTTATTGGGTGGGACCTGTAAGGATACCTCATGGGGGTCCTGTTTTTCATTGAGGATGGAGAAGGCACTTTGGGACATTGCATATGGGGATCTGGATTTTGGCTTGGGGACTGCAGTACCTAGCACTAGTGTAGATAATGTCCTGAAGAGCCATACAGAGGCCAGAATTTAAGGATTTTCTTGCTGAGCACAGATAGATCAATCCCTGTCCCAGTGCATAGTAGGTCAACCTGTGTTTCACTTTCAAGAGCAGATCTTGTATACTGATATATCGCTTTATTTATTTCCTGTTAAAGTCACACAACATGCTAGTCAAACTACTGCATACTCAGTTCAGTTACTGATTAAGTATTTATAGTATGTAATATTATTTAGGTGATCAATTTAAAAAATCATAATAATGAGGTACAGAGCTTTGGAAAACCTAACTGCTTCTTATTTGAGTGTCAAGTACACACTAGAAGGAAATCTTATGTTCTGCTTTGAAAGCTGTGAAGCTGCTCTGCCAACTAGCTTATGAATTATGATTTCTATCCCCAGAACCACAATGGTAAAATGAGCTTTTTACTGAAATTTCTTTTGAAAACAAATACTTTTCTTACATTACAGCCTGAGCCCTAGTTATCTTTACACTGAAGGTGTAGATGTTTTTAATATTTCCTTCACCCTTACCACGAATAGGATAACTGCCCAATTCATATATTTTATTGGAGCAAGGACCATTGTGGCTAGACCATACTCTGACTTCAGAGTCCAGTTGTAAAAGGACTTAAGAGACACTTGGGGTTGGATTCAGACAAAAGTCAGCAATAACACCACTGAATTAGAGACTAGTAAGTAAAGAATGCAGACATTAATTAATTTGTATAGGTAGGTCTGGTGCCTGATTTTATGGAATTTGTTAGCTCTAGTTCCAGGTAATAGAGTAAAAAGTAGCAGCAGAAAGACAAGAACTTCAATAAAGTTTGGGGGAATAATGTTTTCTAATGGATATAGGATGCCTACATTCACAGGTCCACTCTCCTTTTTTGCACATTCAACCTATGGTCCTTCTTGTCAAACAAGAAGTCTTCCATTATCTAAATATTATCAAATTATGGAAATCCTAAACACTAATACATTTTCATGAACACAAGTATTTATCTTCTTCTGTACTGGGATATCCTAATTCTTTACGATAACCTTGATACTCTGGATGGAAATTTTGCCCTATTCACCTCTTTCCATGTCCCATTAATTCAGTCTGTACTACGGTCATACAAGAAGATGACTACTGCTAGTCTGATTTATAGATATTTTACCTCCCTTTTGATAATTTTTCTTACAAAAAGTAAATGCATTACCATTTATATTCATTTAGAGATAAAGGTGCTGCTTGCTTTAAAGATCTCTGTGCTTCTTTATTTTTGTTTATTAATTTTTGGTTGGCCTATATATTTCTAAATTGACTAAGAGATGTATTACTTGTTACAAATTGCGTTCCACTGAAGAAGGAACTGGCAACCCAATCCAGTATCTTTGCAAAGAAAACCTTATGGATAAGCACACTGCCTGGGTTGTGTTACTCTGGTTGCAGTGTTTGGTTAGAGATTGCTGCAGTTCGTATAAGTCAATGGGGTTTCTTGTCCTTCCACATATAATTTATCAATAAGCCTCTTGTATCAGTCTAGTGTTTTAATAATATCCACACAGATCGATATCCGAATCACAATAATTCAAATGTCTACAGCATATATAACAATTATAAAATCAACAAACGCGTTTCGTACTACTATTTGGGCTTTCTCAATTATATAATCATATCCTTTGTGTAAAAACATGCATAGATGGTGCACTCTTACCTTTTTGTGGTATTTAAACTGTTTCTGTTTGAGTGTTATCCCTCTTTATAAGTGCATAATTTCAATACACAATAAACAATACAATATAAGCCAAGTATATTGTCAAATAATAAATCTAGAGGCAAAACTTAATAAATTATGGTCTATATATAAAATTTGGAAAGTATCCTCCATATTTCAAAGAGAGAGCGATAGAGAGAGCGAGAGAGAGCGAAAGAGAGAGCGATAGAGAGAGCAAAAGAGAGAGCGATAGAGAGAGCGATAGAGAGAGCGATAGAGAGCAAAAGAAAGAGAGAGAGAGAGAGAGAGAATTTATGAATATTTCTGAATTTACATGAGAATTCCAAATTGAAGGGAATTCTGAACACCACAGAAGTGATGTGATTTATGAGTACTTCAAACCTGAGGTGGATTATTTTAAGTTTTCTGAAATGGGTGAGAGAGAGAGAGAGAGAGAGAGAGAGAGAGAGAGAAGAAGATCGTTTCATCTAGGCACATTGAACATGAATTAGATCCACAGAAAGTCCATGTCTACTAGCATTTTATGTAATCTATTTATAAAAAAATACAAAAATCAATATGCTGGTCTAATTTAAAACAGCAGAGTGGCAATTTATGTTTTGTTTTATGTACATTTTATTTTAAGCTTAAAGGCAAGGCCCTATATTCCTTTGCCATGTGTTAATATTGTTGTTGCCTTGTACTTAACCCTTATATAGAGTTATGAAATATGTTCTTATCAGGATAATAATAATGAATTAAAGATGACTACATATTATTCTAACCAAAATAAAGTTTTAATTCTTTCATTTTGCCACTAGATGTCACACAAATTCTGTTTTTAGAATCCAAATCTTAATGCCACTAGGACAACGTGTTGGAAATACTGAACTTTTACAATTTGCTGAACCACTGGGAACATAAACAGATATAAATCATCCCCTTAAGTGAATTAAACTTCACTTAAGAGAATCCTCTTTCAAGCCAATTGCCCTTTGTGGCACATGAGTACATTTGATTGCTGATCACCTAGACCGGCAGACGTTATGGTGATTGCAAAATAGATTGCAATACTGAACTTAATGTGACAAATTTATAATATTTTAAAGAACAGAGAGAATATAATTTATGGATAACTAAATCACTTGTGTATTTTTACTTTTAACTTATTTTAAAGTTTGCTGTACAGTATGTATATGTGACACTGAATTTATCAGCGCTGATCTATATAATTAAACATGGTGCTGAGTATTTTTTTTTACTTTTTAAATTGATTTCACAGTTTTATCAGAAAGGGAAGGATGAACTTGAAAATGCCCATGCACTTTGCTACTAGAACAGCTTTTTGGTTTGGTTCTCAATTCTAACACCAAAGGAAAAAATCTGAAATCTATTACTGAGGTGAAGAGAGAGTATATAAACACAATTAATTAGAGACCTTTTAAGCTGTTTAGCCAAATAAACTCAATGAATCCACCAGTGCAGCTAAAATACAGATCGGCAGCCAAGATTGAACATGCAGGAAGATTATTAAAATGAGGAACAGAGGATATTTTATACTAATATCTTGACAATGATACATTGTTTCATAAATTCATAATTTCTCCTACTCTGTTCAGTCTGGTTAAAGATTTAAAATGTTCCCAACTTTTTTTTTTCTGAAGCAAACACATCAATCAATTCCCATTCTGAAAAAAAATATTTTATAACATTAGTTTAAGATATGTACAGTTTTTTATTTTTTTTGTTTTTTTTTTACATGTGATGAGTCTGCATGGTTTCATTTGGCAACAAAAGCAATTTAGCTTGTTATGTTATTTATGTCTTGTGAAAACTTAATAAAAAGTCTTCCAAAAACATATATTTTCTATGTAACCACTGACATGCAATAGTAAGGACACTGTTCATTTAATTAAAGGTGTATATAAGTTTCCTGGGTTTCAAATTTTTGGTAAGAAACAGGCAGTGATTATCCAAAAACTGTGTATTATATAGAAAAGATCAGTATACTTACAAAAGTTATATGCAGGAAAGTAAAATCCAGCTTTGCACACCCACAGGGAGCTTACATAACTAAGTATGCATAGGAGTGCAGCCAAGCATGGAGTTTGACATTTCTGGTAGATACCACAGGAAGTGCTCCTGTATAATGGAAACACATCTGTGGGCGGGGTAAGAGCTCATCGCTGAATCAGAGCACAAGGGAGTGGGGAAGAGGGAGGGAGAGACAAGGAGGGAGAGAGAGAGACAGGGAGGGAGAGAGGAGGAGGGAGGTGAGAAAGATAAAAAAAAAGTAGTAGTTGATGCAGGCAACTGACAAACTGCAGTGATGGTAGTTTAGTGTGAATGTGCTGCACAGAGAGAGAGAAATAAAAATACACCAGAAGCAGTAGTAGTTAAGGCAGGGAACTGACACCATGCAGGGATGGTGGGCATGTGTGAATGTACTGCACAGACAAAGAGATAAAAAAAAACCACCAGCAGCAGTGGTAGTTGAGGTAGGGAACTGACAACATGCAGGGATGGTAGTCAAGTGTGAATGTGCTGCACAGAGTGAATGTGCTGCACAGAGTTTAAAAAAAACACACCAGCAACAGTAGTAGTTGAGACAGGTAACTGACAAACTGAAATGATGGTAATCAAGTGTATTTTATTTTGTCATTCTTACTAACTGGGTATGCTCTTCCTGCCACCAAATAAAGCCAGCTAGGATGATCTTGAATAATAATTTGTGCCTGGAAATAGCAAGACTACCAAATATCCTTATTTGTAGGAAAGAGAATAAGTATTTGATCCCCTATCAATCAGCAAGATTTCTGGCTCTCGGGTGTCTTTTATACAGGTAACGAGCTGAGATTAGGAGCACTCTCTTAAAGGGAGTGCTCCTAATCTCAGCTTGTTACCTGTATAAAAGACACCTGTCCACAAAAGCAATCAATCAATCAGATTCCAAACTCTCCACCATGGCCAAGACCAAAGAGCTGTCCAAGGATGTCAGGGACAAGACTGTAGACCTACATAAGGCTGGAATGGGCTACAAGACCATTGCCAAGCAGCTTGGTGAGAAAGTGACAACAGTTGGTGCGATTATTCGCAAATGGAAGAAACACAAAATAACTGCCAGTCTCCCTTGGTCTAATGCTCCATGTAAGATCTCACCTCGTGGAGTTTCAATGATCAAGAGAACGGTGAGGAATCAGCCCAGAACTGCACGAGAGGATCTTGTTAATGATCTCAAGGCAGCTGGGACCATAGTCAGAAAGAAAACAATTGGTAACACACTACGCCGTGAAGGACTGAAATCCTGCAGTGCCCACAAGGTCCCCCTGCTCAAGAAAGCACATGTACAGGCCCGTCTGAAGTTTGCCAATGAACATTTGAATGATTCAGAGGAGAACTGGGTGAAAGTGTTGTGGTCAGATTAGACCAAAATCGAGCTCTTTGCCATCAACTCAACTCGCCATGGTCAGAGGAGGAGGAATGCTGCCTATAACCCCAAGAACATCATCCCCACTGTCAAACATGGAGGTGGCAACATTATGCTTTGGGGGGGGGTTTCTTCTAAGGGGACAGCACAACCGCATCGAATCAAAGGGACGATGGACAGGGCCATGTACCATTAACTCTTGAGTGAGAACCTCTTGCCCTCACCCAGGGCTTTGAAATGGTCGTAGATGGGTATTCCAGCATGACAATGACCCAAAACACACAGCCAAGGCAACAAAGGAGTTGCTCAAGAAGAGGCACATCAAGGTCCTGGAGTGACCTAGCCAGTCTCAAGACATTTATCCCATAGAAAATCTGTGGAGGGAGCTGAAGGTTCAAGTTGCCAAACATCAGCCTCAAAACCTTAATGACTTGGAGAGGATCTACAAAGAGGAGTGGGACAAAATCACTCCTGAAATGTGTGCAAACCTGGTGGCCAACTACAAGAAAAGTCTGACCTCTGTGATTGCCAACAAGGGTTTTGCCACCAAGTTCTAAGTCAAAGGGGTCAAATACTTTTTTCCTCATTGACCTGCAAATCAATTTATAACTCATTTTGACATGTGTTTTTCTTGTGTTTTATGTTGTTATTCTGTCTCTTAAAATACACCTACCATTAATATTATAGACTGATCATTTCTTTGTCAGTGGTCAAACGTTCAAAATCAGCAGGTGATCAAATACTTTTTCCCCCCACTGTATTTAGACATAAGGTTATATTTTTTGGAGGGGGTAGGGCTTGTTGGGGTAACATGGCCTTTAAACATTATTATTATTATTATTATTATTATTAGAAGTGTAGTTTGATTCCTTCAGTAGTATTGGTAGAGTATTCAACTTTATTCTGAAGCATTTAATGGGCCACTGCTCATCAGATGCAGGTAAAGCGGTGAAAATAATGTAAAAATGCAGTAATTTTTTAGACTGGTGTATTTTTCACCCTTTGTGTTTATATGACTTCTTATAGCCATCCTCTAATGTCCAGCATTAGTAATGAGAGTGTGTAGTAGCTGTAACCAATAGGCTGCATGCTGGTACATTAGTATATATGGAGCTGGCTGTGACTAAAAGTTTGGTTGTTACACCTGCAAACAGAGATGATGTCACTGCTGGAGCCTCTCATTTTGCAGAGACTGATTGGAGAAGACAAAATGGTTCAACATGATGTGTCCTGCTTAGAGACCCACAGACTAACATTGCTGTATATCTTTCTGCCTTTGTCCATTGCAGCATTTTTTGCTGCATGTAACAAGGGAAAGCAAATTAAATGTATTGAACAGAATAAAATGAGTCTTTGTGCATTTTACAGAAATATATATTAGGAGCCATTTGAGGATATTCACCGGTGAAGGTTGGTTGATAGATTTTGAGATAAAGTTGTGTAGGACACAGACAGATCTAAGAAAACAAGATGGCATTATTGGGAGGTATGTTTCGGGCAGGGGGAGCAATCTTTGCTAGAAATCCTACTTTCTGGTGAAGTAGGGAATGCACACACACATTTAAACAAATATATTTTACACACATGAATCTCTTGCACAGAATAGAAATGTATTTAAATCACCAGAAAAAAAGCAAATGAGGTCTTTATTAAAAACACACTTTTACATAAGGTCACAGGGCCTCAATTGCGATTTGTCCAATTGAATATGGCTCTATATAAGCACATAGCATATTTTTTGTACAGAAGTTTTAAGTTAGTGAAGACCTTGCTTTTGGATAGACGTTCACTAACTAAAAACTTCTATAGTATATTTTTAACTCTCCGACATATTGCAAACAAAGATAAATACAAATTAACATATAGCAAAGCAAGGAGGGCCCTGTCTTTGAGCTATGAATCCAATGCATTCAATGTATTCCGGTGCATTCCCAAAGTACTTAGGATAGAAACTCGCAGACTTACAATCTAAGGTATAGTGAGTGGTAAAAGAGGGAGAGAGAGGCATTTGAATGAGGAACACAATTTTAATAGGCTTGTAGTTTGACATCTATCTATCTATCCAGTATTATACTGTAGTACAATGGTTTGCTGTGGTCTCAGAAGTAACTGTATTCATCCACATTAAGTGAATAGAGTATACAGGCAGAAAATACATCTCCATTCTGATTGTCTAAAGAGCCGCACCCCCATAAAATAGCAGTGAGGAAGCAAAAGATAGGACTGGAAGCAATATAAACATAAAATCTTCAAAATAAGAGAACGCCATTAGAAAAAGCTTTAATTTAAAAAAAAAAACTAACTAAAAACTGTTCCTACATATTTTAATGAAATCTAAGTATGGCTGATGAGCAAATTCCAAAAATGTGTGTTCCTTTAATAATACATTCTAACAATGATCTATACATTTTTTTAATGGATAAACTTTTTTTAATCTATAAATTATTTTAATGGAATTGAAAAAAAGATGAGCTTTTGAGAGTGATGCCGCTCTTTTTCCAGTCAGAATTAATACTGAACAAGGTGAGCCATGGAAAAAAGAGCAGAGATTCAAAGTGACAGACATCATGAATAATGTTCTGTTCGTTCAAGTGTGCATGTGTCTGCACCAGTTAGATAAATGAAAACCAGAGTAATTTAAGTTAGCGCCCTAAATATCCCGACATATGAAGGTGTAGAAAAAACTACAAAAAACATGAGCAGGAATGAGCCAGGATACAAAAAAGTTCAAAAAATACTAAAAATCAAAATACTCAAAATGTCAATCCAGAAGAGAAGAGCATTTGAAGTGAAAATGATAACATTATTCAATACTATTCATGATGTCTGTCACTTTGAATTTCTGCTGCGTGTTCCACGGCTCACCTTATTCAGTTCTGCGTCAATTGATGTTTCTCAAATAAAAAAACATATCATTATATACCAAAATACTCTATATTCTTATAAATATTGTTATGTGAGGAGTCCCTTGCTGCATTGTCACCGGTTATCATTGCATAGTCAGGGTTAACAAAAGTCTTTACACTGATGTGGAAGAAGTGTTGTACAAGGTAAACCCAGATTAACAGTGTATATATGTGCTAAATAATTCTTATTTATATCTAAAAAGGGGTTGATAATGTGTGAGCCTATAAATCTGTTTAAATGTTCTGGGCGTACACAAATCCTGAATACTTTTAATATCTTCTTAAATGTAACAGAGCCTAAACAAATTGTGTCCTAAACGGATTCTTCTAGGGTAAGGTGAATCTAACTCTCTGTTAATAGACCAAAATTTAAACAGAGGTAGACACCTCAGATATACATGGCTTTATTTTTAGGTTATCCTGACTTTATCTTCAACTGATCCAGACACTCTCTAAAGAAGGACATGGATGGTTAATTGGTCAACCAACAGCCCTCACTTCAATGTGAATTTGCAGTTGTTTTGGCTTCCAAAACTTTAATATGCCAGTCTTCTTTCAAGGATGTCCTTAATTTAAGTTGACAACTAAGTGGTTCTATATAAATAATGGTCTGCCAACTTGGTTTATAGAAATATGATGTGCTAATGGCCCCAAAAGATTTTAACCTTATGGCTAATAAACAGAAGGTTGCATCTAATAAGTGTTATTTAATTCAAGATACTTAGCTATACCTAAATATGACACCGGTATAGGGAAGGATCTTCCCAAGAGAGCCATTAAAACAGTTTATATTGTAGCCTGAAGATATTAAGTGACAGTGTTACATAGATCTAAACCTTTTTTTGTCATGTTTCCCCTAATAACACATTCTCCTATTAAACCCTACCAGATAAGTTAATTAATGATCAGTTGATTCTCATAATACATTTAAAGAGTAATGATTTAACCTCTGCCTCAAATAAACAGCCTCTTCAATTATCAAAAGAATCCTTTAGCTTTAACTATTAGTTAACCAGTCTGAAGAGTTGATAATTAAGTTGATAATTTAGTTTTGAAAAAAAATAAAAAACATTAAAAAGACTAAAAAACAATTCCCTCGGGTAACATGTTTAACCTCCAAAAAGCAGTACAAGAAAATCCACCACAGCTAATCTAAAACCTAATTACATCTGAGATCATAGCAGTCAACCACACTAATGGAGATTACTCTCCAAGGAGAGTGACTATTTAATTTATCTTCAAATTTAAGTAATACACTACATGCCAGACACCACGCTACTATCAAGTGGAAAGCAGACCGCTGTTTACTGTAAGTAATGGTACCAGGCTGGGAGTTCTGAAGCCTATTTAAATGAGTTGAATTAAATGAAAGTTTTCTGCTGATGAATGGAGTTACTTAAAATATTGCTTCTGCATGCACAGTATCAGCATTTTGCCGTTTTCTTCAGTTTTACCCTGCAAACCATTTGTTCTTCACAATGTATTCTACAAATTATGATTACATTTAATTCTCTAAAACATAGACATGTTAATGAATAGGCCTATAAAGCCCAGGGAGGGGGTACCCTTTGCTAATTTTTTTTTTTTTTTTTTACTCTCTTTCTCGTGGGTGGCCACTTTCTTAACTAGAGCAGATATTGTGCCTAAATTACTGCAAACCTCCAGGACTCATGTGCAGGAGCTGAAAAATGAAGCAGCATCACTAGAGGTCACCTGCCATAACACTGCCTGGAGGAAAGCTGGGGACTGGTGAGAGTCAAGCACTGCAGAAATAACATGTGAGCTGAGCTGCTCTCTTGGCAAAGTACTGTGAGCAACCTTTCTTTTTATTTAACTCCCTCTGTGGAAGTAGGCTGGAAAAATGTCTTGGACATGCATTAAGCAATAAGTAGCTTCATGCATTTTATATATCAATACGGTTTAAAACATGTGAAAATATTTGATGTCTGTGTGTGTTGATGGCTCTGTATGGGTATCTTGGCTGCATGTTTGTGTCTTCTTTGTCACAATATCTGTCTATCCATGGGTATCTACATGATGTTAGAATATATTCTTATGAGTATCTGTTTAATTATGCACCATTGCTTCTCCCACACACTCTCTCTCTCTCTCTCTCTCTCTCTCTCTCTCTCCATTGCCTCCTCTACTTACGGTATCACCATTTCTGCCCTAGACATCCATTTCTGTTACTCCACTTTAACCCCACCCTTCTGTCCTTTGCCCCCTGAAAAGAAAGAAAGAGATAAGAGAAAAAAAGAGAAAGAAGGAAAAAAAAGAGAAAAGAGAAGGAGAGAGGGAAAATGTGAGAATGGAAAAGAGCAAAGGAGGAAAAAAAAGAGAGAGAAAAAAAAGAGCGGAAAGAAAGAATGGAAAATAAAGAAGTTGGAGAGAGATGGAAAGGATAACATAAGAGAAAACATAAGAAAGAGAGAGAGAACAGGAAAGACAGAAGGTAAAAAGCAAATGGATAAGGCACTGGTTTGCTCGTATCTCCAAATGCCCCATGTCATGCCCAGGGCCTGACTGGACTGTTTTACACTATGACTGTGACTGGCAAGAAGTTACCCTGTTTTATTGTTATAGTTATGTATTTTGTATTACTTTTGGTTAAAATGACATATAAATTGTATGTATTTTGGTTATGTTACAGTGTGGTTATCTGGGGATGATTCACTCAGCCCCACCTAAATAAACAAATACAGGGGGTCTTCAGCAGATAAACAGTCTGAGTGTTTTCAGCGAATGGTTTAGGATAAGCTCATAAAATGCAAAGGTTTCTCAGTAAGCCAGGGCAGCCTATTATGTTAATTGGTCCCTCTTCTATGTACCCAAGGATGGGGCTTACTGTGATTGGCCAGCCTGTGTGCGCCAGAAAATTTTATAAAATGTGACAATTTATAAAGGTATGACAGTTGTGTCTGTACTTACATAAACAAGGTGTAAGTGTCAGTCTGTACATTAATCCTAATTCTAAGGGATTAACTTGTGTTCCTGAGATCCTGGTGTGTGGAAGCAAGCTCCTGGGTGTGGTCCATCTTCTGCTATCAGAGGTGTACAAGGACCGCACAATTTTGCTGGATAGGTTTTAACCAGGTTGTTACAAAGTCCAATTGAAGTAGCAGATCGTGACAGTTGGCTGACAGTGGTGGGACCTCTGTGAAATACAATAAGATGGCAAAATATGGAGAGATGACCATGACAGAACTAAGAGAGATCTTTAGGCTCAGAGGGTTCAACAGGACAAAAGGGATGACTAAATCAATAATGGTCAAGGAGCTGCTCCTAAATGATAAACTATGCCTAGTAGGAGGAGGTCTGGTGGAAGGGATAAGCACATTACTGGTGACCCCAACTCCAGGACGTAGGCCTCTGCTTTTTGCAACAGAGGAGGAGGACGTGTCCAGATTGTACCAAAGATGGATAGAGGTAATCCCTGTTGATTTAACCAAGGATCAGCAGAGGGACCTCTGGACATAGATCATACAGGAGAAGTGGAGAAGGGTAAGCAATGGCCCTTTCTCAGCTCCTGTGGAGTGGAAATACTTATCCCCAGTAGAGACAGAGCATTTTGTGGTGACTGGAAAGGACTGTCAACAATGGGCCTTTTAAAGAAATGGATGGCATTCCTGGGACTATGGCCAGCTCACAAGCTAATGTAATGGCTGGAAGAATTGGTATGTGAGGAGGAAGCCCTGAAAGGGCAATATGCTGCTGGGTGGGGGGGGGGGGGGGGGCGGGTTCACTGGGGCTGGAAGAGGCACTTTGTGACATTGTATATGGGGATCCAGATTGTGGCTTGGGGACAGAGAAATGACAGCTGTGTTTGTTTTCCAAGCGCTGTCAAATGCTGGGACTGGAGACATGCTCCCAGGCAGCTAGCGTTCTTTGGCCTTTGATCCAGCAGGAGTAACAGCTGGAGGAGGATTATGTAGACCTACTAGATAGTTACGTAGTTACATAGTAATTGAGGTTGAAAAAAAGACTTTCAGTCCATCAAGTTCAACTCTTTCAGATCTTCTCTGATCTGCAATATGCAGATTAGTTGTTAATTAATTGATCCAGAGGAAGGCAAAAAAACTCAAGTGAAACTTTGCCAATCGTCTCAAAGGTAAAAAAATAAATTAATTCCTTCCTAACCCCAGATGCTGGTGATCGGATTCCTCCCTGGATCAATACTCTCTCTCTCTCTAATTATCCAGGATAACCCTGAATGCCCTTTTTAATTTGAAATAAATCCACTCCCCTTTTAAAATTATCTATCGAATCCGCTGTCACCATCTCCCTTACTGTGAAGAATCCTTTTCTTTCTTTAAGGTGGAATCTTTTCCTTGTCCTCTTGTCATTTGAAAACCTCTTGGCACAAAAAGCTCCCTTGACAAATCTTTATACTGCCCCTGGATGTATTTACAGTGCCTTGCAAAAGGAAAAGGAATGAACATGTGTTGTTGTTTGAGGATTTGCATCATTTAATTTACAAAACATGCCCACAATTTTGATTTTTTTATTGTGAAGCAAACAACAAATAGGACAAAATTACATAAAAAGTCAATGTTCATAACTATTCACCCCCCTAAAATCAATCATTTGTAGAGCCACCTTTTGCAGCAATCACAGCTCCAAGTTACTTTGGATAAGTCTCTATGAGCTTGACACAGATTTTCTATTGGATTGAGGTCTGGGCTTTGACTAGGCCATTCCAACATTTACATGTTTCCCCTTAAACCACTCAAGTGTTGCTTTAGCAGTGTGTTTGGGGTCATTGTCCTGCTGGAAGGTGAATCTCCCACCTAGTTTAAAATTACGCACAGAGTGGTATAGGTTTTGCTCAAGAATATCCCTGTATTTAGCAGCATCCATCTTGCCCTCAACTCTACCCAGTTTCCCAGTCCCAGCTGCTGAAAAACATCCCCACAGCATGATGCTGCCACCACCATGTTTCCCTATGAGGATGGTGTTCTTTTGGTGATGTGATGGGTTTGCGCCAGACATAGTGTTTTCTTTGAAAGCCAAAAAGTTAAATGTTAGTCTCATCCGACCAGAGTACCTTCCTCCATACATTTTGGGAGTCTCCCACATGCCTTTTCGCAGTCTCAAAACATGCTATTTTGTTTTTTGCTGAAAGTAATGGCTTTCTTCTGGCAACTCTGCCATAAAGCCCAACTCTATGGAGCTTATTGTCGTCCTATGTACAGATACTCCAGTCTCTGCTGTGGAACTCTGCAGCTCCTCCAGGGTTACCTTAGGTCTCTGTGCTGCCTCTCTGATTAATGCCCTCCTTGCGGATTCAGTTAGTTTTGGTGGGCGTCTGTCTCATGGAAGGTTTGCTGTTGTGCCATGTTCTTTCCATTTGGTTATGATAGATTTTATAGTGCTCCTGTGTATCATCAAAAATGTGGATATATTTTTTTATAACCTAACCCTGACTTGTACTTCTCAACAATATTGTCCCTTACTTGATTGGAGAGTTCCTTGGTCTTCATGGCAGTGTTTGGTTAGTGGTGCCTCTTGCTTAGGTGTTGCAGCCTCTGGGGCCTTTCAAGAAAGGTGTGTATATGTAATGACAGATCATGTGACACTTAGATTGCACACAGGTGGACATCATTTCACTAATTATGTGACTTCTGAAGGTAATTGGTTGCACCAGAGCTTTTTATGGGCTTCATAACAAAGGGGGTGAATACATACTCACATGCCAATTTTCTGTTTTCTATTTCAAAAAAATAGTATTATGTATATATTTTTCTCATTTCACTTCACCAACTTGGACTATTGTGTTCTGATCCATCACATAAAATTCAGATTAATAAAACAGTGTACTTAAGGCTGTAATGTAACAAAACAGGTAAAAAGTCAAGGGGGGTGAATACTTTTGCAATGCACATTGTATAGGGTAATCATAGTCCTTCTTAGTTGCCTTTTTTCTAGAGAAAATATGTTTCATTTGGTAAGTCTTTCTTCATAACTTAGCCCCTCCCTTCCCCTTATTGGTTTTGTTGCCCTTCTCTACTGTTTCCAGCTCTAAAATGTCCTTTTTATGAAGTGGTGCCCAAAATTGTACTCCTTATTCAAAATGAGGGCGTACTAGGTATTTGTATAGTGACAGAATTATATTTGCTTCCCTTGGTTCTATACCCTTCTTAATACATTCTAATATGTTATTTGCCTTTGTAGCTGCTGCTTGGCATTGAGCACTGTTACCTAGGTGGTTGTCCACAAATACTCCCAAATCCTTTTCAATATCAGATACCCCTATATTTGCTCCATTAAGATTATAAATTGCATGGCTTTTTTTCCTTCCCAGATGCATAACTTTACATTTCAATTCTCATCTGCCATTTAGATGCCCACTTATCTATTTTATGTAAATCCCTTTGGAGGGAAAGTACATCATTATATTATTTAAGTTACCTTGCAAAACTTTTTGTCATCAGCAAAAATGGAGACACTACTTTCCACTCCTATTTCTAAGTCATTAATAAATATTTTTAAAAAGGAGAGGACCTAATACTGAACCCTGAGTAACCCCACTTAACACAACAGTCAAATCTGAGTATGTTCCATTTAAAACAACCCTTTGCTTCTCGTCTTTTAGCCAGCTCTCGATCCATGAGCAGATATTTTCTGCAATTCCTGTATCCCTTAGTTTGCACAATAGTCTTCCATGTGGCACTGTATCAAAAGCCTTTGCAAAATCCAAAAATGCTGCATCCACTGAGTTGCTTTGATCCAGGTTCCTACTAACCTCCTCATAGAAACTAATTAGATTTGTTTGACATGACCTATACCTCATAAATCCATGTTGTCTCCTAATTATACAAGAATATGTATATTTGAACAGGATTCTATTATCCCTTATTAACCCTGCTAAAAGCTTTCCCACTACAGAAGTGATGCTCACTGGTCTATAGTTCCCCAAATTTGTTCTTGCTCCTTTCTGAAATATGGGTATCACCTCTGCTTTTCACAAGTCATCTGATTGCGGCCCAGTGTTGAGTGAATCTTGAAAAATTAAATATAATTGTTTGGCTACTACGGAACCCAGTTCCCTCAGTACCCTTGGATGTATTCCATCAGGACCTGGTGCTTTATTAACATTTATTTTTTCCAGCCTCTTTTGGATTTCTTCCTGCGTTAACCTATTATTTAGCAAAGGTAGTGTAGCCCCATTATGTTGCAGTGTCCCAACCACTGGTACCTCCCTTGTGTATCCCGAAAAAAATAACCTATTTAGCTCATCTTCCTTTTACTGGTCACCAATTATCAGACGGCCTGTGTCACATTGAAATGTTCCTATAGCTTCCTTCCTGGCCTTCTTCCTATTAATATATTTAAAATATATTTTAGGGTTAGTCTTACTCTCCTTTGCAACAAACTTTTCATTTTCTATTTTAGCTAGTCTAATAGCCCTTTTGCAAGCATTGTTAATTTCTTTGTACTTACGTAAAGCAGTCTCTCTGTCCCCTCTTGTTTGTATAATTAAAATGCCTTTTTGTTCTACTTTGTATCTTGATCTTTAAATCATTGTTAAGCCACATTGGATGTGGTTTACGCATTTTACTTTTATTCGCACATGGTATATGGTGAGAAGTATGTATATTTAGGAAGGATTTAAATGTTGTCCATTTATGTACAGTATTTTTACCCATCAGTTCTCTGTCCCAGTCTATATATTGTATGGCTCCCCTAAGACCGTTAAAATCGGACCTTTTAAAATTAAGAGTTTTTGTTGTTCCCATGTAGTTTTGTTTTTTAAATTCATGCAATTGTGAAAAAAGGGGAGCAGAAAATAGCTTATGGATGGGTAAATTACTCTTAAAGAGCCAATAGCATATAATATCCCATATTGGTGTCACATGAAATCTTCCCTCATATGGCAAAATTACTTTGCTAATCCTTGGGAAGATATAAAAAATGTGTTTATATATAGCTCAAAAAAAGTTAAAATTAAAACCAATCTAAAGAAAAGCACATCCTTAGTACTCTTTTTGGTTATCAAAAAGTTTTATAATTAGTTGTTATATAATTATACGGGGAGTATCTGAAATGACTTGTGAAAGGGTTATTAAATACTAAACTCCTTATTGCCATAGACTACTATGTGTCATTAAAGCAGACTTGCAATTCAAAGTAGTCAAAGGATATATCACCAATAATTATAATAGTGCATAATGATACTCCCCCAATACAAAAATAAACATAACCAGAGCACTTGCGCTTTTGTAGAAATAGTCCCAGTTTTTTAAATTCAATCTCAAATGAGACTGTGTTGTGAACAAAGTTTCACAAAGGTTCCCCTTTTTCAACATTAGATACTATATCAATACTATTTGTGATTACTAAATCCAAGCTAGCTTCATTTCTAGTAGGTTCTTGTATAACCTGGGCCAGATAATGATCCCTGAGTGTACTCAAGAAACTGCTCCCCTTAGCTGAACTGCTGGTCTCATTTATCCAGTTTATTTAAGTCTCCCATTATTAGAATGTGACCATGCTTAGCTGCATTTCCAATCTGTAACAATAATTGTATTTCCTCACTTTCAATTATATTTGGGTGGTTATAGCCTACTCCAACGAATATTCTTTTGGAACTTGCTGCTCAGTTATTTAACTCCCCACAAACATTCAATATTACCGCTAGTTCCAGCATAAATATCTTCTCTGACTATAGGCTTAAATTCAGGCTTAACATACAGACAAATCCATCCTCCTCTTTTACCATTCCACATATATTTCCTAAATAGGTTATAACAGTCCAGTCATGAGATTCATCCCACCATGTTTCGGTATTTTCTATTAAATCAAATGTTTTCATTAATTGCCAATAATTCTAACTCTTCCATTTTTCCTGGCAAGCTTCTGGCATTAGCAAGCATACATCTTATATTACGAGTTTGTAGTTTTGAGGTGCCTGTCTCTGTACTTGGATCACTTAGTAATACCTCCCTATTGACTGTACTAACCCTTCCCCCAACTCCTCCCCCATGAGTAGTTAATTCATCCCTTATCCCCTCTACACTTCCTACCCCATTACATTCATCTAGTCCCTCTCCCCAACCTACTAGTTTAAAAACTCCTCCAGCCTTTCTACCATCCTATCCCCTAACACAAAAGCTCCCTCGTCATTAATGGACAATCCATCCCTGCTATAGAGATTGTACCCAAGTGAGAAGTCAGCCCAGTGCTCTAAAATCCCAAACCCTTCCTTAGTGCACCACATATTTAGCCACGCATTAACCGCTCTAATCTCTGTCTCCCTGGGCTACCTTGGAGGTCCTTGCTTTAAGCTTATTCCCTAGTTCTCTAAATTAAGTCTTTAGGACTAATCTAACTTTGTCATTGGTACCAATATGTACCAATACCGCCGGTTCATTACCAGCCCCTCCCAATAATTTATTTACCCAATCCACAACATGCCGAACCAGAGCCCCCAGGAGACCGCAAACTGTTTGATTGCTGGGATCTGGGTGACAAATCACCCAGTCTACCTGTCTAATAATATAGTCCCCTACCACCAAAACCTGTCTGTTGCTCTGACTATATTGCCCTCCCACTTCTCCTGTAGAACTGCTCTCCCGGCTGTTAGAGTGAACAGCTCTATCTGGCATTGCGATTCCTGAATAGACATCCCCAACAGTTTCACTCAATCTGGCAAATCTGTTGGTATTTGCCAACTCAGAACTGGCCTGCCTCTTCCTCCTGCTTCCCCTTGTAACTGTAACCCAGCTACCTCCCTGGACAGTCTCACTAGCCCCATCTCCACTCTCCGTGCTCCGCCCAGCTAAACTGTGCTAAGTGAGCACCAACTCCCTTTCCAGTGGAATATCAGTAACTGCTGCAATTTTCCTCTCCAGTTCTCCAAGCTTCCAGAGGCAACATGCTCATACCTCTCAGAGGTATGGACCCTGGATCTGTTCCAGTAGTGCATACATATGACAGGATGTACACTGAGTGAGGTTGCCACAATAATAAAAAATAATATATTTGTATAAAGCTTTATAAAAAAAATAATATATATATATATATATATATATATATATATATATATATATATATATATATATATATATATTTATATATATATATATATATATATATATATATATATATATATATTCCCTTTTTTGCACTATAAGTCTATCCCTGCTTTTCTTTAAACTCACGCTTTTCTTTTAAACTCCTACACTTTTACTTGAACTGCTCTCCCTCCTTTTATTTAAACTCCTACCCTTTTACTAGAACTGCACTTATACTAGAAGTATTCGCAAGCACGCCCTTCCCCTGTTTATATGAAATTCTGCCTTCTCACCTGGACACAATTAGAGCACATAGAAAATAATCACTTTACTTGCAATTAGTACATTCCAAATGAAGCATCTCTAGAGGGGTTTTGGCCACTCAGTTGGGAGGGGTCCTGCCAGTCAGGCATGGAGGAAAATCACCTTCCATAGACAAACGGGACCCAGCTAATTTTTCCCACGTCTGGGTCAGAGGGAAACTGTTTGTACTTTGGGACAACCATGGACTTGCCCTCAGAGGACTGGAGGAGGTAGACCTAGTCCCTAGCTTTAGGGGGCTGAACCTCACCCAGTAAGAGGCCTGGAGAAAGGGATTACCCACAGCATTGCCAGGCCAAGTGGAAGGCCTGGAGGAGAGCTGCCATGCTTCTGGACTAAGCAGAGAACCAAACGTGGACTGTACTCTACTAATTTACTGTAAACTTAGTTTGGGCCTCCCAGGGATACAGCTTATCCAGAAGCCAGTCATTTGCCAGGTGCCAGCAACAAAAAGCATCCCTGGGAATTTACCATCTCAGAGGGCTCAGTCTTAGAGGACCCCATTGCTACCAGCAAGCAGGTGGGGAAGCCAAGAGGTGCTGATCAGAGGATGGGCCTAAAGTGCAGGTTGGATGAGAGAAGCCCTGCTCTTCCGCCTGCACAAGGGACAGTAGCAGCTGCTTCTCAAGGGCTGCCTATATTCACATGCAAAGCCGTATCAGATGGAGAGACAGGAGATTCTGCCCAAGAATCCAAGTACTAAAGAGCCAGTAGGAGATGAGAGATGTGCCCAGCCGGTGGTTCCAGAAGAAGGGGGCTGGGAGACTGTGAGAACAATGCAGCTGCAATGAGTTGAGTCTCCAGGCAAAGCCATCAGGAAGAGTGCAGACTGGCGCATCTGGCACAATCCTCACTGCAAATTCTGTTTTATTGGTGTGACGAAGTGCCCTTCGGCACTTTGTCTTGGAGAGGACTGTTTGCCAGCCTCCTGCCCTGCGACTATGGCCCATGCAGTACACACAGTATTCGGCCATACCAGAGTGTATGTCACTCATTCTGGCCCTTTACATACAGGGGGGTCATTCGGTACTTGCCCTGTGTGAACCATGATGCCACAGATAGCTATGCCATGGAGCCCATTCATATAATGAAAGACTATGGGAAAGACTTTAGCTACATGGCAATTTAACTGTGTGAAGATGATCTGAGCGCTATTCGGTAGTTTTGTGCGCTCAGATCCCAGCTGTAACGGAACCCATCACTGTTTTACCCTGTTTAATTGTTATTTAATTCTTGGTTAAAATATGATCCTAGTAATATACTGTATGTATGTTGGTTTATGCTCTGCAGAATATTGGCCCCAGGCTAGTGCAGACCTTGGCAGGAGAGATAATCCTGTTACAGATAAGGGAGTCGATTGTATACAGTGTTTTCATTCTCAGATAAGAACAAAGAAGGCTGATTTATTCATTGTCTGATTATATCAAGTTGCCTCTGGAGGGGTGACCACACCTATTGTCCTATATGTGTATTGTGTGGGGTATATGTGAAATGTCTGTGTGTTATGTGAAAAACATACTTTTACTAACTTTTGAACTCCTGGTCTGATTCATGCCATTTTTTAATATGGTGT
Organism: Discoglossus pictus; assembly: GCA_027410445.1. NCBI lineage: Eukaryota > Metazoa > Chordata > Amphibia > Anura > Alytidae > Discoglossus > Discoglossus pictus. The sequence continues at coordinate 43,572,095 of CM050163.1, forward strand.
TCCCCTGGGTGAGAGATATTGAACGGTGCTGGACTTAAAGGTTTACCCCCTGTTTTTGGGGTACATCCAGAATGTGGTTAAAATTGTGTCTGTTTTAATTGTGTTACCTGTTATCTGAGGTGAGGAGACGTGGGGGTTGAACCATGTATCTAATTGGCTGTGATAATTATGTGGGTGTAACCCTTCAGAGGGCACCATTGCATAAAAGGAGATCCCCTGTCATTAAAGGATAGTTCTACTTGACCCTTCAAAACGTAGTCTCATCTCGTTCTTGGAGGGGATTGCTCTATCATACTGGGGATTGCTATGCTTTTGCATACTCCCTTGAGCTGTAACTACTGAACGCTTGTTCCTGATGTGTCCTCCTTGGAGGAGAGGTCTTCCCCACACGGTCCTGGATGCTGGAGATTCATACAGGGTGGAAGGAAGACGGCGCGGCTCCAGCTAAACTACGGCGGTTGTGCAGTCTGTGGTGGTTGAGGTGTCCGGTGCGGTGCTTGTAGGCCTCAGCGCAAACTAGGACGCGTCTATCAACGGAGGTACCCGCTCGGGGGGCCAGTAGATCCGTTACAATTGGGTCCCTAAGAAGCCTGTTTTCCCTAAGGGAGGAGGAAAGGAGAGGCATTGGCCCTGGCTTTTGGGAAATGAGGTGGTGATAACACCTGGTGATCAGTCACCTGTACTGGTTACCCCCAGGGAACGGTTTGGATTGGAGAAATCAAAAGGCCAAATGCATACCTCTGAACTTAAGCACTGGTCAAGGGAGGCAGAAGATCTTGGGAAAGTGTTGCCCACTTGTGACCTTGAAGGCCCAGGGGCTGTATTAGAAACATTAGGACATCTGCACACTGGCAAGAGGGTGTTGGCCCAGGACTACCCCAGATTGTTTAATGCCTTGATGGGCCACATTTTATGGACTGGCAAAGAAGGTACCCCAGGGTGTGGTTTCTCCCCTGTCCCCACTGCATTGACTCCCCTGCAGCTGCCAAAAGAAAGCATTTTCATTTCTCCGAAATTGGGAAGAAGGGAGAATTCATGCTGGAGAGGAGGAGGCGGGGTACCCAGAGAGCCACTGAGTGTATCACTTGGATGGATTTTCTCTAGGGGGTTTGAGAGGTGAAGTAACATTGAAAGGCCACATTACAACCACAGGATTGAGCCACAGAAAGGCGGTCATGGATGCTTCCTGCACGCTCTAGACTACCAGCTGGGACCGGGTTCTTGGACCCTGGAGATTGTTGGGACTGTGCCATGGCTCAAACATCAGAGAACAAGTGGCAGCTGTGGAGCTGGAAAGCTATCCAGCAGGATAGCTTCCCAGTCTCCACTAGAATGAAGGTGGAAGGAGTTGTCAAGCCCAGGGCATGACTGGATTGTTTTACACTATGGCCTGGACTGGCAAGAAGTTATCCTGTTTTATTATTATTATTTTGATTATGTTACAGTGTGGTTATCTGGTGAGGATTCACTCAGCACAGAGGGGTCTTCAGCAAATAAACAGTCTGAGTGTTTACAGCAAATGGTTATAGGTAATACAAGCACCAGGATAAGCTTATCAGATGTACAGGGTTTTCCAGTAAGCTGGGGCAGCCTATTATGTTAATTGGTCCCTCTTCTATGTACCTAAGGATGGGTTTACTGTGATTGGCCAGCCTGTGTGCCAGAAAATTGTATAACATTAATAAAAGTATGACAGTTGTGTCAATATGTAAGTGTCAGTCTTTGAATTAATCCTAATTCTAAGAGATTATATGGTGTTCCTGATATCCTGGTCTGTGGAAGCAAGCTCCGCAGCGTGGTTCCTGTGTTTGGTCAATCTTCTGCTATGAGATGTATACAAGGACTGCACAATTTTGCTGAATAGGTTTGAATTAGGTTCTTACCAAGTCCAATTGAAGTAGCAGATTGTGACACCCCACCTAAGGATTATTTTCTATTCGCAAACAGACTTCACCCTGGGGTAAAATAACACAGCCTCCTTTAAATGGTATCTTTTCTGTTGGAGGTTTCTTAAGAGTTTTGTGACTAATAACTTCCTTGATCTCCAGATACAGTGTCCAGGTTATTTATCTCAGCTTTCCCCAAATGTAGGTGCAGCTATTTCTGTAGCAAGATCTTGCAGCAGGTTCAAAGGACCTTCAGTCACGCAGCCGACACCCATATTCTGGCTGTTAGCCCCTTAAATCCCTTCCTGACTGTCTTCAGGTGCAATCACTGATTGAGCCGCAGCACAATCAACATTTTCTGCTCTAGACTGGGCATACAGCTCTGCTCAGTCTCACATAGATTCCTGGTCTCACATTGTCTAGAAGCAAAAATAATCTGTATTGGCAGATAAGTTCTGCTTCTACATCATGCAGACCAGTGCTTCTACATATGACACTGGTGCAGAGCGGTAGTTACCAGCCATGAAGAACATCTAGTTGCCTACACCAGCTGCAAGTCGTTGTATCAGGAGTTGAGCTACATGGCCATGAAAAATAAATGCCTGGCAATAATGTGAGCTCTCAAGGAGCAACAACCTCACTTTTATGGAGATCACCTACCACATTGCTAGAGTAAAACTAGGTGGCTGGAGTCCATAGCTTTTTCAGTCTGGCACTACAATCATACAAATGTGTCATCCATAACTGACAGCGCAAGCCTGTTGAAATGCTGACAGCATAGCAGCAGGAAGACAGCTTAAGTGGACAGGTTAGTGGCATTTGGTCAGATTCATTAGAGGGAGTTTTGCCATGGAAGCCACAACACTGCACATCACCAAAAGAGCACCATACCCACCCAACCTTTTTTTCTTCAGCTGGAACTGGGGCCTTAGTTAAGATAGAGGGTATTATGAACAGTTCCAAATACCAGTCAACATTGGCACAAAACCTTCAGGCTTCTGCTAGAAAGCTGAACATGAAGAGGAACTTCATCTTTCAGCATGACAACGACCCAAAGCATACATCCAAATCAACAAAGGAATGGCTTCACCAGAAGAAGATTAAAGTTTTGGAATGGCCCAGCCAGAGCCCAGACCTGAATCCGATTGAAAATCTGTGGGGTGATCTGAAGAGGGCTGTGCACAGGAGATGCCCTCGCAATCTGACAGATTTTGAGTGTTTTTGCAAAGAAGAGTGGGCAAATCTTGCCAAGTCAAAATGTGCCATGCTGATGACTCATACCCAAAAAGACTGAGTGCTGTAATAAAATCAAAAGGTGCTTCAACAAAGTATTAGTTTAAGGGTGTGCATACTAATGCAACCAGGGAACGTCTGGGAGTGAGGCTGCACGAAAATTAAACACAAATTTGCTAGTTTCGGCAGTTTAAAAGCCAATAAGCAGGGGAAAAAAAAGGAAAACGAGGCTACACAACCCCGAAGCGCGCAAAACACCGCCAGCCGCGTGCAACTTTTACCCAGGGACATACGAGGTACAAAATACACTATTACAAAGGAGGCAAAATGCTTGTGAGCCGCGTAACACATAGCCAATACACGCCATTTTACAACACTAACTTGCACCTAACAACATTATGAATCTAAAATACCGCTTTACACAACAAAAACAACGGTTTGGCCTCGCGCACGCAGCATATTTCTACTGCACAATTGGCACATTGATGACACTTTCTCATCAGGGCAGCAACAGTCCAACTGTACATTGTATGCTGCAGGAAAATCAAAAGAGATTGTTAGCTCGTCAGGCTATATTAATTAGAAATACGTAAAGTATATTCATTTATTAAGTAACTAATTCATTAATTATTTAAAAAAATATAGATATATATTTATCTGTCTTTGTGATGAGCGACAAACATGAGCGTTGCAAAGCAAAAAACTGGAAGGACACGAGGGGAGAGGCTCGCAATGAGCGCTGAAGGTGCTCAGAGGAGCAAAAATACACAAGAGGAGAGCCTCAGAATGATCACCCTAGGCGCTCATTGCGAGCCACGCGATGAGCACAGAAGGAGCTTATCGCGAGGCTCACAATGAGCTTCAAAGCTTTACATTTTATGGCAAACAGCATTGCCACGGCTTCACATTTTATTGCCCCTTCATTTTTGAAGGGCAAGTTGCTAGTATAGCTATAGAAGTGAAAGTGTGGGATTGAATATGACTCTAGGACAGCGACCATAAGAAGTGTCTACATGGATAATGTACAATCTAGCATTCAGGTGTGAGAAAAAATATATAACAATTGCTCTGTAAAGCCAGGTCAGGTTTCGTGCCATAATGGTACATTAGATCAATGCTTTTTTTAATAGTTGAGCCTGTATATTAATGAGGGCCAAGAAAAAATAAAGGCCACTAAAGGGTGAAGTCTGCGTACTTATCACATACCTTTCTATGGGCTCTATGGAGTTTGTTGAGTGTCCAGTAAGCAGGACACGCGCTTTCCTTGAGCCAGGCTAACAGATCTTCTATATTGTTCTGGGCTTAGTATCTTCTGCTCTGTGCGGCATCTGGAGTCTCAGGTGTTGTCCCTGACTCTTTTGCGTGCAGTTGCATATCCACATGGTGGTCTAGAACTTGGAGAGTTGTTTTTTTGGCTTAAGACTTAAAACTCCAGTACATTCTGCAGAGATTGGTGGATGACAGTATACTGATTTGTCATTAACTGGCATAGTTTTTCTGCAAGGGTTTTGCCTAAAAGTTGCATCATGTTGTGTTGGAATGGTATAGGCCTCAATAGGTAAAATAATTGTCATTGAATATTTATAGGTGTCCTTAGACTCTAAAATAAAACAGACATTTTAGGGGGAGTAGTTGGGAGTCCCTCCTCTTGCGGCACAAGTTTAGTTGAGGTAGGATGAGGATGATTGAGAATACTAACCAAATTACCCTGGGAGGCTAGGACTAGGCAGCCTTAGAGTACTTCTCACCTGAAAGTCTTAAAAAATATCAAAATAAGTTTTCAACTTTTTAAATCACAATAAAGTGAAAAGTTGTTCATACTTAACATTCATGAAAGATTATAGTTGCACTTAAAAAAACACTGTATGAAAGTTTTTTTAATGCATACTGCCCCTGTGTGCAGAAGGGCAAAGAATGAAAATTGAGTATATTAGTAAAAGAAAAAAAAAAAAAACCTTAAACTTAGGTATTTTTAAAACATCGCTCTAGAAGGCACCTATGTAAAGAATGGTGATGTTTGCAGAGCTATGCACAGAGCTGCTTCTGGGCTCACTCAAAGAGCCTGGAGGAACAGTGTACACGAACACACTTTCCTTATCAATACATACATGCCTCAGCAGCAAATACGATCATGTAGTGCTTGATCAGAGCTGTAAATGGAGACACATTGGTAATAAATAAAATGTTTAAATTATAACCAAGTTTAACTGATGCTCAGTTCTCATGCTTTGTCATGCTGCCTACAAGGGCAGCAAAAACAAAACCACTTTTATACATTGACCTTTTAAGGTGACACATAGCATTTCCTCCATGCTAATAGGCATGACAGCAAATATTGCTATAGGTGGCTCGGGAAACCTGTCAAAGCTTGATACCTCTTGTGCGTCAATACTAATGCAAGAATCAGTCCCCTCGGTGAAAGCAGGCCGACTCCTGATACACAGGTCGCTTAATGCTTGAGGAAACACTTTTTGCTATTTGACAGTTTTACTATGGACATTATAAACTACATTTCTGATTGAGCCTCTTAGAATCAAATTACAGACTAAGATGTTCTAATTTCTCACGGACATAGCATAAAAACATTTAATGGCAGCACTCGTATCTTAAAAACATGGAGCAGAGAACAAACATACTTACATGTCTCCAGTAAGGGCTCCATTACATGGCTCCCATAGGATATCTTACGGCTGAAAATCCCATAGAAGCACTACGATAAATATTACATGCTGCCCATAACAAACCTGTATATTTAAACCCTAACAAGTGATCCCTATGTGTAATATGTTCAATAACAACCCCCACTGGCCCTATCATGATCTACTATATAGGTCCATTTAGACCCCAATGCCCACTATTTAAAATCTACCCCATGATGGTTCTTATGGATCCTCCTTGGATGACCTGTCCAGCGAAAATCTACTATGCTGTAGTCCTCAATCTTCAGCCCTGGATAAACCATTCAGAGAAGATAATGTTAAGATTGTATTCTCTTCTCCAATTGTCTCTTACAACAATCAATATGATTAAGGTAACACTATTATTAACAGCATGCGTATTGCAGATCAGAGGAGATCTAAAAAGGTTGAACTTGATGGACTAAAGTCTTTTTTCAACCTAAATTACTACTATGTAAGAATATAAATATTGAAAGTACTGTTTACCATCCAACTCCTCATTTCCAACGTATTACTCACCACAAGCATTGAAAGGGTTATATATCTTTAAAAGTAGAAATATTTAACTAGTAGATGGTGATTGTTCCATTGGCTCTGTAATGCAAAATCTATGTATGCTCTAAGGTCTGCATTTGGATAAAAGATTTAGTGCTAAATCAAGAAAATAATTACGCATTTATGCATTACTCTCTGCAAGGAAGATTTGCAAATAAAATATAATGGTTCATAAAGAAAATAAACATCAATAAAAGCAAATCCAGCACATATATAGAAAGTACTGACATTTTAATTATCCGAAGTGATTACAAGACAAAAGTGTCGTTTCAAGGCAAGTGCATACTAATACTAAGTATATTCATTGTGCTTTTCATTAAGAGAAATCAAGAGTATATACATAAGAAACTACTGTACAGCATCTGAAATCATTAAATATATTTATGGAAATGTTTAGTTTTTTTTTCTGGTATTACTGCATTTACAAAATAAGAACAGGCTTTGAATAAATAAGATACAATCCATTAAATAATGTTCATTCTGTTTCACAGGAGGAGTCATCTGAATGCATATTTATTTCACATTTGAAGTATATTGTGTTGTATTTTATTATATAAAACAAGCAGAACAAAAGTGAAATAAAAAGTTGAACTGCAATTACTATTGCAAAGGGAAGCCTGAGATTTAAGCCTGAATAAGTATTCGTGGTAATAACACACCGCCATCATCACTGCACTGCGCTGACCAACCACATTACTTGCACAGAATCAAGAAAAGCACAGTGAGGAAGAGGCCATTTTGGAGCAAAAATGCAAGTGAGAGAGACAGAACTGTTGGGCATCTTTCAGCTGGAATGTACGAATATTTTAGCAGGATTAATGGTGAATGTGCATGATAATAATAACACATAAATACAGTGGGATACTCTACTTGTGTCTAATGGGTTCCACATTGGACATATGGAGCCCTCCTTGTTGGCCTGGAGACTGAAGGGGAGAGTCATGTTAATTGATTATTGGTGAGTGTGTGCAACCTTCAGCTGCTAAAATTAAATTCTCTCAAAAATATGTTTATGCTCATGGCTTTAATAGCTTAGAATGTTGTCTAACGTTTTACATATTAAAGAAAATCTTTTTTGTATTGGTGCGTATGTGATCCCCTACACTGGAACGGAATTTGTATTAAATGTATAAAAGCAAGGAGACAAAATCCATGAAGACACTACAGTTTTTAAGTGATATGTCAGCCAAGATTGGGTGGCTTTAGGAGGAAAAGAGAAGAATTAAAAATATCAGCATCTCCTTCGCTGATAAATTATTATGAAAGGGAAAAAAAAAAAAAAATTGTTACAACTTGGGACAAGTATAAAGTGGTAGTGTACGGATCACAAGGTTTTTCTCTTTTTTTCCCCAAAGAAAGTCAGAATTATCAAGTCACTGGGCATGCAATACAGTGAAGGGTCAATATACTATTTACATTTTAGGCCTGTGTGGAATAATAACATAAAATCATAAATCTTGTACTTTAGTCAAATGTGTCAGATGTGAAAAGAGAAATTGGAACATGAACTACTATTTAAAAAGAAATACCTATTGTTTTTTCAATAATATAGCAATAAAAAATACATTGAAGCTGAAAGATGCCATCAGAGCATCTCTCAACATGAATTTAATATCAAAAATGCCTAGGCATAGACCTTGATATGTTTTATGCCCATTAATTAGGCATGGAAGACACCAATGTCTGAAAATGTTTTTTAACATGGGTAAAAGGGTCACAAAATCAGTGATCTCTCCTTGTAGCCCCAATGTAATAGCCAACAGCTTCTGCTACAAGAATTTGCAGACAATACCAGAATACAGCATTAAGTCAGAGGTCAGCATAGAAAAAATAAATTACATGTAAACAAGGCAATAAAAGTCCTATACAAAAAAAAAAAGGATTGTGGCAGAGCAGTTCATATACTTCCTTAAACTTGTCAAAATAAAGATCAATCATTATCCATCTACAATACGATCCATAGGGATTTGAGGTCACCTTTGTAAAGTCATATAATATCCACAAGGTTTGTCATAACTTTATTGACAACCCTCGCTGGTACAAAACATTTTTACTGTATACATATATATTATTTTAATTTGAAACAGTGAAAATTACATCTTTCCAGTGTATACATAAATATACATGTGGCTAACAACCACATGACAGACCCTTAAATTAATCAGAAGAAAATTAAAGAGAACACATTTGTTGGAAAACATATAATATTCCAGTTGATTAGGATCACTCAAGTGACTTATCCATATACATAAATACCCCAGGCAAATAAGAAGATATGGAGCACAATTTGACATATTCTATAAGTTATATATCTTTGCGACCAGGACGATTTCATGGAACATCTTCTTAAACTTAATGAACAATAATAGGTGTTTGATACGTTGTAGTCTCTGGTCACAATTTCTTATTTCCAAAAATCTGACTAAAAAGTTTGCGGCTTGGGGAAAAAAATACACTCTTTTTCAATACTAGCATCCTTATTTATCAGATGTAGTCATTTATGATTTAAAAGAGCATGCTATAGGTTTTAAACTATAAAAACATCACACTGAATGCTATCAATAGGGCAAGTTCCACTTAAATTTAAGTTTATTTTATATGAAAGACCACATCCAGAAAAGATAAACTGGTGGAACTTGCCTAACTTAGCAGTTACTGATTCATGTTTGTGGAGCGCCATTAGGAATAGAATGCGGTTACATTTCTGATATTGACGCTTAGAATTCTGAGCTCTGTAATATATAATTGGCTCTTAAGATCAGGAGCCAGTACAACTGCAGTAAGTACTTTGACTCTGTCGCACATTCATGTTTCTGGACTGTTCAGCAGAACACGTCCAACACGCAGAGAACTCCTAACAATAAAAGACAATTGCAATATATTTTATATAAATATTTGATCTTCCCTAAGTGTACTTATATATATATATATATATATATATATATATATATATAAACTTATTTTTAGACATTCAAATAGAATCACTAATGTACTATTCCTTATTTGTATGGTTTAGGGCTTCTATCACTCTTAGCCCACCATATGTGAAATAATTGCTGTATATATATATATATATATATATATATATATATATATATATATATATATATATATATAAGTTTGTGTTGAGGTGGAACTTCCCTTTCCAGGGTAAATAGATATCCTCACAAAGTCAAGATACCTACTATATTCAAAGGTAGTTGTAGTCTCTCTCGAATCTTCCTGCACAATAACAGGGATACAGGGATATGTTACTATTATGACAATTTAAAACATACATAAAATATAAATACATAATTTTAGTAGTCGTATCCACTTGGTCTCTTGTGTTCGTATAACATTGTGCTCCATATTTTCTTAGATTCTTCACCTACTGCAATATGAGATTTTGAAACTTGTGCCCAAGAGGTGCAAATGCTGTAACCAGCATATACATCATAACCAGGTCCATAGAGAGCACTTAAAATGCATCAAATAATCCAGGTATACCAAACATTTGGTACAACAATCATCAACATTTAAAACCAACAAGAAGTAGTGATTGTGAATTAGACTCAACTGGTGCTACTAAACTGTGTTGCTACATTTTTCAATATAGTTTCTTACAGTGAATACCTAAATTGGAAACTTTTTTCTTGGAATATTTTCATATAGTTTCAATTAAGTGTAATAAATCAAATCCAGATTTCTCCAGGATGAGTATGACTAATATACATTAAAGCAGCATAATGATTCAGTGTTCTAATGTTAAACTGTGTGGCCAGCACAACAACCGAGGCTCCATTCTTCAGTGACCTTTGTCCTTGTATCTTCCTGCACCTATTTGTTCACATTTGATTTAGCTGGCTTTTTTTTTTTTTAACTATAAAGTTACAATACCAAATAAATGGTGCCACAAAAACCGACTGTTCAGTTGAAAGAGCCAAACTATAGGTATAAAGATATTAGTGATTGATATATCCTAGGTGATAACATTATACAACGTTATTTCTGTGGGGCGGATTTTAAAATTAAATTTGATCTTCACCTGCATATCATGACATTGTCTTACAGGAGAAAAATGCATATATTTCATGATTAGATGCCACATTTCTTTTCTCTCTGCCTTACCTAACCTAAATCAGTTGATTCTGGCTCTTAAGATAACATCTCAAAGTAGTGTTTTATCTGTATTGAAATATTTAGTATATTAAATATTGGAATCGATATGTAGAACAGCACTTACAATCAATGCGTCCTTTCACTGGACAAATCTCTTTGCTCCATCAGATGCTATAGGTGTCTGTATGAATATTCTTTGCAATAAACCCCACTTTAACACAGCAAAACAAGAGTAAAAGCAGTCTGGAAAAAAGTAACCCGTCCTTTGTTTATCAAGGGTTACGTCTTTTGTTTAGGGGCTGATAAAATCTGGTCTTGGCTAGATATATAATAATAAATAGCTAGAGACTTGGTGTATACAGATTTTTGGGTTCAGAATATATTATGTATCTTCACAATTATTGCTGACTTAATCAGGCAAACAAAACAAAACTATTCAAGTGCCACTGTGGGAGTCCACCACAGACTTTCAAATATTGCTCTCTATCTCACAATCTTGGAATCAGGCACAAGCTGTCATGCTTTTGCTTCATCAATTTCTTTGTAATCAAAAAGAAACAGTGATGTGGATATTATGGAAAGCACAGATGATGTGTTTCAGAAATGTGCAGAGATGCCCGGGCTTGGCGCTCTGTGCCATGAGAGATGCTACAATCAATCAGTTAGTCTTTAATGTTTAAGGTAAGCAGTGATGCAGTGAAATTGAATCCGCATAGCCCTATTTCTCTCAGTGAAGTAGTTTTCTTCTGCTTAATGGCATTCATAATGTTGGAGCTGGAATTTTATGGAAGACTGAAGCTGAGCGCCGCAGACATTTCATCCTTTTCCGTTAGCAGCTTAAGAAATATGCAATCAAAACTCTCTGTACAAATATTAATCAACGTTTAAATTAAAGCCCACATGCCTCCCGCACATTGCCACGAAATCCTTGATTTTTTTTTCCAGTGTAATTCTTGGCTTAGGTCAAAAAGTCAATGACGAGTCACCTAAAACCCAATTTGTTTGGGTCAGATTCCAGCTTTGTCACTATAGAAGGGTGTGACGTGGAACATATAACAGTGTGTACAGACACGCACGGGTTTCATCTGTCCGTATCGCGGTAACGGAGCAGAGTGGGAAGAGCAGCGAGAACAAAAGATCTGTGGAAAAGAGAAAAACAAACCATGTTATTCAGTAAAGCCAAATGCAGGTGTTTAATGAGAGAAATCAATCTCTGGTACAGCAGAGGCAGTAATTATTTAACACATTTCATCTGGCGGAGCAGACACTGTGCAGGCAAGATAAGGGAAGAGAAGCTGGCTATGTTATGCTGAACCGTCCCTACCAAAAACATCTCACAGAGGGGTCACGAAGCTTGGAGTATGATTTATTGGATGAAAAAGTAAAATGCCTTTCTTAGGACTAGACTTTATAATTTGAAAATGTATCACTTACATAGTAGAGGTGATTAAAGGGATATGGAAGGATCCCTATTTTTAACATTATAATACATTATCTAGGTGTTTGCGTATCTAAACACTCTATTTTTACTTAAATATAGTCCCAGCAAAGTATTTCTATTGGTACCAGATGTACTGGCCACTCACAGAAGGTCTTTCAGCAGCATGCTGTTGAAATGCTGCTGAGAGACAATCTGTGATTGGCTAGTACTACAGAGACACTGTCTGCATCAGTAAAAGGGGTGAACCTTTGTTGAGACTATTTCAAAGTTTTCAGTGAGTAAAAACAGAGCACTTGTTAATAAAATGTTTAAATTTGCAAAAACTTAGTTTATTTGAATATTATATCTACAATCAGACACATAGTACCTGTTTGGCTCTGCCCTCTAATTCATGAAGACACAGTGCAGTCATACTGGATGTGTAGCCAATAAGGGACCATCACTCAGCAACATGATGCTGCGAGATGGTCACTGTTTGGCTAATTTGAAACACTGCACTTCAGAGTCTGTGTCTTCAATGTGCTGCAGAGGCCAAATCCAAACAGGTACTATTTGTATGATTTTAGGGGGGAAAAAATATATATTTAAAATAAAATATTTATTAAAAAAATGAATTGCATAAATAAGGCCCATTTATACGATAAGATCTCACACGTGAAAGGTCTCTAATTCTGTACAAGATTATACTCTTTTTTGTCTTTTAGTACTCACTTCTACGCCTTCCCTACAGAATATGCTGCCATTTTATAGATTTATAATAATAATAATAATAATAATGGTGATAATTGGCAGCCTTGAATAAACAGAGTGGGCTGGAGCCTTGAGGTTTTGCCCTGTTATTGTTGCAGTCACTCCGTGCCACCACGCTATGATTCACTCTGTAGCATCTTCATTTTTTTTTTTTTTTTAAGTAATCTGTTCCTCTTCTTTTGAAAAGAAGTTAATAATATTGAAGTTACTCTTAATTTTTTTTTATATTGAGTCGAAATGAAGAGGTACTCAAATTAATAACTCCATTTGCAGCAGAAAACATTTGTACTATGAAAAGATGAATTACGTTTGTGTGACGTAAAATAAACAATTTTGATTTTATGAGAAATGTTACACGTAGCCATTACCTTGCCACAACTCCGGCAGTGATGCTTCCTGCGAATCACTGTAAATGGAGCTTTACAGGCGGTGCATAAACTGCAGGCTTCATCTGGTACCCAATCAGGAGGATCTATGTAAAAGATTACAAGAGAGAGAGAGTGTTCATGCATATCAGCTAGCTTTCACCAACCATAACTGCAGTATTAGGGGCAGGTTTTCGTTCTGCAAAGCAGAATAATGCATATATCACATATAATAGTTGTGGTAATTGCAAGTGTTGGTCACTCTATGTTAAAAATTACGGGCTTGTGAATGTGCCATGAGCAGCCCAAAAGTTATAGGTTTGCCGAGGTCTGCAATGAGCAAGGCCTGTAACGTAGAGAGGGAGGGCGGGCGAGAGCATCAAGGATTGCAAGGACCTCAATGAGCGCAAAAAGTGCTCATCGCACGGACCGAAATTTAGAAGGGGGGAGAGACTTGCATTGAGTGCCGAAGCTCAAAAGTTATGGGTTTGGCGAGGCCTGTAATGTGGGGGGAAAATTAGAATATGATGTCTGTCCTTCTGGATCGGTCAGCCAAACAATGATGAGATCTATTTAATATTGAAACAGTGACTATGCGTAGGTTTCCTAACTTGTGTATAACCCATCCTATGCTATGCTTCAAAGCGGTTTTATTCAGTAGGCATATGCTACAAGAAGCCATGCATTGTGGACTCATTTGTATGCCTCTGTCCAGGTTCCCAGAATGCAGTGCAATAACTGCATTTCCCAGAATTCAGAGCTGTAAATACATTTTTTAAACTTATTTTTAGACGTCTACACTAATGTACTGTTGATTTACAATCAATCTATCTATCCATGTACGTCTGTCTATATATACCTGTCATTAATATTATTTATGCAAATATCTAAGTCGACAAAGTCTGCTTCTAAAAACAGTTTAGATAAAATAATATTTTAGATGTAAAAACTCATAGCATCACATATAATAGTTGTCAAACTACGAAACGTCGTTACGCGAAGCGATGGGCCGCATTTGCGGAGGTGGAGGCTCTATGGCGTCTCACAAGCAGTTACAAACACCCACAGAAGCAGGACTTTGAAAAATACATCTAACACGCAATGACTAAAGACGGACATACACCAAAAAATACGAGCAGTGGGACCTAGAAAAATAACATTACAAACTCGCAAAAAAACGACCTTAACTGCCGAACCGCACGCAGCTGAAAACATTAAAAAAAACAATAAATACACACAACAATTACATAAAAAGCTTACCCACAGCATGGGGTGGGGGCACCCAGGATCTCTGCAAGTGAAGTTACACCTCAATTTAAGTCCAAATTACCGAGTTTAGACACACGAAAATCCCCTAAGCGAGAGAAAAAATGGCCGCCGAAAAAACGAAAACGAGGCTACATGACCCTAAAGCCGCAAAACACCACCAAGCACATACGGCTTTTCCAAAAAGCCATACCAGGTACAAGATACAATTTTAGCAAGGACGCTAAATCATCCACACCCGAGTACCACATATACATAAACTAACTAACTACAAACACTAACTTACAGAATGCGGAAATACCCAGCTACACTAACGGCTTTCCCTCGAGCACGCAGCCTATTTACACTACACACATTGCTGACACTTCCGCCTCAGCTCCACAACAGTGCAAACCTACATTGTATGCTGCAGGAACATCAAAACAGATTATCAGCTCTTCAGCACAATGCTTCCTGCATATATTACTTACAAATAGGTCAAGTATATTAATTTATTAATTATTAAATTAGCATACAAAAATACATATACACAAAAAAAAACACTATCACAATAAACAAAACGGGCACCAACACTGCTCATAACACACAAACTACACCAGGGGACAGCCTTGCAATAAGCAGATCAGCGCCGAACTTACAATGACAGCAAAAGTGCCTCTGATAAAAAAAAAAATACAACCAACAGCCTCTCAGTGAGCGCTGAAGGCGGTCATTGCAAGCCATGCGATGAGCGCCAAAGGCGCTCAGCGCAAGGCTCGCAATGAGCGCAGAAGGATCTCAGACCACAAAAAAATCTTTATGTCTGTGGCAAACAGCATTACCTGCCTTGTATTACCCCATCATTTTTGACGGGCAAGTCGCTAGTGTAAAAATATAAGGAATAAAATGTATGAGATAAACAGAGATATGCCAGAAGGCTGCACCATACTCATATGTTCTTTTGAGATTGATTGCCTCTTTGCTCATGGCGCTGCGACAGGTTACTCATTTCAGACGGATACATCATGTGCCAAGGCAGTGAGCGCAGCTGTACACACCGGATAAGAATGTGATAAATATGGATAAACAAAGGGACACAATTTGATTCAACAGCATTTTCTGAGTTCAAGCCCACACATTCTGCATGAGGGAATATTTCCTAGAATTTCCCAGCACTGTAACAGCCCGCAATGAAATAAACAACTGACTTGTGCAAGAAACTGACAGACTGTGCGAGAACGACTGCTCCACTTAAAGTGAGATGTCAGCAGAATATCTGTCACTGCCTCCGAATACCTCACTTCTATATATGTCTTGGAGTGTTTTCTTACCTGCTACAAGAATCCTTACAAGGATAGAGAGAGCTAGCTTAGGCCAAAATCTTATTAAGCAAGTTAAACATAAAAAAAAAAACAAATAAGTGTATTTTAATCTCAGATTAAAGTACCACTTTGGTAAAAACTTTAAAGGCTTGTGATATATATAACAAAACAATATTGGAAGGTACATCATTTTATTTAAAGAAATTCTTATTTTTAGAGGGCTCTGCATGTGGGGATTTCATTTTAGACTGCTATTTTTTTGGTAGCTTGAGGAGAAGGATTATTCTATGGGAGCTTATCCTTCCATAAAGTTAATAGAGATCTTATCTGCATTCACAGCTCCCCTCTCTATATTAACTTCCTCAGGTGGGAGGAGATTTTAAATGCAGAGCAAGATTCTATCTTCATACTGGGAATGTGTCACTACAACTGCCCAAGCTGTCAATATAACACATGAAAAGTAGATTAGTTTAGAAGGACACATACTTCTGAGAAAGTAGCAGGTACAAGGTCACAAGAAAAGATGGATGCAGTAAAAAATAAATCGTATATACATTTTTATATATATTTAGAAAATGTAAAAGTCAAGTTTTTTTTTTAGTTAGTTATTCAAAAGATAATACAGAAAAAAAATGGCTGCAGTTGTCCTTTAAGATTACATATTTATATAAGTGAATACTTTATAAGGAGGTTTTGTCTCAGTCCAACAAAGCTGTATGAGGAAGCTCCCCTTTAAATGAAACAAGTAGGTGCTTCCCATTTTGTCTCAAATCAGTGATCAAGTACACTTCTTGTTGTACAAGTTTCTTTGCACCAGTCCCTAACTTTCAGAAGAGGAAACATATGCTTGATGGACATACATTTTAAGGATGCTCATTCTTACTGCTATCAGGAGATACGTCATTCTTAGGAAAGATTGCAGGGATAAGCAAACTCTGAATACCTCATGATTGATAATACAAGCAATGCATTGAGGATGCATTCTCTGACTGTCTAATGCTGGAGAGTAATGTCATGTGTTCACATATGATGCAAATAAGAGAACAGAAGAAGTCCAGTTTTCAGTACTGATGACAAGTAGCTCATGCCCGGTTAAAAACTGCAGACTCGGTCATCATTCTAGATTGCTATAAAGTGACTTGCTGTAAAGTGGATGCATATGTATGCTACACTGTCCGGTATTACTCTCTTTATCAGATATATCATGTTCCAACTTCTATATGATTTTAACCAGTCATTTATTCCTTGAAACCTAGTTTGCTTGGGTGTTCCATGCACTGGGACCAAGAAAAACTGATCTGTCTTCTGTGGAGTTCTTAGAGGAGTTTGTTCCCGGTCAGGAAGGTACTTGAGAGAGAAACCTACAAATGTATCAAATAAATTAAATATGTTTTAGCTATTAACTTTTTTACTATGATTTCATCAGAGCCTTCAATGTTGTTAAAGGGCCAGTTAATTCAGCACAACTTGGATCACACCACTGTAATGTACTCCTGAAAATATGTTGAAATACTTTTTGAATTTTTGAAATCGGTGCCTTTCATAAATTAAGTTCCGTTTACATGAGAATTAGGCAAGTACCACAGGCAGACTGAGATCAAGAGCTGCTGCAGAGAGCAGATCAGAAAGAGGGGTTAACCCTTCCCGAATTCATCTGTGCAGGGAATTGACTGCTAGAAACTCACAAATATGCTACTTGTGGGTTAACTGATGGCTGATTACATTCCTGAAAGAGACTAAAACCATCATTCTTTCTGTTCACCATAGCTTGGAACTACCGTTCCGGCTGATGCTGTAAATCATAGGGCAGTCAGCAGTGTGTCTGTAAACAAAACCTAAGACTGCAAATTGTCAACTGTTCTTAGTTTAATAATAAAATAAAAATAGATCACTTTAACATAGCATCTTGTGCTCTTTCATTCAATGAAGAGAACTTATAGTGAGGTAAATGGCCCTTTAAATAAAACCAGGTTGCATACACATATTACTTAGGAAATATAAAATACCTTCAAATTCTCCATCTCTAGCTTTTGCTGCCAGTTCTGAAGAAGAGATGGTTTCCTGGCAGAGGGCACAGTCTTCCAGGGCTGCACTCCTCAAACCTTGATTTACTGCAAAAAGAAAAAATAACATAATTAAGTTCATGCATATTTACCAAATAAAGGGATTAGGATAATTGATGGACAGCACATTTCTGATAGATTTCAGAGGATTCTAACCCTTTAACAAAACAAAAGAGAGACACAATGTTTGTCATTACAGGCTTCTACCCTAAGAGACACAATGTTCGTCATTACAGGCCTCTACCCTAACAAACTATGTCACCAATTTAAATGAATAAAAATCACATGGTGACTCCAAGAAGAATGTGTGGAAATGTGAATTAAGTACATAGAGCCATAATGAGGTTTGTGAGTGTGAATGTGTTTTGGTCCATTCCCGTTATGATGCATGGTCTTCAATCTTCAGGAGCTGGCTGAATTGCTGGAGGATTTGTGACATTGCATTAAACACCCAGTAGCTGCATCAATGTCAGAAATTCAACTGTTGAACAAGTTAGTTTTGTACTGGCTGCCAGAGAAAAATAGCGAAACTGCTTAATACTGGTTCAATTAATAATAAACATAGATTATCAAACACCAGCTGATATGAATTGACATTTTGGATTTATTGAGATAATACCAATCTAGCAATATCTGTAAATCACAAAATATTGTAAACACTCTGACTCATTTGAAATATATAATGAACCAAAACATACTTTCATTACCTTTCTTTTGTTTTCCTCTGTCGTCTATTTCTTGCTTTGTGGCCATCACTTCAAACAAGGTCTTTAAGATGCTTCTTAAGTCACTTGCATAGTTTGTCTGCAACTGATCAGCAACACCTAGAAAACATTGATAACATTAACACCAGACCATACACAAAAGATACTGCAGAGAGGGACAGTTCAAGATCATTATGACGCATTATGTGCTTCTTTAAGTTCAGTACTATTTGGTTCCAGCGCACTGAGCTTGTTTGTATTTTGTTATTGAACCTCTGTCAATACAAACAGTTTTGGCCTATTCTGAACCTCTACCCATCTGACAATCATTTGCCAGTCTTGGACCTCTGCCAGTCTGATCATGTTTGCATGCTTCATGTGTTGAACCTTCAATGACTGGCCATGAACCAAGTCTACAGACAGGATCATACATTATAGTCTTCTGATCACACAACTGTTTCTTACATCACCTTCTTGGAACACCTCAACATAGTCAGTGTTGAAATAATTTATTTGGGATACATCTTGTCTTGGGTGTCTGTATTCTGAGGGTTAATGTAAGTGCAATGAAACACCAGACAGCTTGAGCATGTTGAAAATGGGAGGTTTCTGTGAAATATTATGGAGGCCAGTGTACAATATTATAAGATAGATCATTAGAATATTTTGTTTTCTGCATCCTTTTACAGCTATTGTGATATCATTTGTTATCTAATGGAATATTATTTTTAAAAAATCAAGTATTTTGTCAGAGAGAAACATCAACTGACAAGGAGGATCCACCCTCCTGTAACCTCTTGTACAATACAGTTATTCTGACTTGGTATTAAAAGCAGAGAACTGGAGCTTTCTTCTACTGGAATTTTCTTCTGGATTCAGGCTCCAGGTCTAAGGTTGGTGTCCAAACCCTCATGGCAGCCCTCTAAATTTGTCTTCACAGTTTTGCTAATCAAAATCATCACGGCACTGCCTAACGCACAGCTTTTAAATGTGATGTATTTGGAGTAAAGTGACCGGTTCAGCCTGATCACATGGACAATACTCTCTAGCCATCTCTGGAAACTGAGAATATAAAGACTGTGGTTAATAACAACTGCCTCCTACAATAAGAGCACTAATCGTAGGAGGTACAGATTACTCAGCATCGGATTATCCAGCAACTCTTTTAATACGGACATATTGCTTAGTTTCATTGCTTTCTTAAAAAAAAAAAAAAAAGAGAGGAAGGCGCTCATTGCAGGCCTCTCGATGAGCGCCACAGGCGCTCATAGCGAGGCCTGTAGAACTTAGCCTGCAATGAGCACAATCAGTGCCAGAAAAACTTAGTCGAGATCGCGATCAGCGCAGTAGGCCTGTGGGACTTGCCATCAGCCCCGTAGGCACTGATCACGAGGCCCGTAGGACTTTGCAGCAAGACAGTAAGTTACGACTGAAACACCAAACTCGAAAGACCACAAAAAAATGCCAAATAATTTTTAAAAATTACCTTCCACACTCACATACAGCACAGGGGGTTAGAGCCAGGGAGCCTGTGAGTGAGGTGAAGTTCATTTGATGTATATTTGGTGTTTTTTGGCAAACGAAAATCAGCTAAGCGAGGAAAAAAAATGGCAGCCGAAAAAAAGGAACGGGATGAAAATGAGTAAAAAGGAACCTGAAGCTAGTAAGACTTAGCCGAACAACGCAAGCAACGGCACTCGTTGCGAGACACGCAAAACTTCAGCAGAGTCACAGAGGAGAAAGACACTGGGAAGGGAGAGGGTGGAAAGAGACACAGGGCTGAGTAAAGTAGACAGGGGGAGAGGTACGGAAGGTGATCATTGCAAAGCACGAAAGTTGTGGCTTGCCAAGGCCTGCAATGAGCGCCAAAGCCGCTCATCGTGACTCCCGTAAAGTAGACAGGGGAGTGGCTCACAAAGAGCGCCGAAGCCACTCAGGACAGGGCTCGCAATGCGCGCCGAAGGTACAGTATTCCCAGCCTTAAAATGTTATCACCTGACATTTAAAACAGAAAAACAATAAAACTGATATTATTCAATTACAGTTGACCATATGAAATGAAGAGTTATAGAAATGTATTTTATAGTACAAAGGAATAATAAAAAAATCTCTTTAAAATCAATTATATATATATATACAGTGCCTTGCAAAAGTATTCACCCCTTGACTTTTACCTATTTTGTTACATTACAGCCTTAAGTTCAATGTTTTTTCTTAATCTGAATTTTATGTGATGGATCAGAACACAATAGTCTAGTGAAATGAGAAAAATATATACATATTTTTTAGAAATAGTGCAACCAATTACCTTCAGACGTCACATAACTAGTGAAATGATATCCACCTGTGTGTAATCTAAGTGTCACATAATCTGTCATTACATATACACACTTTTTTGAAAGGCCCCAGAGGCTGCAACACCTAAGCAAGAGGCACCACTAACAAACACTCTCCAAACAAGTAAGGGACAATGTTGTTGAGAAGTACAAGTCAGGGCTGGGTTATAAAAAAATATCCAAATCTTTGATGATCCCCAGGAGTACCATCAAATCTATCATAACCAAATGGAAAGAACATGGCACAACAGCAAACCTGCCAAGAGACAGCCGCACACCAAAACACACGGACCGGGCAAGGAGAGCATTAATCAGAGAGGCAGCACAGAGACCTAAGGTAACCCTGGAGGAGCTGTAGAGTTCCACAGCAGAGACTGGAGTATCTGTACATAGGACGACAATAAGCCTTTCACTCCATAGAGTTGGGCTTTATGGCAGAGTGGCCAGAAGAAAACCATTACTTTCAGCAAAAAAGAAAATGGCACGTTTTGAGTTTGCGAAAAGGCATGTGGGAGACTCCCAAAATGTATTGAGGAAGGTGCTCTGGTCTGATGAGACTAAAATAAAAAATTTCGGCCATCAAAGAAAACGCTTTGTCTGGCGCAAACCCAACACATCACATTACCCAAAGAACACCATGTTTTACAGCAGCCGGGACTGGGAAACTGGTCAGAGTTGAGGGAAAGATGGATGGTGCTAAATATAGGGATATTCTTGAGCAAAACCTGTACTACTCTGGGCGTGATTTGAGGTTAGGACGGAGGTTCACCTTCCAGCAGGACAATGACCCCTAACACACTGCTAAAGCAACACTTGAGTGGTTAAAGGGGAAACATGTAAATGTGCTGGAATAGCCTAGTCAAAGCCCAGACCTCAATCCAATAGAAAACCTGCTGTTCACAAGCGCAAACGATCCAACTTGAAGAAACTGGAGAAGTTTTGCAAGGAGGACTGGGCAAAAATCCCAGTGATGATGTGGCAAGCTCATAGAGACTTATCCAAAGCGACTTGGAGCTGTGATTGCCGCAAAAGGTAGCTCTACAAAGTATTGACTTTAGTGGGGTGAATAGGTATACACATTGACTTTTTCTGTTATTGTGTCCTATTTGTTGTTTGCTGCAGAAAAACAAACAAAAAACATCTTCAAAGTTGTGGGCATGTTCTGTAAATTAAATGATGCAAATCCTCAAACAATCCATGTTAATCCCAGGTTGTGAGGCAACAAAACCCGATAAATGCCAAGGGGGTTGAATACTTTTGCAAGGCACTATGTGTTATATTATATATATGTGTGTATGTGTGTATAGATAAATAGATAGATAGATAGATATATATAGATAAATATCTAGAGTTCATGCTGTAGTATTACAAATATATAATATAGGGTAACAGAACTGTTTTGTACTTGATCTGATAAGGGTTTTTGAATGCACACAGCATTATTCCTGTTTAAAGTGCAGTCACGATTCCTACTGAGCCATGATGAATCCTGGAATGCACGCACCTGAGATGCAGACAAAGAGCCGATGGATGAGGTCATTACTGCTGTGGAAACGGGATCTGATCTTTTGTCTAGAAGCAATTTTCGCCGCCTGCAGGGCCAGCTGAATCTCTTCCTGATCAATGTCGTCTGATGAGCAGGAGCTGGTCATCAGGCTGCTGTATGAGAAATGAGAAGGAAAAATATATCTTAACTCTTACAGACAGGTGGAACGACTCACTCATATATAACACTGGGCTGAGTGATGTGGGCAGAACAGAAGGCTGCTGGGGTTACTGTAATAGGAAGAGGAACAATACAGATGTCTCTTACATTTACACCTGACAGATAGATTACTTACCTGAGCTATGATTATAGTGGACAGACCATGACAATTTAGAGATAAAATGCTAGAGAGCTCACCTACAATACAATAGCAAAACCTTGGCACATTTTAAAGAGCTGTATTAAGAAGGTGATGCACCACTTAATAATTTTAAAAATGATACAATATAAAAAAAAAATGATGTTAAGTAAATATTTCACATACACATATATAATTGCCCCTGAAGAATTTAGGTGAATAGATTATTTTGCTCCAAACCTTGTGAGTTTAAATGCAATCAAAATTACAGGCACCCGAATGCCAAAGATTAAAGGGTCACCCCAAAACCAAGTTGTTAGATTTCAGTGAATTATTAACAACACAAAAGCTGGTTGTATAATGTATCAGTCATTATCCCTAGAGTAAATCATTCTTGAGACGTGCAGCTCTGTTATGCAAATGAAATGGTGCCCGAATACTAATTACCAGCTTTGATGTGTTAATTAGTACAGCAATTTTTTTTCTATCGGGGAAAAAACCCAATGTGCCGAAATGTTATCATGCAGTAGGATCCCCACCCTTATGAATTGATATACTGAAAAGCAGTAAGAATACTGTATATACATGTTTAAAAACTTTCTTTAAGATGAAATCAACTTTTTATTGGAATGAATATGTCTTATTAAAGAATGTAAGACTTGAAGCAGCAGCATAGCTCTGCCCACCCTTTGCTCAACTGAAAAGTGTCACCTTAAGGGTTACTGTGTCTCTGCGGGAAGAAGGCGTTCAATGCATAAATACATTTTCAAAATCGTTTGAAAATACTGAATACATGAAAATTGACTTTATGCTTCTAATCTCATTGTTAGTCAAGGAGGCGAACCTACGCACAGCACTTGTGTTTTTAATTAAGGGACTAATAAATGACTCTCCCCTGCAGCACAAACATAATGGAGACATATATATTATCAATGCCTAATCCTGAAATCAATGTTACAACAAGTAACATGACAGCATCCAAATTCACTTTGATGGTGTAAGCAAAAACAATTATGTCCTATTAACAGGATTAGAAGTGGCAGATAATTAGTATTTTCAAGGGGCTTATATACTCCCCTGTGTACAGGACTCAATAACATCTACCGTTCTTTTAAGATTAAGCTACGTTACAAAGAATAGGGCTTTATACAAGAACCTCCCTAACAAATTGTGACAGCAATTGTATGTGTACGCTCAGACAGCTGCCATAAACAGTTTGGAAAATAAAATGGTTATTAATAAAAAAAGCCAGAGTCAGACACTATGACAAATATCACTATGCACAGATACAGCGAAACTATAAACACAGCGCAATTTACTTCTTTGGTATATAGCATAGTTTACAATGAATAGTTGAAAATAAGTAAATGCAATCAACATGGAGACAGTTAAAGTGCAGAGCAATACATTCTATGTAAAATACAATATTTGCTCATATTAAAGGACCATTCAATTGTCTCATTATATCTAGATAGACAGAAAGACTGATGGATAGACTGATACATGGATAGACTGAAAGACAGACAGACAGATCCTGGAGTATTTCACCTGATATCCCTCCTCTCTCCCACTAAATAAAAATCTTTCTTTTTCTAACTTTCACTCTCTTCCTGACCCTTGCTATTCATTATGTGTTACTATTCCCCAGTTCTCTGCCTTTTCATTCCCTTTAGATTGTAAGTAGCAAATTTCCAGTCTTGTAGGGTGCTTTGGAAAAAAGCACTTTCTACAAAGATTCTAAGCTCAACACAGGGCACTTCAATTTCTGAATTTGTTAATATTCCCTTGTTCTTATCCCCTGTACAGAGCTACAGAATATGTTGGCGCGATACAAATAAAAGTTAATAATAATAATAGACAGACAGACAGATGTAAATATTGACAAAGACGATAGATACAGTATCAACTTCACTTAATATCTGCAAAATGTTTTAAAACAAATAAATACAACCTTTAATTGTAAAATGGCACTCAATTTTGCCTTAATAGCATCAGAGATTTACCTTTGTTACTAACTGGATAAAAACTGGGAAACACAGGAAGAACAATGAATTAACGCAAGATCGCTGGTCAGTTATGTTGAAAGACTGGTGCTGTAACTAACCACTTGACATTATAACACTATGAAAGAGTACGGCTCAGAAGGAAAACAATTGGAAAGTCAGCTAAATTTATGATTTTCTTTAAAAAAATTCCATTTATGTTCATGGCTTACAATGCTACTAATATTGATTTATTATGAACCTCACATATGTTTAGTTTTTTTCCCAAACTACAATGAACCTTTAAAGGGTAATATAAAAAATAAAATAAATAAATAAAGAAACTTCTAATTTATCAGCAGGTAACCGTCATTGGATCGAATAGTGACAAGGGGCGAAGAACAGTTTATATATATATATATATATATATATATATATATATATACACACACATACATACATATACACACACACACGAGGTAAGCAATCTATATTTTGCAGGTTTACATCCCAACATCTTACTACACAGTTAATTCCCAGTCTGAGCCGAGTCCCATCATGTCCCTCTCTAAATGTCTGCACTGGTTTCGAGTGTGCAGCTTTGTGCCTGTGATACTGACATTAAAACATCAGGGTAGACGTTTCCTGCTGGTGAGTAATATACCAATGTGAAGCGAGTAAAACAAACAAACAAACCTCTGCTGGAATTGCCTTGCAAAGAGTTACACATTGCCCAGACAGCAGGCAAAAACACTGCAGCGGGCGACAGAAATACTGTAATGTGCTCCGGAATATGAGTGTCATTTGTCACAACCAGACGGCATTAAAAATGGAGGAATCAAAGTATAAAAACAGCACATCATGTTTAGAGGAACAAACACTGAGAAACAACCAATGTGTGGCTAATACAGAGGTCATTTTTCCAAACATAACCTTAATAAAGGTGTAATAGGGGCACTTTATTATATATAAAAAAAATGTTTGCATAAAAAATGTAGTGAATTGGTTACTGCAATGAGATGTTAGCCATACACTGATGAGATCCATTTAAGATCGAAACCAATGTCTGTGGGTAGGTCTCCTAATTTATGCATAATCCATACTATTCTTTAAAGCTGGCATGTATATAGTGGTATTGGATTAAAAACATCATGACATTTGCATGTCCCCGCTTAGTTTCCCAGAGTGTAGTTCAATAACTATTTCTCAGAATTCTGAGCAGGAAATTAGTTTTTTAACTAATTTTAGACATTCAAATGTGAACACATATGTACTATATCATTACCCTTTATTTGTAATGCACCAACATATTCCACAGAACTGATACCCGATATATTTGATGTAAATTCAATAATAGGCCAACAAATGCATTTCTTTTACATGTGTGTGTATATAACAATAATATCAGTAGTTTGATAAAATACTCCACTGTATAATTTATTTACCAGGTGTGAATTTTGATATAAAGATAACAGATGCCAGAAACCTTTCATCAAAATAACCCACGAGAATGTGTGAAAATAATTTCCATATACTAGATCACAACTGGTCTCTATTTACAGTTCAAATGTGGCCTTTGGAACGAAAGTGCTTGGGAGGCATTTGGAATTTGGACAGCAGAAGACAAACACCTGTGAGAAACGGACCTCTGTTTAGATATAAAAATAGTCCAGGATGTCCTCAGATGAGTATCGGGACCAAGATTTAGTTACCCAACTTATCAATAACTTATGTAGAGAGGGGTCATAGGCCAAATTTATTATAAAAATCCAAATACTGTCCATTGAAAGGGTAGTTCTAGGGAGATTCTCCAAGAAGAAACTTCTCAGATCAGTGTTACTGAGGAGTCCAGAGAGCAGAGAACCTGACCAGCGATGGAGGTACTCTCCCCAAAGGGATTTGCATAAATTAGAGGAATGGGCAACTAAATGGCAGATGAGATTTAATATGAATAAATGTAAAGTTATGCATCTGGGAGTACTTGTGGACAACCATCTAGATAACAGTGCTCAATGCCAAGCAGCAGCTGCAAAGGCAAGTAAAATATTAGCATGTATTAAGAAGGTTATAGTAGCAAATATAATTCTACCTATTTACAAATCCCTAGTACGCCCTCATTTGGAATATGGAGTACAGTTTTGGGCACCACTTCATAAAAATTTTTTTTTATAAGATATCTAATGAGTTTAAATAGCACACTTAGCAGTAGACCTCTATTGGATAACACTGGTGGTCCAGTGGTTAGGATTTGGTGCTTTCAACGCTGCAACTTGGATCTGATTCCAGTCAGGGAACCAATAGGTCACACCACCCTGAATCCAAGCAGGGTTGGGCCTGGATAGTACTTGGATGGGAGACCACCTAGGAATACAAGAAGCTGTATGATGTGGCCCACTGGAGAAGGAACTGGCAATGCACTCCGGTATATCTGCCATGAAAATCAAGTGGATTAGCATGGGTTGTTGCAGACCACGTGGTCACGGAGCGTCAGACATAACTGATAAAAACACACATAGCATAACTATCCCCATCAAGCTTCAGGCAGACTAGCAGTCTAAGATGGAATCCACATTGAAACAAGCAAGATAAGCTAAATATATGATTTGATCTAAAAATGCTTTATGTTCCTTTGCTACATTGTACACAAGCATGTGAAGTTTTTACCAAACTACAAGGCTTATTTAAAGAGCATGCAAGTGAAAATTCTATTAATAGGATTAAACTCTGACATATATATCCCTGAAGTATTTGATGTTGCAGAGAATAAAAGTGCCTTAATTTCTGGTTAAAATACAACGGCATAAACAAACGCAATGTTAAATAAAATTATGTTTTGTACATTTAAAATCCACACGCTTTCCAGGAATCTAATCCGCTTTTCTCAGAGAAAGTGTAATTGCCAAATAAAATCCAGCAATTAATAAAGCTGTCACGTTAAAAAGGGCATTATTATATTTCCTGGCATTATCTGCATAATAATATGCAGTAAGGTCACTGTGGGCAGTAAAATAGCAAAGCTTACAGGGAGAGGACATTCCAGCGTGAAAGGAAGAATAAAAAATGATTTAAGTAGCTTCAGATAAAGAAGAGATGCCATAAAGTATTGAGAGTTTATTCACTAGAAGGTCACCAGTGATTGTTATCAACAGTTAAAGTGAACAGCTGGTACAGATCGATAACAAAGAATGGTGAATAAAATTGGTATGTTAGTACAAGGAGAGTGGCTTAAAGAGGATATACATACATACATTTTTATATATATATATATATATATATATATATATATATATATATATATATATATATATATACACACACTATATACACACACTATATATATATATATATATATATATATATATATATATATATATATATATATATATATATATATATACATATACACATATACACACACAGTGGATATAAAAAGTCTACACACCCCTGTTAAAATGTCAGGTTTCTGTGCTGTAAAAGAAAGAGACAAAGATAAATAATTTCAGAACTTTTTCCACCTTTAATGTGACCTATAAACTGTACAACTCAATTGAAAAACAAACTGAAATCTTTTAGGTAGAGGGAAGAAAAATACAAAGTAAAAATAATGTGGGTGCATAAGTCTGCACACCCTCTTATAACTGGGGATGTAGCTGTGTTCAGAATTAAGCAATCATATTCCAAATTAATTAATCAATGTTAAATAGGAGACAGCATACACCCCTGCCATCATGTAAAGTACCCCTGATTAACCCCAAATAAAGTTCAGCTGCTCTAGTTGGTCTTTCCTGAAATTTTCTTAGTCACATCGCACAGCAAAAGCCATAGTCCACAGAGAGCTTCCAAAGCATCAGAGGGATCTCATTGTTAAAAGGTATCAGTCAGGAGAAGGGTACAAAAGAATTTCCAAGGCATCAGATATACCATGGAACACAGTGATCAAGTGGAGAAAATATGGCACAACAGTGACATTACCAAGAACAGGAGCTCCCTCCAAAATTGATGAAAAGACTAGAAGAAAACTGGTCTGGGAGGCTACCAAGAGGCCTATAGTAACATTAAAGGAGCTGCAGGAATATCTGGCAAGTACAATCTCCTGTATTCTTCATATGTCTGGGCTATGGGGTAGAGTGGCAAGACGAAAGCCTTTTCTTACGAAGAAAAACATCCAAGCCAGGTTACATTTTGCAAAAACACATCTGAAGTCTCCCAAAAGCATGTGGGAAAAGGTGTTATGGTCTGATGAAACCAAGGTTGAACTTTTTGGCCATAATTCCAAAAGATATGTTTGGCGCAAAAACAACACTGCACATCACCAAAAGAACACCATACCCACAGTCAAGAACGGTGGTGGCAGCATCAAGCTTTGGGACTGTTTTTCTCCAGCTGGAACTGGGGCCTTAGTTAAGATTTAGGGAATTATGAACAGTTCCAAATACCAGTCAATATTGGCACAAAACCTTCAGGCTTCTGCTAGAAAGATGAACATGAAGAGGAACTTCATCTTTCAGCATGACAACGACCCAAAGCATACATCCAAATCAACAAAGGAATGGCTTCCCCAGAAGAATATTAAAGTTTTGGAATGGCCCAGCAAGAGCCCAGACCTGAATCTGATTGAAAATCTGTGGAGTGATCTGAAGAGGGCTGTGCACAGGAGATGCCCTCGCAATCTGACAGATTTGGAGTGTTTTTGCAAAGAAGAGTGGGCAAATCTTGCCAAGTCAAAATGTGCCATGATAGACTCATACCCCAAAAGACTAAGTGCTGTAATAAAATCAAAAGGTGCTTTAACAATGTATTAGTTTAAGGGTTTGCATACTTATGCAACCATGTTATTTTATTTTTATATTTTTTCTTCCCTCTTCCTAAAAGATTTCAGTTTGTTTTTCAATTGAGTTGTACAGTTTATAGGTCACATTAAAGGTGGAAAAAGTTCTGAAATGATTTATTTTTGTCTAATTTTTTTACAGCACAGAAACCTGACATTTTAACAGGGGTGTGTAGACTTTTTATATCCACTGTATACATACATACATATACAAACATACTAGGAACTTGCCAGTCAAAAATGACGGGATTAAAATAGAAAAGCTGGCAATGCTTTTGCCACACAATGTGAGGCTTTTGCTCCTCTGAGCACCTTTGGCGATCATCGCGAACCTCTCCCCCGTGTACTTCAACTTTCCTGCTTTGCACTGTTCACTTTCGGCACTCATCGTGTGCCCCACATTGAGCGCCTCTGGCGCTCATCGCGGGCCTTGCAATGAGCGCCTTTAACGCTCATTGCAAGCCTCTACCGCTTACGGTGCTCATCTCATGGCTTGCAATGAACTCCTCACTTGGATGCCGCCACACACGCTTGACACCATCTGAACCAAATAAGTTTATCTTGGTCTCATCGGACCACAGGGACATGGTTCCAGTAATCCATGCTATTAGTTGGCTTGTCTTCAGCAAACTGTTTCCAGGCTTTCATGTGCATCATTTTTAGAAGAGGCTTCCTTCTGGGACGACAGCCATGCAGACCAATTTGATACAGTGTGAGGCGTATGGTCTGCGCACTGACAGGCTGACCCCCACCCCTTCAACCTCTGCGGCAATGCTGGCCGCACTCATACGTCTATTTCCCAAAGACAACCTCTGGATATGATGCTGAGCACGTGCACTCAACTTCTTTGGTCGACCATTGCGAAGCCTATTCTGAGTGGAACCTGTCCTGGGAAACCACAGTATGGTGTTGCCCACCGTGCTGCAGCCCAGTTTCAGGGTCTTGGCTATCTTCTTATAGCCTAGGCCATCTTTATGTAGAGCAACAATTCTTTTTTTCAGATCCTCAGAGAGTTTTTTGCCATAAGGTGCCATGTTGAACTTCCAGTGACCAGTATGTGAGAGTGTGAGAGAGATAACACCAAATTTAACACACCTGCTCCCCATTCACACCTGAGACCTTGTAACACCAACAAGTCACATTACACCAGGAATATAGCTAATTGGGCCAATTTGGACATTTGCACTTAGGGGTGTACTCACTTTTGTTGACAACGGTTTAGACATTAATGGCTGTGTGTTGAGTTATTTTGAGGGGACATCAAATGTACACTGTTATACAGACTGTGCACTTACTACTTTACATTGTAGCAGAGCGTCATTTCTTCAGTGTTGTCACATGAAAAGATATAATAAAATATTTACAAAAATGTGAGGAGTGTACTCACTTTTGTAAGATACTGTGTGTATGATATATATATATATATATATATATATATATATATATATATATATATATATATATATACACACACACACACATACACACACTATTTATTTACTTTACTCTGAACCACCATCTAGATCGCTACCTTGTCGTGGTGAAGAGGCTTGTGTACCTCAATGAAGCTGTGAGCTATACCATATAGGGTTACCCAAGATGGGCAGGTCAAAGCAGAGAGGTCAGACAAATCACAGTGCACTGGAGAAGGAACTGGTAACCCACTCTAGTACCTTTGCCAAGAAATACCTGGATACACACGACCGGGGACATAAGGATATATATGCCTCGGTGCTGCGCTCTTTAATGCCACGGAGAGTTGGACGACAACAACACGGCAGAACATACAGTGTACTCTTTGTCTTTCAGCTTGAAACATACAAGACTACTCTCCAATTATCTATGATAGTATTTTCATTTTGTAAAAATATCTTGACATTTTTGTATGTAATAATTATCTTATATTTGCTTCTAGCTCCAGATTATTAATATTATCCATATAACTCTAATCACATACCCCTCTCCCTGTCTCCTAAATAAATCTGATTAGATCATATAAAATTCTGGTTGAATTTTAACCATGACACAATTATTCCCCACGCGCTATAAAAAAACAAATCAGTTTTGAAAAGACAAAGAAGAAGCAAAAGGCATTAAAATGTAAAATATAAAAAATATAGAGAAAAATGTAAAGACACACTCCTCCCCCTTCTAAAGCTCATAAGCAGAAACACTTCTGCAAGTCCAAATCCCACTTCCTCTCCCTCTCTCTCTCTTTCTTCTGCTGGCTTCTTGGGACATACCTCCTAACACAGGCCCCTCACCTCCCACTCGCAGATTATACTATCTGACCACTAGGGGCAGATAACATATTACATACTAGGATCACTTACCAAATTACTTTCTCGGTTGCTTTCCTTTTCCTTCTAACTTTGCATACCCTCTTACCTAATGAAACTTCACTTTCTTCCTGACCCTTGCTATTTGTTATCTGCCTCTTCCATCCCCTTTAGATTGTAAGTAGAGAGTTTTCAATCTTGTAGAGTGCTTTGGGAAAAAGCACTTTCTACAAAGATTCTAAGCTCAAAACAGGGCCCTCCACTTTTTGCAGTTTGTTAAAATGTATATTTTTTCTTGTTCATTTCCTCTGTATAGCGCTACGGAATATGTTGGCGCGTTACAAATAAAAGTAATAATAATAATAATAATGCAAGGCTAGCTAAGTAAGAAAGAAAATGCTCTAATCATGAAGAACGTAAGATGACATTTGGTATATGAGGTCAAAATAAATATTTTAGAGATGAGGTGACAAAATACAAAAACAAAGAGAGCGGCACTGACACGAATAAGAAGCACAGGAAGAGAAGAAGGCAAGGAACCGCAGAGAAGATGAAGTTGAAAATAAGAGATTAAGCAGATGTACCCATACATCAGCCCCACCTTCCAAGGAACTTCCCTGAGAACCATCAAGTGCCCAGGAAACATTTTGGGTAGTTAAAGAGGTAATAAAGAAGATAGGTCAAAGAGAAGCCAAGGAGGAGATAATACTGAAGGTAGTCAAAGTCAATGTGAACATAAACGAGGAACTTGGGGTGATAAATAAATCCTAAGCAGTAACATATGGCAGATATGTGATAACGTAATTCCAATTTGCCTACGTTATTGAAACATGGAATGGCATCAAAATAACTAAAAAAGTGTTAAAATATTTGCTCCAGGATGTACATCAAAGGATGCTGTCATATTTTTGAGTTAATCCATATCCAGCAATATAAAAAAAGAGAGTGAACAATTTATTTCACAAGAAAAAAATCTCAGAAATCCCAAATACTTTTTTTCTGTCATGAATTTAGTACAGGATTTTATCTAAGGATGGCGTCACTTTTACTTTTGCACTACATACTATTTTTGAATTAGGAACAAAAAGTTAGGAACAAATTTAGTTGTTCCAAACTAAAGATTCATTCACATTTTTGTTTTGTCTGTATAGTAAAGGACCACTGTAAAAAATGCCTGGAAAAGAATTGCAAAAAAAATTAAAGGCTGTTTTTATTTTCTACATTTGTTTTGCTCATTATCAAGTGCAATTCTTCCCAAAAAAATGTACAGTAAATATGGGAATAATGTGATTCTTTAATTACAAAGTAATCAATATTAAAACCATTATATGAGAATAATTTTTCTAAGAAATGGGGAAAAACAAGTAAGATAAATCGTTAGATTTATTAATTTAGATTTTTTTTTTAAATGATTTATATTGATATACTAGAATGGCAAATAAATTAAAAATAATAACAAAATTGTCCTATGCCACAAGGGAAAAAATATTTATCAAATGGAAATCACTTCCTCATATTTATGGCAATTGGTATCTTATGGAGCAGAAAAAATGACAGATGATATGTAGTAATCAATATTGAAAGAATTAGATGGGAATATTTTACCTTAGAAATGGGGAAAAGTAACTAAAATAAAAAACTGTTAGATTTATTCATTTAGTTATTTTAAATAAATTATATTAAAATATTAGAATGACAAATAAAAATAATAATAAATATTGGCAGATAAAAAATTGCCAAATGCCAACAAGGAAAATAAATAAGTATAGCAAATGGAAATCATTTCCCCATCATATTCAAGGCAATTTGTATCAAATTAAGCAGTAAAAAATGACAGATGGTATGAAGAAAAAAAAAAGAGATGAAAAAATGAAATGTGTTTTAGAGCAAAGGAATAGGGATTCATTTGCAAAGAAAAAGATACATGGGGGAAAAGAGAAGCAGTGTTACTGTCACATCAGTGCGACTCATCAGAATGAATAAAGAAATCCCATTACTGAGTGCCCAATAAGGATGGCACATCTAGCTGTGAAACACTATTATTACCTCAGTGTATATATGCTGGAGAGACTACATGTAGTGACAGAAACACTCTCATAGTCACTGCTGGAGATGGAGTTGAGGGGAGAATCACGCAAGCCATCCTGAGAACTGAAAACAAAAATATGGAAATAAAATGAACCTCAGAGAACAAAGACATGAATAGCACAGTGGTAACAAATTTATCTTAAATGACAACAAAAGAAACAGTGAACACAGAACACTTACATGCTTTGTGGGGGGTTTAACCATTCAGCCTAAATTAAAGTTCTGCTCATGCAGAGATGAAATGTTAATTGTACAAGCCTGAAATGCTTTAAAATTAACAAATATATTTGAATAAAAAGAAAAATATGTGTATAAGATTGTTACGTGGTGAAAGAAATATATAAAATCAGTGTAATGAGTTGTCAGATAGACCTACGGGTCTACCGAGACATAAAAACTGGTAGAAACTTTTAGCATAAAAAAATAATCCCTTTAAATGTAATTAATATCTGCTATGCTACTCAATTTTAGAGTGAATTGTATAACAACTCCTTAAAATACTTGTTTTAATACAATTTTTTTAAAAAAATCTTATTTGTGAAATATTTTTCAAATTAAAATTTTCATTATTATTAAGAATAAAGGTTATATTTTAAAAGTTAGTCCTCTATAGGCAATCCTCATTCTCATTCTATTTTGACTGTAGTCTTTCAGTCAAATTTGATCAATATATAAGTTAAAATACCTTGGATTAAATTCCAAAAAGTTGGCTAAATAAGTTGTATCATTATGGGTAAAATTGTAAAAAGACTTGCTGGTCTAGGCTCAACAAGCTTGAGAGCTTGTCATATCGGTTTTAAAAAGTCTTTAAAAAAGTCAAAATGCTGTTGCTGGAGTTAAATTCTACCAACCACCTTGGATTGTTACCAAACTCTGCCACCAACAATAAAGACTCTGTAAAAAATAGGAGGAACAGCAAAATCAAAATAGGGGGAAAAGGAGTGATTTTCTATGATAAATATATTTTTTTTTTATTACAATAAATGTAAAAAAAGTTATCTAATGTACTGTTTAGTACTATTTTTTGACATCGCTGAAGGGTTTCAGAAGATCTTTAATTTAAAAAAAAGGGAAACAGTGAAGACAAAAATGGACCTGATTTAAAACCTCCATTTATGAAACAAAAGTTGTATACAAATAAATAATAACTCAAAGAATTCAAATAAGGTATTCAGGAAAATCCCTGCTAATTACATAGATTAATATAGAAAGTCACCCCTTTAGAAATCAGAGAGGATACTGCAACTGTAGCTAAAAATTGAAATGCAGTGAGAATATGGAAAAAATAAACCAGTGACAACATATCTGAATCAGACTTGGTACCATTAAAAACACAACTAATTAGCTTGAATGTTTCTTACAATTCCTTATATGTTGTTTTCATGCTTTCTCCACAATAATAAAATTAATTTAAGTATGCATCAAGTCGATCCAACTCTTAAAAACACATGGAACTACAGATCATTTCTACTCCAATAATAAATAAATAAATGATAATTATCATTACGATTCCAAAATCAAAGACATGACAGATTAGAGATTTATTCAGGAGCCCGTATTTACTAATCCATTACTAACAATGAGATATAAAACACAATGCATTGATGTACCATGTACTTTTATAAATATGAATTATTATTTTTTATTTGATACCTGTCAATATCAAAAAGGACAATTATATTTTTGAAAAATTACTAAATCTGTACAACCAAAAATGTATACAACTAAATCTGTACAACCACACTCAACGCTCAGTGTCTGCAGCACCTCTCTGTCACATTCAATGATAATGTGGTTCTCTATCGGTCCATTTCAATATTCGCGCGTCCCTCAGGAAAGAATTAATGATGAATATAGAGACACCACTGCCCTTACTTACGACAACTAAAATGCAACGGACACGGATCCAGCATAAATTTAAAAGTAGTATTTGAAACATTATTAATGGTTTTTAGTTAGTGATCTGATAAATTATTGCTAAACAGAAAAGCTGAGGTCAGCTATAAAAAAAAATTGAAACTTGATTTATAACTAAAAAAGTATGAAAAGCACACAAGCACCCCTTGCTCACTGTATATAAGGAGATCAGTAGCACATGTGAAAGGGGCAAATGTGGCTAAAGCATACATATGGGGTTTGCAGATTCTCCTGTGCGGACTTTGCCTTAGGAGCAGAATCATTCATATGATACAGGAAATTTCTCTTTGCAAATGGCACAAGTGAACTGCAACTCAAGAGTGAAAACTATACAATATGGCACGCTATTAAAGGCATATCTAAGTTTCCAAGATTAGGAGTGCATCTGATAGAGAGGAATCAGTGGTGTGTGAAACATTTTTTTCCCATGGAAAAATTCCAAAATAAACATTAACAAATTCACCCTGATGTTTGCTAAATCTCTTGAGTTTGTAAGCAGTTGTTTCTGTTGATTAACACCCCTGGATAACTGTCAGCTACCGCAGTTTGTGCAGGAAGGAATCATGGGATGAGTAGTTCTCCCGTAGAAGGAAGCAGGAGGAGCTAGGCACTGATCTGTAGATCTCTGTATTGAGCTGCTGATGGCTTGAAAGTTAGTAACAGGTTAAAATCCATACATAAAGGCAGTGTTTCTATTTGTAGGTACACTGTGCCTATATAAGCATCTTTGGGGGTGTGGAAAACAAGTTTTATTTTTAAATATATTAGAAAAGGGTAAAAACAGGGAAAATTAGATATACCTTTAAGCACTTTACATTATCAGATGACCATTTCTCCTCCCGTATTGTTTTAGCGTACATTTTACTACAACTCTTTTAGTGGACAAACTGAGTAATAAAATAGGTATTTTATAGTTATTTATAGTTTTTCCCACCCTCTATACCCAATATGCAACCCCCAGGAATAAATGCATTTTTAGGTTTAAGAATTGCCTTCTCAGTGTCAGTGTCTTAAAAAAATATTTATTCATATTACAGGGTAAAAAAATCTCCTAAAATTCTAAAATACTATCACCCTTATTAAATTGCAATTCGGCAAATTCTAAAGGGCTCTATATAAGCACGTAGCACATGTTTTTTACAGAAGTTTTTAGTTAGTGAACTTCTATGCAAAAGCAAGGTCTTCACTAACTAAAAACTTCTGTAAAAAAAATATGCTATGTGCTTATATAGAGCCCTTTAGAATTTGCTGAATTGCAATTTAATAAGGGTGTATATCTATAGAACAACACACATGCCCTTTGCTTAAATACAATCTGTCTGCTTTTTCTTTTTTTGACCACTCCTATTTTCTGCAGCAGAAAATATGGTATAGTTTAAATATATAAATAGTAACTAATACTTTATCAGTTGAATGGTATTTAAATTTGAATTTTCAGTATATTTATATTGATATCTCAATTTTTATGCCAATCTTTTTCTAATCTTACAAATTAATCAATACTAGTTACTCACATGCTCTCATTGATTGTCGACAAATTCTGAACTATGTTTCACTTGTTTTAATCAGTGGCCAATTAACAATGATTAGCAAGAATAACTCTAACTCTCAAAGACAAGAAAAATATTGAGAGGAAAATCACAAAGGCTGATTCACAAACAAAACTGCAAATACTAGTACAATTTTAAAACACTACATTTATATCGTACGTATTACTACTTACTTTTAAAGTATATCACAAATGGATTTTATGCATTCCTTAAAGGAATTCTGAGATCCTAAAATAAAGTTGTTGTTTTTTTTATTCTTCTTAAAGAGCATGAATAAGTGCTCATATGTAAATAACTACTGATATATTCATTTTTGCTCTTGCTGCATTATTGTGCAAATGTACAGTGTGA
Source organism: Discoglossus pictus (assembly GCA_027410445.1). Taxonomy (NCBI): domain Eukaryota; kingdom Metazoa; phylum Chordata; class Amphibia; order Anura; family Alytidae; genus Discoglossus; species Discoglossus pictus. The sequence continues at coordinate 43,609,613 of CM050163.1, forward strand.
ATATTAATGATCTGATTTGCTGTGCAAATAAGGGACACATTTGCCCCAGTGTTATTATGCAGTTAGATCCCTCCCCCACACTTATCAATTACAATGATCTGCAAATTTGCATATCTAGCAAAACATTAGCATAATAAAAAGCCTAGTGTATTTTATCCTCTTTATGCTAAAAAGGTAAAACCCGATGGACTAGGTTTGACAGTGTTAAGCAGACTTGGATAGGTACCACCCTATATGCCCATCCCCATTACTTGTGCCTCCCTATCTGCCCATTCCTTGTGCCTCCCTATCTGCCCATTCCCATTACTCGTGCCATTATATCTGCCCATTCCCATTACTTATGCCTCCCTATTTGCCCATTGCCATTACTTGTCCCACCCTATCTGCCCATTCCCAGTGCCTCCCTATCTGCCCATCCCCATTACTTGTGCCTCCCTATCTGCCCATTCCCAGTGCCTCCCTATCTGCCCATTCCCATTACTTGTGCCACTATATCTGCCCATTCCCATTACTTATGCCATTCCCATTACTTGTTCCACCATATCTGCCCATTCACATTATTTGTGCTTTCCTATCTGCCCATCCCTTGTGCCTCCCTATCTGTCCATTCTGATTACTCGTGCCTCCCTTTTTTCCTGCTCTTTCTTGCTCTTGCTATGGAAAGAATAAGAAACAGTGATTGTAAATGTGAAATATTCAGAGCTGAAAATGTATTTAAATTATTTTGTGATTTGTCATATCTTGCAGTCCTCAATATATTGTTTACATATTTATGAATGTGACTGGTGAATTCACAGAAAGAAGACAAACCTTTATATTTCGGTGTCTTTGCCTCAGGCAAGTTTCAGTGCAAAACAACCTGAGTTTTACAGCATTCATAACTCAATAAGAAATAATTGGACCTAATGTAGTATTGTAGCGCAGCATGAATTTCATATGTAGCCATTACCTCCTGGTCTCTTGATGTTTGCTCAGCGCATCTCCGTAAGAAAACATCAAGCCGAACAAGACAATAGTATTTAAAACAAGTGCAATAAAATAAGTAATTATTCTGCTGTGGATAGGAGTATAATTTTAAATTTGAGCTTGTACTTAGTTTTTTGTAAAACAGTTTATTTTCACGCTCTATTTTGTTTCACAGTTAATACATTAAATGGTAAATTTGCATTCTTCTAACTATGAACATTTTCTTTGTTTTTTTATGTTTTTTTATCTATAGCAAGTGGTTTATCTTACCAGAGTCTGCAGAGTATTGTAGTGTTCCCCCACAATAGTTTATCCATTAAAAATCAGTTTGCCAATTACATTTTGGACCTTGACCTTTCACCAGAAATGGAGACCTGGCCGTTCCAACTCTCGCAACAAACTTCTACGGTTTATTATGTTAGCGACTGAAAGGCACATAGCTAAATAATGGATGTTTGAACCTTTAAATATATCAGCTGTTAAAAATAATTTAAACTATATACTCATTATGGACAGAATTATACACTTTAGAAGACTCTATTGAAATTTCTCATAAGATCTGGTAACTTCTCCAATCTTTTTAAAATAAAAGATAGCCCATAGTACGTTAGAGTTAACTAAAGAAAGAGAAAGAAAGAAAGAAAGAAAGAAAGAAAGGAGAGAGAGAGGTAGACTAGGATATAGAGGGGGACAAATTCATTTGATTTCTTTCATTGAAATAATTCTCACAAATGGCTTATGATTCTGTTGCTGGTTATGGTTTTTGCGATGATGGAGGGGTTCAAGAGGCAAACCTGTTTGTAGGAGGTGATTCTGGAGCAGTGAGAGAGGAGACAAACTGGTAGAGAAGCAAATAACCTTCTCTAAATGTTTACTTTCTTATTTGATGCCTTCATATTACTATAATTTCTTCTTTTGTTCTTTTCTATTTTTTCTTTTTCCTAACTTTTCCTTAGTATACGTTTGATATGTGCTTTTTGTCACTTTATTTCTCACTGTTGAAATTAATGTACATATAATCACTAATACAACTTTAATAGAATAAAAAAAAAAGTTATAAATGTTTGATATGCGTTGGTTTGAATATGATAATACGGAAACATATTTAAGACTTATTTAAGATACTACTATTTAACTTTATATAGTTTTTGTCATAAACATTTTTTGTTTGTATGATACATATTTTCTTCTAAATAAAACATGAAAGAAAAAAAAAAACTCTTTGTTATTCAAGTGTAAGTCAACACTCCAAAATGGCTCCTGTGGAAATCCACAAGCCCCTTCCCAGTACCTCAAAATGGCTCCCCAGGACAGCAAAACAGATCAAGAATATTATGATCTCTTTCCAAAAATCTTTCAAGTGTACTATAAAACTTTCCACGGAGAGCAATCATTTCTTAGATCCCCTGATCACAGATAATATCACCACAGAGCTCCACAGATCATAGCTTGGTAAACACTACTAGAGAGAAAAGGATGAGCAATTAAGAAATAGAAGCAGAGTCAAGATGACAGGTACAGAGCATAAACACAATACATTTGTATGCATTTTTTTTAGGAAGGAAGAAAGAGAAATTCCCGGAGATAGAAAGGGAGGTGGGGACAATTAAAACATTTTAATACACACTGAGAAGATTGTATAAGAGAAAGTGAGTATTTGCTATTATACCAAAGCAGTAATGTATTTGTCTTTCAGTAGTGTTGATAGAAAAGGAAATTTAATTCACTAATGTACTATCATACATGTGTTTAAAGACGTAAATGATACTATTCACACCCCAGGTCCTCTCCTCTCTTCCTAACTCTTGCCATATCCCAGTTTATCTTTTTCAAACTAATCAGGAAGGTCTTCATACTATAAACATTTTAGAGATCCTTCTTGGCTTAAATCTCTCACCCTAGTAGCCCTACTCCTCTGGAAACTACTGCCGCAGAACATCAGAGAAATCCCTAATCTCACCACTTTCAAGGCTCAGCTTAAATATCACCACTTTATAGTTCCTTTGCAAAAGCTCTCTTTGAGAATACATTTACAGACACTTAGCAGCATCCACCTTTCCACATTCACTTATACTTTTATCTGAATATTTATTTGGAACCTCTTATATAAATTGCACTTATATAGTCATATTAATTGTTTTGTACCTTCTCTCTGTAAAGCACTGTGCCCATCGATGGCTGTATACAAAATAAATACACACAAATACAAATAATGCATATATTTTAGGTTTACTGTAAATGACCACAAAAGTCAGCATATGTGCTTCTATTTTTTAAAAACTAACAAAAAAAAGTATGTTATGGGGATTTGAACCCAGGACCTTCCCAAGCTACTAGAGTAGTTACAAATCAATAAACAATGTCTGCGTCAAAGCTTCTATACCAGATTCTAATTAATATTTATTATCTACTGTGCGGTACAGAGCTCATTACTCAGGCAGAGGCAACCCACTGAAATAGCCTGACTTCAATTCACATAACTTAATTCTGAATCAATTTTAAAAATTAGAAAACTTTTTCACCCTACATCTAATGGTGCAAAGCACATATGGGTAACAACATGGAACATGAGGCTGGGTCGAGATTTTTTTCCCTATTAATCTAGAGCCCTGTTCCATGTGTGTAATTTCAAACTAATTTTGATAACCTATTTGAAAACTATACATTACTGCAGATTTATTGGTGTCTATCAGTCACAGGTCCATTATACACAGCAGAGCTGACATCACATACTACTCATGTTGCCCATGTATCTTGAGAGTAGGAATTAACGGTTACCTGATCTTGTACTGGTAAATGGATAGTCTATTTGTGGAAATGTAAAAATCTAATCGAATGAGTTAGGGTTGTTCCTGGCATGACTGTCAATTTAACCATTTCCCAACATTTCCTTATGAAAACACTAGCAATTTTTTGATCAGTAATGAAAATCATTCTTCTTGACTGGTTGCTTTTGTTTTTATTGATAAAGCTACTCCAAAATCTGAAGTACCAGAAACAGCTGGGAGAAAAGCTGTGTACAGTGTGTTGTGAAGATAACATATTATATATTTAGGGTCCAGCCTCTCGTTATGTTGTGACACTCGAGTAGTGGTACTATAGAACATTCTACAAATCCATAAATATCTGAGATTCAACAAAATACATGACTTCAGCAGAGGTAATAGCTATACAAAAGATAGAAAGGAAAAGAAAAGATGCTTAGTATAAATACTGGTGGAATGTATATCAAGATAACTTTATTTTGTTAATATACGGTAGGAGAATGTACCCTTATCCAAATTTGGTAACATACTCTGACTGCAATAATAGAAAAATAAAGAAGAAGTGTGCACTAAAGTGAGCACTGTGTGGTTTGATCACCATAGTACTGTTACTGCTGGACGTGCGACCAGAAGGGATGGCGATCAAGCACTAAATCCGAGGGAGCTCACCCAATACTATCTATCAAGGCTCACTTGTTTGTTCCTCAAAATGTATATTCATGCGTCTAACAATTAAAAAAGTTTTCTACATCATTTCATCATAGCAGAACATTGTAGTATTGAAGCCTAAATAAGTCTATTAAAATGTGAATGTCTCTGTCAAAATCTCTGTTTACCTCTGTTTACCATCAAGCTTTTAGTCCACTTCCAGTATCTATGCTTACGGTAACCAGCTGTCAATGAGTCATGTCAAAAACAACAATAATTCATTACTTTGCCACAGGGATCTCCACAATCCCATTTAGCAATTACTGTAGTATTCATTATAATTTTAAAGAGACACTACTAGATTTTAGATTTTTCCCAAGTAAGATGGTGTTTATGTTAAAAAAATATATTTCTATATTCTTTACCTATTAACCAGTTCATATTTTACTTGTCAAATTAAATCCCCACTTTTTTTTTAGTTACAGCTCACTACCTTGCATTACAAAAGAAAATTCAAGAATATCTTGAAGATCCATCATGCAGAGTTGATAATATTATCACCATAAATGGCTCTCTTTCAGCACCTCAGCAGGAACAATAAGTAAACTTGGTCTATGTGGGTGATTGGGTCGACATCCTCAAGCCCTGAAGAGTCCAACGCTTTTTTTTTTTTTTTTAGGCTGAAATATGGAGGAGAAGGTAAAAAAAAGACACAACTACTAAGCAAAAAAAAAGAATGGTAGACATATCTTTAATAAACATATAATGTATCATTTTGCAGATGACATCTCCTGTAGAATTCCTCTAACCACCCTCTGCAAAGCATACTCTGTCGTAACAATATGTGAATCAGTTTAGGGGTACTCAGTATGAGAATGGGCCAACACACAATATTGTAGCTTGTCCCATGGCTATACAGCCCATCCAGAGAGCAAACTCTCATAGCTCAACTGTATTATACACAAAGAAGAACGATCATGTTGTACCCATCCAAACGAACAATAAACATCCCTAAAGTATCAGTCAATGTTCTGCACAGGACAAACTAAGTTTTGGGGACCAGGACACTCAGGGGCAACTGATCTCAAAAAACAATAATGTTGCTTGTTCTGAGAATTGTTAAGCACACACACAACAAAATATTAATGAGTAATATCTAACTATATATATGTATAGCGGTTTGGCCTCTTACAAAAGCCTAATATTTAATTGTACAGAGAGTCAAGATCCTGTAGGGCTTGATCTACAATGCTTACTTATTTTTGCTTCTTTTTTTTTAAATACGAAGTGAAAGATGAAAGTAAGCTAGTATCAAAAAATAAATAAAAAATAAAACATTCAAGAAAAACGTAAAAGTCTGCAGGAACAATAAGAATTTTACAGTAAGACTGTCTTGACAATGGAGATTTTATAGCCGTGTTTAAGGAATACAATTTTGTGCAAAGTTGTTTCTTTTCATATCTACTTTCATAAAAATACATAATGAGGTAAATAAATCTAAAAAGAGCGAGCAAGGTTATATATTTTGTGACCTTGAAACCATATGGAAGAACATAGAAGCAAGTTGTTCCAGGCTTATGTGGAATTATGAAACTATATCTCTGAATGACAAAACAAACATAAAACTACCTCCTCCAAATCTTCTAAATAAGGATTGTATATAAAAATGTTACGGGAAATAACCCCAAATCACAAGTGGAGCAAGACTAAGTGTGAAGTAAACAAGTTTGGTGTCATGCATATAAAAGTTTTTTTTTTCTCAAATAGCATACTGAGAAAAATACAACATTTGAGCTATAGTGCCATGGCACCAGATGATGCCATGAGTGGTGGAACAGTCTGCTGGAAAATGTTTCATGAGTGGTGGAACAGTAGTCAGTGTTGATTGAGCAGGTTCATGGTTTCATATGTGGTGAACCTGCGTTAATTGTAGTTATATTTGTCCTATTACATGGTAGCAAGTCTTTAGTGCGCCGCCATCAGCTCGCCGTCAACTGCGTGGCAGACAAGATCGCGACCTGACAACTGCGCGCCCTGACAACAGCGAGCCCTGACAACTGCACGCAAGACAAGAACGCGTCCTGACATCTGCACGCCAGATAAGAGCACGCCCGACAACTGTGCGCCGCCCGTACTGCAGGTATGGTGGGCTTAGGGGTCTTAGGCTTAGAGGTTTTAGGTTTAGGGGTCTTTGGGTTAGGGTTAGGCTTAGAGGTTAAAGGTTTAGGGTTAGACATGAGGGTCTAACGGTTAGAGGGGTTCAGGCCGTTAGGGGATACAAAATTTGAAAACTTGTGCGCACATTTTTTTTTTAACAGCGCACTGATGTCGGCGCTTTTTTTTCCCAGTGCGCAATTGTTGTGCGTGTAAAGGTCAGGGTGCCATATTACATACATATGAAAACGTAGGTCCGCAAACTTCACAGGTCTACAGACACATTATTGATGCAAAGATCTGTAATGCAAACAAGTCTGTATCAATTCAACATACATAATAATCGGTATCAATGTATCCTAATTTATTGGTATTTTCATATATTTTTTTTATTATAAAATATAGGAATTGCAGCCATAAAAAAAAACAAGACATGGTTTTGGCAAAATGCAGTTTGTTGATTATATTACAAATATATAAGAAAAATATTGGAAATATTTTTTTGCCATTTAGGAAAAATAGCAATTTCAAAATGTGTAACAACAAACTAATAAAAGAAAATTCAGCATATTTCATATAAGCTTCAAATGTGCAAAATACCACATGACATTTGTTAACACCAATAATACCAGTAGCATTATTAGGAATCCCAGTAACAATCATGATAGCTCAAACAATGCTTTTGTATTAAAATATTAAAAACAGAGAAGAGCCAGGGTTAAAACGGTTTACCATTATACTTACGATGAAGGCAAACCCCTCAAAAACAAGTAAGACTGATTTAAAGAAGCCCTAATAAAGCTAATGTTTTGTCATGAGTATATTTTTGCCAAATACACTGAACAACTTTAGGTACCGTTGAACTTTTAGGGAAAGTTTAGTCTGCTTCATACAAGTGTATATAATATGCCTAATATGATTGACTATATTTAATTAAAATTGCTTAGCTACACATAGGAGGAATAACCTTCAACCAATGTTGCGTATAAACTTGTGAGGAACAAAAAAACAGAATTAACAAACGTGTAAAGTCGATAAACCATCACACATGGTAAAGATACTTTGGGGTATAGTTTAATTTCGGCACTCTAAAAAATAAAAGCTGGAGTCATTGGGTTGCATCTGTTAAGGATGTGATGAAATTGTATAGATACATTAAGAGAATAGGTACATATAATAAAAAAAACAGCAACTCTGAGAATATGGAATTTGGATGTTATATAAAATTTATGCTAGGTATCAACTTTTATTTCAACTGTAAGACAACCTTATATTATTTTAAAAAAGCGGTTTCAAGTTCAAGCCAACATTATTACAGAGAAAAGAAAATAACCTACCTGGAACTAGATTTAAGATCTTCCCTTGCTGATGTTTCAGAGGTCGATTCCTCTGCTCCTTGTGATTGTCTTTCCCGGTTTTCCCCAGTTTGTCTTTTTGACTCGCTTTTCGTTTGTGTACTTGAGACACCTACAGCCTCCTCAGATTCACTGTCCGTTCCTAACTGTGAACCTGAGGTATGTGCCAGGCACTTAGAGGAGTTAGAGGAGTGTTTTTGCTCTTGTCTGCCTGTATCTTTCTCTAATAACAATACAGAAGGGCTTTCCATTTTTAATGTCTCTTTGGTAGACATTGTACAGTCTAGTCTGTCTATGTGGCCCATTTCTTTGGACTTTATTAAACTGTAGGAAGCATTTATAACTTTACCTGTTGATTGTATATTCCTTAATCCCTCTAGACTATCCTCTCTACTGTCGTCACAACTTCCACAACACACACATGAATTAATTAAACAGTTAGTAGCTGCTATACTGAGTTTATGAGACTCCTCTTCATCATTACTGGTTAACGGATCTGAAGATATGGGAACATGGTTGCTGGCTAGATCTGGTGAAGTATCTGGTGAAACCGAAGTTGTGTGGGATTTCGGGTTAAAGATTACAGTTGCAGATATCTTCATTCCACCAGTTCTGTGAGCTATGATTTCTGCAGTTTCTGCATCATCACCATCCCAGCCATTGAGGTATAACTGTGAATCTGTAACCTCTAGACAACTGCAGGAGTTCTGTAGAGATGTACTAGCCATCAACATTTTACTTCCATCAATGTTGTTGTTATTGCTTATATCACTTTCTGAATCTTTTAAAGAGACAAAATGTTCTACTTCTCCATTTTGTGTGCCCGACTCTTGGTACGGAACGGACTGTTTGGCATTGTAACAAGAGCTGTTGACCCAGGCAATTGTGTTTTCAGACGTTCTTTGTCGAACAAGACTGTCTCCTGCTCCATCAAGGTCTTCCATGAAAAATACCCTATCCTCCTCATCAATTAGCTCCTCTAGATGACGCCTGCTAGGGGAGGCCTCTGTGCTGGAGTTAGCCCTGTGAGCTGGAGACTGGTAGACACTTGGTGGGGAAAGCAAAGAAGACATCTCATCTCCTACTCTATGAACCATCATATTCAACTCCTCAAGTTCCTGCTCATCATACTGCATTGAGCAGGCAAGTTCCACCTCTATGTTTTCAGCTTTTGCTGAAAGAGGTTCCTCCGTTGGTAAGGCAGTCACTAAGACAGGAGAGATTGCAGTGGGCACTTCAGGATCTGTACAGACTGGGAACTCCATATCTTGTGATATGCAGAGGTTTCTCTCTAGTGTATGTAGTTCATCTTCTGTTAAGGTCTGAAGGAGATCTCTGATAAAAAAAAACAAGAGAGAAGAATAGTAAATAAATGTGCACAGCTGCTTTCATGAATCTACACATCATGCTACTTTATAACCGAGTAAATGGAAAACATTACAATTGGAATAACATGTTATAGTTTATAATTCCACACTTCAATGATGGAGAAACAGACTATATTCAGAAACAGAGATTACCTAGAACACCAACAACTAAGAACAGTATCTTTTATAAATCCAGCATCGGAGAACCCCACAAATACAATCTTCAACTACGATCATGAAAAGTAATTAAAAGGACACATTTTAGTCAAAAGGTATTCCGTTACTTCCAGTAATCCAACTAAATAGAAAGATGAATATAGATAAAGCCTGTAGATTGGTAGCCAGTGGTGACGTATCTATAATAAAAATACAAATGGAGACCTAGAAACAGCTCTATCTAGCCCACCCTAAAAACCTTCCATCACCTTCAGAGGTCTTATGTCTTCTTCCTCTTGTATTCCTCTTTTCTGCTCTCCAAAGTTTTACTAAATCCTTTAATATATTTAACTGCTGAATCCTGACCATATTTGACATCAATACCTGGCTCGCCAATCTGCCCTATTTCCACACCTGCTTTAAAACCGTATTTTAATGTTGAACTTTATGTTTCAAACTAGCGAATTGCCCGTCAAAAAATGACGGTCATAAAATTGTAAGGCAGGTAATGCTGTTTGGCACACAAAGTAAGGCTTCTATTGTCGGAGTACCTTCGGCGTGGATTGCGAGCTTCGCACTTAGCGCCTTTGGCACTCATTGCGAGGCTCTGGGTTGGTGTATTTTTGGCCATGTGAGACCATTTGGCGCTCATTGCAAGGGCTGCGCTGAGCGCCTTCGGCTCTGAATGCGAGCCACTCCCCTGATATACTGTTGATCCTCTGAGCACTCTCGTCGCTCAGTGTGAGTCGGGGGGATGAACGCCTTTGGCGTTTATTGCGATCCTCTTGCCCTTTTTTTTTTTTCTGTAGATGTATTGTTTTACGTAAATTAATTAATTAATAAAATCACAAATTAATATACTTTACCTATTTGTAATTATTATATGCAGCAAGCAATATCCTGAAGAGCTAACGATTTTTTTTTATTTTCGTGCGGCATACAATGTAAATTTACACTCTTGCTGAGCTGAGGTATAAGTGTCCGCAATCTGTAAAGTGTGCAGTGTAAGTAGGCTGCGTGCACGAGCGCAAACCGTTTGTAATGGTAGTAATGGTAATGTTATTAGTTTCAAGTTAGTGTTGTAAAATGACGGCGATTGTGTATGTGTTACACAGGTGTGGAGCATTTTGCATGCTCCCTAATAGTGTATTTTGTACCTCGTACGTTCTTGTGTAAAAGTCTTGTGTGTCTGGTGGGTTTTTGCGTGTTTATTGGTGTGCCGAAACTCGCCAAATTGTGGGTAAGTTGTCGTGCAGCCTCACTCACAGACGTCGTGGGTGTCCCCCCATGCTGTGAGTGATGTATTGATTTGTATTGTTTGTAATTTTGGTGGACAGATTTTTTTTTGTGTGTCTCGTTTTTCTTTTTGCAAAGTGTTACGGGCCGTATTTTTTTCATGCGATTTTTTCAAAGTGCCACGAATCTCGCATTCTGAATTGTTTAACTGAGTTTTCTGTTGATGTGGAGTACCGTGGGTCGTACCAGCCTTCAGTGCTCCCTGCCTAAGTCGTGCGGGGTTGTAGGGATGAGCGCCTACGGCACTCATCTCCACCAGCGCAAGGAGCGCCTTTGGCACTCCTTGCCAGAAACTGCGGCCCTCGCAGCGGGCTCACTATGCAAGCCCGTAAGCGTAAGCAACACTATATGTGATAGCCTAACTTATATCCCTATATTTAATGATCACACTGTATTACCTTCTATCACTTTGGTATGCACCAAATCACTTAACTGCTAACATAATAAATGCTTTTTAAAACAAATTTCTATTAAATCATACAAAATATACTGCTTTGAGCAAACCATTGTTTTGTTACTAACAATATATTGTACTGTGTAAATTACAGACTCTATTTTCTAGATGTGCACAGAGATGTGCCGGCTACAACACTATTGTGAAATGGATCCATAAAAGGTAATATATTTCCTTCAAACGGAGCCAAACGAAGAATGAATCATCAAGCAATGATAGCATAATAATGTGAGACGTACCCACCGAACACTCAATCAGAAAGGATTAGCAACTTAAGTTGTTAAGCAGACAATCTATATAATAACAGCATTAACAGCACTATGGCGGAGGTTAAACTACATATAAGTGCAGCAACTATTTTCTCACTGCTTTAAGTGGAGCCGAAAGAATAAACACACTCCTGGCCTCTCTCTCTATGCACATATACACTGTAGAATAAACACACTCCTGGCCTCTCTATGTATGCACATATACACTGCAGAATAAACACACTGCTGGGCCATGTCTCTATGCACATACAGTGCCTTGCAAAAGTATTCACCCCCCTTGACTTTTTACCTATGTTGTTACATTACAGCCTTACATTCAATGTTTTGTTAATCTGAATTTTATGTGATGGATCAAAACACAATAGTCTAAGTTGGTGAAGTGAAATGAGAAAAATATATACATAAAACTATTTTTTAGAAATAGAAAATTGGCATGTGCGTATGTATTCACCCCCTTTGTTATGAAGCCCATAAAAAGCTCTGGTGCGACCAATTACCTTCAGAAGTCACATAATTAGTGAAATGATGTCCACCTGTGTGCAATCTAAGTGTCACATGATCTGTCATTACATATACACACCTTTTTTGAATGGCCCCAAATGCTGCAACACCTAAGAAAGAGGCACCAGTATCCAAACACTGCCATGAAGACCAAGGAACTCTCCAAACAAGTAAGGGACAATGTTGTTGAGAAGTACAAGTCAGAGTTAGGTTATAAAAAAAATATCCAAATCATTGATGATCCCCAGGAGCACCATCAAATCTATAAAGCACAGAGACCTAAGGTAACCCTGGAGGAGCTGCAGAGTTCCACAGCAGAGACTGGTGTATCTGTACATAGGATGACAATAAGCTGTACGCTCCATAGAGTTGGGCTTTATGGCAGAGTGGCCAAAAGAAAGCCATAACTTTCAGCAAAAAACAAAATGGCACGTTTTCAGTTTGTGAAAAGGCATGTGGGAGACTCCCAAAATGTATGGAGGAAGGTGCTCTGGTCTGATGAGACTAAAATTGAACTTTTCGTCCATCAGAGAAAACGCTATGTCTGGTGCAAACCCAACGCATCACGTCAACCAAAGAACACCACCCCATCGGACTGGGAAACTGGTAAGAGTTGAGGGAAAGATAAATGGTACTAAATACAGGGATATTCTTGAGGAAAACCTGTTCCACTCTGTGCGTGATTTGAGGCTAGGACGGAGGTTCACCTTCCAGCAGGACAATGACCCCAAACACACTGCTAAAGCAACACTTGAGTGGTTAAAGGGGAAACATGTAAATGTGTTGGAATGGCCTAGTCAAAGCCCAGACCTCAATCCAATAGAAAATCTCTGGTCAGACTTAAAGATTGATGTTCACAAGCGAAAACCATCCAACTTGAAGGAGCTGGCGCAGTTTTGTAAGGAGGAATGGGCAAAAATCCCAGTGATAAGATGTGGCAAGATCATAGAGACTTATCCAAAGCGACTTGGAGCTGTGATTCCCGGAAAGTTGGCTCTACAAAGTATTGACTTTAGGGGGTGAATAGTTATGCACATTGACTTTTTCTGTTGTTTTGTCCTAGTTGTTGTTCGCTTCACAATAATAAAAAAAAAAAAACATCTTCAAAGTTGTGGGCATGTTCTGTAAATTAAATGATGCAAATCCTCAAACAATCCATGTTAATTCCAGGTTGTGGGGCAACAAAACACGAAAAATGCCAAGGCACTGTATACACTGCATAATAAACACACTCCTGGCCTCTCTCTCTATACACATACATGCTGCAGAACATACACATTCCTGGCCTCTCTATACACATACATGCTGCAGAACATACACACTCCTGGCCTCTCTATCCATGCCCATACACACTGCAGAATAAACACACTCCTTGCCTCTCTATCCATGCACATATACACTGCAGAATTATTATTATCGTTTATTTGTAACGCGCCAACATATTCCGTAGCGCTATACATAAATTAAGTTACAGGCAATGACAAGTTAAAGATTAACACATTGCAAAGAGTGGATGGCCCTGTCTTTGAGCTTGGAATCCAGTGTCCATAGCTCTTTCCCTAAAGCACTGCGCAGGATTGAAACTCGCAGACTTACAATCTAAAGGTTAAAGTTTGTATGTGGTACAGTAGGGAGAGAGTAGTGCTGAGCATGTTAGGGAGGAAGGTTATAGGCTTCTTTAAAGAGGTGTGTTTTTATTGATGTTTTGAAGGATTTAAGGCAGGAGGATAGTCTGGTGAAGCGAGGTAGGGAGTTCCAGAGAATAGGGGCAGCGTGAGAAAAGTCCTGGAGGCGGGAGTGGGAGGAGGTGACAAGAGTGGTAGAAAGAAGAAGGTTGTTAGTAGAACGAAGAGGGCGTGTGGGGGAGTATTTGGAGATGAGAGCAGAGATGTATGGGGGTACGCTGTTGTTGAGGGCTTTATAAGTTAGGGTCAAGATTTTAAACTTTATTCTGCAGGCTAAGGGAAGCCAGTGGAGTGATTAACAAAGAGGAGCTGCCGACACTGAACAATGTGTACTGAAGATGAGTCTGGCGGAGGCATTTATTATGGATTGAAGTGGGGACAGGCGAGTGATGGGTAGGCCAACCAGGAGCGAGTTGCAATAGTCAAGACGAGAAATGATGAGAGAGTGTATTAGAATCTTAGTAGTGTCTTGTGTAAGGTAATGGCGTATTTTGGATTTGTTTTTTAGATGGAAGAGACAGGATTTGGTTAGAGACTGTATGTGTGGAATGAAAAAGAGGGCAGGGTCCAGTAGAACCCCGAGACAACGGGCTTGGGAGGTGGGAGTGATGATGGCGTTGTTGACAGAGAGAGAGATGTGAGGAATTGAAGCTGTAGTAGAGGGTGGGAAGATTAAGAGTTCAGTCTTAGACATGTTGAGTTTCAGATGGTGGGCGGACATCCAAGAGGATATACTAGAGAGGCAGTCAGAGACGTGTGCTAGAAGAGAGGGAGATAGATCTGGTGCTGAGAGATAGATTTGGGTGTCATCTGCATAGAGATGGTACTGGAACCCAAAAGAGTTTATTAGGGTGCCGAGTGAGGATGTGTAGATGGAGAAGAGGAGGGGGCCTAGGACTGATCCTTGGGGTACTCCAATAGACAGGGGGTGAGGAGAAGAAGATGTGCCGGAGAAGGAGACGCTAAATGATCGTTCTTGGAGGTATGATGAGAACCACAAGAGAGCAGTGTCTCGAATGCCGAGGGAGGAGAGAATGTGGAGTAGAATTGAATGGTCTGGCCTCTCCTGGCCTCTCTATCAATGCACATACACACTTCAGAATAAACACACTCCTGCCCTCTCTATCAATGCACATACACACACTGCAGAATAAACACTAATGCCCTCTCTCTATGCACACATACACACTGCAGAATAAACACACCCCTGCCCTCTCTATCAATGCACATACACACAGCAGAATAAACACACTCCTGCCCTCTCTCTCTCTATACACATACACACTGCAGAATAAACACACTCCTGGCCCCTCTCTCTATGCACACATACACACTGCAGAATAAACACACTCCTGCCCTCTCTCTCTCTATACACATAGACACTTGAGGAATAAACACACTCCTGGCCTCTCTCTATGCACACATACACACAGCAGAATAAACACACTCCTGCCTCTCTCTCTCTATACACATAGACACTTGAGGAATAAAGACACTCCTGGC
Source organism: Discoglossus pictus (assembly GCA_027410445.1). Lineage (NCBI taxonomy): Eukaryota > Metazoa > Chordata > Amphibia > Anura > Alytidae > Discoglossus > Discoglossus pictus. The sequence goes on from CM050163.1 coordinate 43,624,732, forward strand.
CTCTCTCTATGCACACATACACACAGCAGAATAAACACACTCCTGCCCTCTCTATCAATGCACATACACACAGCAGAATAAACACACTCCTGCCTCTCTCTCTCTATACACATAGACACTTGAGGAATAAACACACTCCTGGCCTCTCTCTATGCACACATACACACTGCAGAATAAACACACTCCTGCCCTCTCTCTCTCTCTCTATGCACACATACACACAGCAGAATAAACACACTCCTGCCCTCTCTCTCTCTATACACATAGACACTTGAGGAATAAACACACTCCTGGCCTCTCTCTATGCACACATACACACTGCAGAATAAACACACTCCTGCCCTCTCTCTATGCACACATACACACAGCAGAATAAACACACTCCTGCCCTCTCTCTCTCTATACACATACACACTTGAGGAATAAACACACTCCTGGCCTCTCTCTCTATGCACATACACACTGCAGAATAAACACACTCCTGGCCCCTCTCTCTATGCACACATACACACAGCAGAATAAACACACTCCTGCCCTCTCTCTCTCTATACACATAGACACTTGAGGAATAAACACACTCCTGCCCTCTCTCTATGCACACATACACACAGCAGAATAAACACACTCCTGCCCTCTCTCTCTCTATACACATAGACACTTGAGGAATAAACACACTCCTGCCCTCTCTCTATGCACACATACACACAGCAGAATAAACACACTCCTGCCCTCTCTCTCTCTATACACATAGACACTTGAGGAATAAACACACTCCTGGCCTCTCTCTATGCACACATACACACTGCAGAATAAACACACTCCTGCCCTCTCTCTCTCTATACACATAGACACTTGAGGAATAAACACACTCCTGCCCTCTCTCTATGCACACATACACACAGCAGAATAAACACACTCCTGCCCTCTCTCTCTCTATACACATAGACACTTGAGGAATAAACACACTCCTGCCCTCTCTCTATGCACACATACACACAGCAGAATAAACACACTCCTGCCCTCTCTCTCTCTATACACATAGACACTTGAGGAATAAACACACTCCTGCCCTCTCTCTATGCACACATACACACAGCAGAATAAACACACTCCTGCCCTCTCTCTATGCACATACACACTGCAGAATAAACACTCCTGGCCTCTCTCTATGCACACATACACACAGCAGAATAAACACACTCCTGCCTCTCTCTCTCTATACACATAGACACTTGAGGAATAAACACACTCCTGGCCTCTCTCTATGCACACATACACAATGCAGAATAAACACACTCCTGCCTCTCTCTCTCTATACACATAGACACTTGAGGAATAAACACACTCCTGGCCTCTCTCTATGCACACATACACACTGCAGAATAAACACACTCCTGCACTCTCTATCAATGCACACATACACACAGCAGAATAAACACTCCTGCCCTCTCTCTATGCACACATACACACTGCAGAATAAACACTCCTGCCCTCTCTCTATGCACACATACACACTGCAGAATAAACACTCCTGCCCTCTCTCTATGCACACATACACACAGCAGAATAAACACTCCTGGCCTCTCTATGCACACATACACACTGCAGAATAAACACTCCTGCCCTCTCTCTATGCACACATACACACAGCAGAATAAACACACTCCTGCCCTCTCTCTATGCACACATACACACAGCAGAATAAACACACTCCTGGCCTCTCTCTATGCACACATACACACAGCAGAATAAACACACTCCTGCCTCTCTCTCTCTATACACATAGACACTTGAGGAATAAACACACTCCTGCCCTCTCTCTATGCACACATACACACTGCAGAATAAACACTCCTGGCCTCTCTCTATGCACACATACACACAGCAGAATAAACACACTCCTGCCTCTCTCTCTCTATACACATAGACACTTGAGGAATAAACACACTCCTGGCCTCTCTCTATGCACACATACACACAGCAGAATAAACACACTCCTGCCTCTCTCTCTCTATACACATAGACACTTGAGGAATAAACACACTCCTGGCCTCTCTCTATGCACACATACACACTGCAGAATAAACACACTCCTGCACTCTCTATCAATGCACACATACACACAGCAGAATAAACACTCCTGGCCTCTCTCTATGCACACATACACACAGCAGAATAAACACTCCTGCCCTCTCTCTATGCACACATACACACAGCAGAATAAACACTCCTGGCCTCTCTATGCACACATACACACTGCAGAATAAACACTCCTGCCCTCTCTCTATGCACACATACACACAGCAGAATAAACACACTCCTGCCCTCTCTCTATGCACACATACACACAGCAGAATAAACACACTCCTGGCCTCTCTCTATGCACACATACACACTGCAGAATAAACACACTCCTGCCCTCTCTCTCTCTCTATGCACACATACACACAGCAGAACAAACACACTCCTGCCCTCTCTCTCTCTATACACATAGACACTTGAGGAATAAACACACTCCTGGCCTCTCTCTATGCACACATACACACTGCAGAATAAACACACTCCTGGCCTCTCTCTATGCACACATACACACTGCAGAATAAACACACTCCTGCCCTCTCTCTCTCTATACACATAGACACTTGAGGAATAAACACACTCCTGGCCTCTCTCTATGCACACATACACACTGCAGAATAAACACACTCCTGGCCTCTTTTTACACAGAGATACACTAAACTACAAACACTCCTCTTTTTCATGGACAGAGAAAGAAACTGGAGAAAAAACTAATTGGTTGGTTGAAAAATGTGGGATCTATACTTAAACAGCCAAGTGGACCACCATAGTTGGATACATACTATACAAACATGTGAAGCATTCACAGCTGTGTAAGCCATCAGCAGAAACAAATCTTAAAATGTAGAACACTTGCTTGTGTCATGGGGGCTTCCATCTTGGATATCTAGTCTTGCTGCAGGATTAGGAGCACAGTTATCCTACTGGGACTTGCTCCTCTGACCAGTCCAATTTTCAATTGGCTATTCATAATGGCAGTTTCCCCCCACTTATAGTGACTAACTAACCTGTATGGTCTTACGGCCTCTCTTGTAGGTACTCTCTGTACTGAACATTTGCAAAGTGCTCTGACGGAGATCATCTTGTGATGTTTTATGTATCTCTGCAGATGGCTCTATACAATAACCATAAACTAGCAGAGCTACAAAGGGTACTACAAATGCACAATGCACTTCATCTTCAAATGTCTTGGTGGCATTTCAAAACATCTGACATATGTTAATAGATCATAAAACTATTATCTTCCTCCAGAAAATGCAAATGTATAAAAAAGCAAGTGGCACAGCACCTCTGACTCACATATGCTTAGATGCCTTTCTCAGATAGAGAAGTGACATCCTCGTGGTGAGAATATATTTACAGAATATTGTATAAAATAAACAGATATAACACTAAAAAGAGAAGTGCTAATTAAAAATCAAACTCACTGAACCATTGTGACCCCATAACTAGTACAGTGAAGGAGACATGACTGGTTAAATGTAACAAGACAGCAACACATATATTTTTTTCCTAACTCAACAGTTGTATTAGACTATCCTGTCTTCTCTATGGAGTCTTGAATAGAAGAGCCATCACAATCTCTCTCCCATGGGTGGTTTAACTTTTTTTTTTTTTGAGTTGTTCAGTCGTTCCCGACTCTCTGTGATCTCATGCACCGTAACACACCAGGACATCTTTATGTCCATAGTCATGCTGATCCACCTGGTATTTATGTCAGAGATACTGGAGTGGGTTGCCAGTTCCTTCTCCTGTGGGTCACAGCATACAGCTCCTGGTATACCTAGGTGGTCTCCCATCCAAATACTGACCAAGGAAACCCTAAGAGGAGTTATGAGGAGAAATTATAACCTTATTTAAATACATCCAGGGTCAATATAAAGATTTGTGCCAAGAGATTTTCAACTGACAAGAAGACATCCCTTGAGGTTTAGAAGTAAAAAGATTCCACCTTAAAGAAAGAAAAGGGTTCTTCACAGTAAGGGTGGAATCTGTGGAATTCTCTACCAGAGGAGGTGGTGACAGTGGGTTCGATAAAGAACTTTAAAAAAGGGGACTAGATTTATTTCTAATTAAAAAGGGAATTCAGGGCTATCCTGGATAATTAGAAAGGGGGAATTGATCCAGGGAGGAATCCGATTGCCAGTATCTGGGGTCAGGAAGGAATTCATTTTTTTTTTCCCTTTGAGATGATTGGCTTAGTTTCATTTGGGTTTTTTTCTGTTTACCTGCCTCTGGATCAATTATTTTAAAAAAAAATGTCGATTAATAATTAATAACTAATCCGCAAATCAGAGGAGATCTTAAAAGGTTGAACTTGATGGACTGAAAGTCTTTTTTTCAACCTACCCTGCTTGGCTTCAGGGTGGTGTGACCTCTTGGTTCACTGACTGGAATCAAACCCAGGTCGCAGTGGTGAAAGCACCGAATCCTAACCACAGTATCACCAAGGAACCCCGATGTTTAACTTAAAAGGACATATAATCCAGATTTTAAACACTACAGCATCACTCCACCCTTTCCACCCTCACTATGGCGTCTCCGCTCAATGACCAGCAATGCACAAAGTGCTGTTAAGTGAAGATGAACCTGTGCCCTCCATGTGCTCTAAGATAAAGTGTTATCAATTGCCAGTTTTCTCCCCAAGCAGAGATGGTGTTCTCCACCTCTCTGTGGTTGTGGCCAGCTCTGGGCTGGTTCATCATGGAGCTTGGATTCATACAAGGCTGCCATGCAGCACCACCTAGTGATTGGAATGCGGTAATGCTGAAACGCACTCCTACAGTTTCAGCAGCACTCATTAATGGGGACAACGCATGAGGACAGATTGGTAAGGGTTCGGCTTGGGGTTAGGGTTAGGGTTGGATTTAGGGTCAGGGGTTAGGTATACTGGTTAGTGTTACTGTTAGGTTTTGGAGTTAGGGTTAGGCTTGGGGTTAGGGGGTTAAGGTTATTATGTTAGTTCTAATGTTGCTCTGCTACGTTCTGTTCAAATTTCTGTCTGACATGTGACAGTAAGAGTAGCAGCAGCACAGAATGGTGCAGCAGCCTGGTGGCAACACTACTGTGTCAGGAAAGGTGTGACAGCCACCCAACAGGAAAGATCAGAGTAAACAATATTATAAAAGCAAAACCCCTCATTTAATGCATTCCCTCCTGTGTGTGATAGTATACTGGTTGGAGAATTCACATGGATGATCAGAAATCTTATAACAAGAAAGAAACTGGTAACAGGACACATGAAGATACTAGTGGCGAGGTAAGAAAGGATGAATTAAAATTCATCCAAAAGTAGTCATGTGATTTAAACACCTAAAGGAAACAGCATTTAGCTTTTTAAAAGTCCTACTCAACAATTTCCCCCCAAAACTTACTGCAGCAGGACAAGTACCGGTAGCTCTCTAACCTCTTACTAGAATGTATTATTTACGTATTAATTACATTTGCTTTTGTAAATTGTATTTATAAACATATGAATTAAGAATATTATAAGATATACACAGAGTGGAATGTAATAATAGGTACATTAGATGTGCCTGAAATAGGTGCAGCGTGATGGAATAAGCCAGCAGCAGACGTTACGTGTGTCTCCAAGGATATGTTTATGAAATTATCTCTAAAGACGTTTAATTTTTAAAGTTCTAACAAGATAAAGAAATGAAAAATCTCATTAACAAGGTGTAATATCACACAAACCACAGCACATTTCCTCCTCAGCCAGTGCTTTTGTTGCTGTTTAGTTGAAAGAAGGTTGAGAAATAACCTGCACAAGGAGATCATTTGGATGTATGGGTGGGGTGGTATAGATGTGACATATTGGTGCCGGTCCTAGAACTTTTCCACTACAACAAAAGTGTTAGGGAAATTTAGTATACCGGTAATATTAATTTTGACTTGTGATTGATTGTTTAAGATGATAGACAGATTATTTCCAGGTGTAGATTTAAAAGGACACTGAGTATAAGTTTTTTTTAACTTAATAATACAGTAGACTCTCAGTTAACCAGAACTCAAGTAACCAGAAAAAAATAATTTAATACTTACTTTAAATAAAAAATTAAATTTTCTAGGGCTCAACAAATGCCAGGAGCCAGGTTGTCATTCCACAACATGCTTACAGGCTCCTAGATTGCACCCACTGTACGTCTCTGCAATTCAGTTTTACTTGTAAGCAGACAGGCATGAGTGACTGAGCCAGTGCAGTGTTGGGGTTACATTCCCTGGGTTCAGCACCGCACCCTCCAGCCCAACGTACCTGTGTGTAAGTGAGGAGTGAAAGCTGCTGCTGCTAGAACAGCCCTCACTGACAAATATACTTAGCAGAGCATCCAATGTGCAGCTAATCTAGCCCTCTGGTAATAGTAACTCTCAAGCAACTCGAAACTACATTTATCCGCCATCTACCAATCCCCATGGGTGCCGGGTAACAGAGAGGCTACTGTACATATATATAGGCAGCAGGTGGGCTGCAAACATAATTTGTTAAAATAAAAAAATATTTTTTAAACAGATACATTTAAAATGTGCAGAAAGTAAACAAGGAATCACATCCCTCCCACCCATTGTTCTCAGTCCTGAAAAAAAATAGCTTGGGCTCTTGAGCAAACTAATTTGGCCAATGAACTATCAGCCTTATTAAATTGCGATTCGGTAAATTTAAAAGGGCTCTATTTAAGCACACAGCAAATTTTATTTACAGAAGTTTTTAGTTAGTGAAGACCTTCCTTTTGGATAGAAGTTCACTAACTAAAAACTTCGGTAAATAAAATATGCTGTGTGCTTAAATAGAGCCCTTTTAAATTTACAGAATCGCAATTTAATAAGGCTGTATATACGTAAACAGTAAACAGTAAAAAAACAAATTCATGAAATTACTCATACAGAAGGAGGACTTGCTTCTTGGAGGGGATCATAAAGCTCAGCTGATGTGGCTCCCACCTACAGTGGATATAAAAAGTCTACACACCCCTGTTAAAATGTCAGGTTTCTGTGCAGTAAAAAGAGGAGCCAAAGATAAATAATTTCAGAACTTTTTCCACCTTTAATGTGACCTATAAAATGTACAACTCAATTGAAAAACAAACTGAAATCTTTTAGGTAGAGGGAAGAAAAAATATAAAAATAAAATAATATGGTTGCATAAGTATGCACACCCTTAAACTAATACTTTGTTGAGCTTGAGTTCTTGGTAATGTCACTCTTGTGCCATATTTTCTCCACTTGATGATGACTGTCTTCACTGTGTTCCATGGTATATCTAATGCCTTGGAAATTCTTTTGTACCCTTCTCCTGACTGATACCTTTTAACAATGAGATCCCTCTGATGCTTTGGAAGCGCTCTGTAGACCATGGCTTTTGCTGTGGGATGCGACTAATAACATTTCAGGAAAGACCAACTAGGGCAGCTGAACTTTATTTGGGGTTAATCAGAGGCACTTTAAATGATGGCAGGTGTATGCTGACTCCTATTTAACACGCTTTGGAATGTGATCGCTTAATTCTGAACACAGCTACATCCCCAGTTATAAGAGGGTGTGCAGACTTATGCAGCCACATTATTTTTCTTTTTTTTTTTTCTTCCCTCCACCTAAAATATTTCAGTTTGTTTATCAATTGAGTTGTACAGTTTATAGGTCACATTAAAGGTGGAAAAAGTTCTGAAATTATTTATCTTTGTGTCATTTTTTTACAGCACAGACAGGGGTGTGTAGACTTTTTATATCCACTGTATATCATTTAAGTTTGAATATAGTTTTTTCTTTTTCAATAGTAGGCAACTGCTTTATGGTATCTGCTCAAGGATTGACATTTGCAGGATGCGAGCCGAACACTGCGACAAGCTAAGGCAGCCAAATCTACAATGCTAATAAACGCGAGTAATGAAGATAATACCAGTAGAACAATAAAGGAGGCGTTTTATGAAAATAGTAGATTACAAAAAATATAAATTGATTTGTTTAGTTGAGCCAAAAGGAATCGCAGTTTGGATGAGAACAGTCATTTGAACATATTGAATATTCAAAAGGAACCATAAATTCAACAAATAACAATCACGGTTTTGGCAGCCCCCAGAGTATTAATTACTGGTTTCTGCTTTAATGCTGCTTATGGTTTTATTTGAAATAACACAATTAAAGCTATGCACATAGGGGCAGAAAATGCATATTTAATAATAGATTATGGTAGTGTGGTAGATGTATTTATTGTAATGACAATTTATATATAAGGTATAAAGTAGACTTAAGGGAATAATATTTTGGGGGATAGAAAGGAGTTTATTTTTCTGCCATTGTATTGAATGAGAAACAGGCCACACTGCAGTATTTAAAAAACACAATAAAGCAATGTTTTATACATAATTAATCAGCAGCACATCATAACGGAGGAATATGTTAAAAAATATGTAAGAAGATATCTTCATGTTTTAAAGGCACACTTTAATTTGGGATAAAAGTCACTTGTATGAGGGGTGGGTACAAAACAGAGAAAGTCTGATTTCAAGTTTGATGGTTTTAAAGTTCAAGTCTGATTCTGAGCATGTGCGAGAAATTGTCATATACTAAAAGCTTATCTGAATTATTTAATGAAACAACGGGCGCAAGCAGAGTCTGCTAAAAATTAGATTTCTCTAAAAATGCTTTTATGAGCATGGCTTACACAGCTCCTAATGTTATTGGTTTGTTACAACTGCAACTCTCTCCTTGCTGGCCTCCCCATCTCTTGTCTGTCTCCACTCCATAATAAACGCCTCCGCCAGACTCATCTACCATACCCAACGCTCAGTGTCTGCAGCTCCTCTCTGTCAGTCACTCCACTGGCTTCCCATAGCTTCCAGAATAACATTTTAAATGGTGACCCTCACTTACAAAGCCTTCAACAACAGTGCACCTCCTTATATCTCTGCTCTCATCTCAAAATAATCCACCCTCTTTACTCTGCAAATGACCTTCTTGTTTCCTCCTCCCTTATCAACTCCTCTCACTCTCACCTTCAGGACTTTTCTTAAGCTGCCCCTATTCTCTGGAAATCCTTGCCTTGCTCCACTAGACTATCCCCCTGCCTCAAATCCTGCACAAAAATCACAAAATTAGTTTAAAGAAGTGTATCACCTTCAGCCTAAATATTCACAACATTACATCACTTACACGCACTATCTACAGTGCAACACCTGGACACCTCCACTTGCTTGAGCCTTTTGCCTTCACACTGCCATATTGCATCTATCACCCCAGTACCACACCCAAACCCTTTAGACTAGAGGTACTCAAATTTGGTCCTGGAAGGCCACACACAGGCCTGGATTTGATGATATCCCTGCTGCGTACAGTCTTCCTGATTGACTCATCTGTGCACAGAAAGGATATCTTCAAATCCAGGCATGTGTGTCCAGCAGAACTTAATTCCCCTTGTTTTTTACTAAAAGACTGGGATTTTCCTAGTCTTGTAAGGTGCCTTGGGAACTTTGTACGTTTGATTTTAAACTCAAGGTCATTCATTCTTTGCCAAGTATTAATATTGATTTTTGCCATATAATTAACCCTTGTATAGTGCTACGGAATATGATTGTGCGTTACAAATAAAGAATGATAATAATAAATGTTACACACTTCACAAATATAAAGTTCCCGAAACTAGCAGATAATTCAACCTCTGTGCAGGGCTTGCAGATTACAAATTATTCAGCATTAGGTAATGATTTGTTTTCACTTTTTTATTTGCTTAATAGAACATGAGTGCCCCTATTCTCTGGAACTCCTTGCCTCGCTTCACCAGACTATCCTCCTGCCTTAAATCCTTCAAAACTTCAATAAAAACGCACCTCTTTAAAGCAGCCTATAACCTTCCTCCCTAACACACTCAGCACCACTCTCTGCCTACTGTACCACATACAAATGTCAACCTTTAGATTGTAAATCTGCGAGTTTCAATCTTTCATGGACACCGGATTCCCAGAGCCCTCCATTCTTTGCAATGTGTTAATCTTGAACTTGTCATTGCCTGTAACTTAACTTCTGTATAGCGCTACGGAATATGTTGGCGCGTTACAAATAAACAATAATAATAATTAATGGTATTATTATTATCCTTTGTGACTTCATTTTAAACCCTTTCACTGTTGAGCCATTTGACACTTCTGTGCCATCTGTATGGCACATGCAATAAATCTCTCAGCATATAGTATATAGAATGGCAAATAAAGGATTAACATGACAGCCAGATTGATGCCCTCGTTTAGGAATTAGCACAGAGCTTCACTAATGATTATGAATGTAGAATCTGAAAAATGTGGCAAAAGGTAAATTATCCCCTGCCATGCACTGCTAATTGCTCAATTTGCAAAGGAACACCCAGAGCACTTCATATTAGTATCAAATATACAGAAAGGGACTGTATGTCTAACAATATATTACTATTTTAAATAGGTTGCAGATGTAAATAAACATGATTAGTCAGTGGACCGTGCTTTATTTGACCTCTCTGCTATATCCTGCCCATCTTGGGTGACCCTGCATGGTATAGCCAACAGCTTGAAGTACACAAGCCCCCTCACCACGACAAGGTAACGACCCAAAGGGGGGTTAACATTTAAACCTCTGCAAATGCAGCTTTGCAACATAATCAGCACTTCCTAAGTACGGTGTCTTAGTGAACTACACCATTGACTTTTGCAGCTCTATGCAGAAATCAGTCAATCCCTTCCATACTTTTCGTCTTTTCCCTAATTTGGTCCAAAAGAAGCTTGAAAAGGGATTCAAATAATATATTTTCAGCTATGGCACTATTTCTGCTTAAAGTGCAGCTGGAGTGATGCCAGTTCAATAAAACATTGGCCCTCCACTAACTCTACTGCCATGTATATTTATGCAAAATTTTATATATAGGACATGTAATATTAAATATTTTAACTGATAAGACCTTCAATGTGTATGGTGTGCATTTGCTTGTCATAAAACACTGTAAAACACAGCACTCTACTGTATACATATATATAACTGCACACCTGAGATTATTATATTTGTTTATGACCGCAAGATTAGATTCAACATACTTTCTTATCCATCATGAAGGAATATATTAAAGTGCACAGCACGAATTGTACCATTTACAGTGTATACCAAGTGGCTCCATAGGACACTGGTACTTAATGATGCTGCTACTGCCTGCAGATAAGTCTTAGCTACAGTGACGGCTAAAGAGAGGTTTTGTGGTTATGTTCTGTATTAATCTAACACATGGCTGCTCTTGTACAGAGACCTCAGCACTATTTAACTTTGGGGGTTTAAAGCTAACATGGAACCTCCCATAGAGAGATGGGATGCTTAAAGCATCAACTGGAAAATGATTTGTTAATGTTATGGTACGTGTGAGCTGTGAAAACATGGATAGGGTTGTGATGTATTGAGACGGGTAAAGGGGTTACGTAGCCGGGGAGCCCTCCAATGTGAGCCCTCCAAGCCCATCTCAAAAAGACGACTGGGCCTTCGCGGACGGCCCAAAAGTAGCCTCTACCTTGGGGTGAGTTCCACCCAACCTGTCGCCCCCTTCCGAGGGACATCAGGTGGGTAAATGTTCTTTTTACCCATTTAATATTATTAGAAGTTTTCGGCAGGGACCCTGAGAATGGAACCCCTGAGATTGTCAAGGATCAGCTGTATCTGGCGTCTTTTCCTCCTTTGGACAAGGACACAACTGCAACTGTCTTCCTTGTACATGCACAAGACATCCCCATCTTCCTTTTACAACCCTCAAAAGCACCCTTTCCCCCAGTGACATGCAAATAGCTCTTGTTCAACTGGTACCTACATACAGCCTCCCTCTTCCTTGGTACACAAACTCCTTCCCAGTTCAGGTAAAGTCTCCAGAAAACACACACAAAGAAGCACACTTCTAGTTCCCCACTGTCCCAGGCAGGGCGACACCGAAATGAGTATGGTGGCTACTGAGGAAACAATTATATCTGCTGAATGTCTACAGGGAGGTAAAATGGTAATGACTTTCACACCTTAAATAAGCTCTTTAAACATGGATAAACTAGTAACAACATAACTCGAGTGATAAGAAAATAACAAAATACAACTTATTACTTGCCTTATTTTTCTTAGCAATGTGTGGAAAGGCCGAAAAAGTTCAGACATGTCTTCTGGTTTGCGATCGAGGTTCAGTGGTCCTTCAGAGTAAACAACAAGCCCACTGTTAATAAACAAAGTAAAAGAAAGGCATTAAATAGAAATCTACCAAATAATGTAATAAAAATCGTCACTTGTACACAAATCTAAAAAAATTATACTTATAGGACCACTGTAGTTTTGAAAAACATTATTTTTATTGAAGTATTTAGTACTCAATATCAGCAGTTACGCATGTCATTTGCAGACCATTTTCTGGTTGGCTTTATTCCACATATTCTGCTGGCTTGGAGCCCGAGGTGTGCGCTATTCTTTTTGTCCATTAAAAAGGATGAAGGAGGGAAGGAAGGATTGTAGTCTAATTGGGTGAGATTTTAGTTTTTGACACCACCCTCCCCTGCACTGCTCACAAGCATGCAGACACACTTAAAAATGGAAAATCCTGCTGGTTTAACTCTATCCCCCTCCTCAACTTTAACAAGAAATATTACGGTCATGTCAGCTTCTATACACTAGCAGAATTTCATAAAAGTATGAAAAATTATTTGGGATACATTGCACAAAATACCGGTGACCCTTCACATTCGCTCAGTCTTCTCATTGTGAGTTTTTTTTTTCATCTTCTTTAAACGCAAGACTTCATTTACATGGCCGGCGAGACATCTACTGAGGCCCATCTCCCGCCCCAAAAGGATGACTGGGCCCCTTGCGGATGGCCCAAAAGTAGCCTTTCTCCCTTGGGGGAAACTGGAAAATCCTGCTTGTTTCACTCTGTATCCCCTTCAAATTGAAGGATTACTGTCATGTCAGCTTCTATACACTAGCAGACTTTTATGATTGTCTTTAAAAATGCTTTTATGATCATGACGTACATAGTTGCTAATGTTATTAGTTTGTTATACACTTGAAAACTACATTGGTCCTTCAATGGCGGGTCTGGAGTTCGGCTTTACTTTGCTTTAGTTTTTGGTAATTAACAAATTAATTTTACACCTCCTAAAGGCATAGACATACTTCTCTGAATGTACTGATATACTTTCTAACAAACAGTCTGATCATCTGACATCAAACACTCAAAAATCACAAATATTAGTTTTATTCAGGCATGAAATACACAAACAATCTGCAATTTCTGTTTAACAACATGAATAAATGTGGAGGAAAAATATAAGCACTACACCACCACAATACTTACCACACAATGGCTAATCTTGGGATTGTAAACATTAATGCTGGTTCATAATCATCAATCATGTCTTGTGTGAGGTATCCAAGCTTTAAGGCTCTAATAAGAATAAATCACAAAGTGAGAAACCACATAATGTTATACACAAATACATAATGTGTGTGTGTTTATATCATTCAGTCGTGTCTGACTCTCTGTGATCTCATGGGCCGCAACACACCAGGCACATCTTTATGTCTATAGTCATGCGGATGCACTTGGTATTCATGGCAGATATATACTGGAGTGTGTTGCTGGGTCCTTCTCCAGTGGGCCACAGCATATTGCTCCTAGTGGTTTCCTATCCAAGTACTGACCAATCCCAACCCTGCTTGGCTTCAGGGTGGTGTAACCTCTTGGAATCAAACTCAGGTCCCAGAGGTGAAAGTACCGAATCCTATTCACTAGACCACCAGAAAAGCCTACATTGTTTTGTTATAAAAGGTGGTATATTTCAGTGCATTATGTCATAGATGAGCTACCGAGCTTTTGAAAACTCAATAATTTCTCCTTTAAAAGCATTTATAAGTGAGCTGGATTATGAATGCATCTGATTTAGTAGCGTATGAAAACATGTTTGTGCATGAAAACATCCCAAAATAAACATTAATTAGCTTACCTTGAAGTTAGCAAAATTTCCTGTTTTTTGGCATTAGAAAACTCCACCTCAATTAGCATAACGTTCAAATTCAGAATCAGGCTAATACATTGTGTCATTCTTCACCTCAGTGGCTTCTGGCATGTGCTCGGTACAAGAACTGCAACAGTTACTTCCTGTGCACTGTACCAGAAGGGTCAAAATATGTACCTTGCTGTATTTCCTGTGTGTACCCTGCTTATGTAAGCAAATAACTTTGAAAGTGAAATTAACTTTTCTATATAACACATGTTTTCATACACTACTAATTCTCCTCTATGCATTCATAACCAAGCTCACTTGTGAAACAGAAAAGGTCCCAATTAAATGGACACTGCTGTAAAACATTTCTACCATGTGTTTCAAATATCATGTTTTAACCACAACAATTTTTTGAATTTTTCATTTAAGAAATATTTCATATATAGTGTGGAAAATTCCATTAAAAGTGACATGGCAGTTTTCGTGATTTTACTAGGTATATATTTACTTTTATGTGCTTTTCTTTATTAAAAAGGGTTTATCACACTCTCTTTGTACAGCCTACAAATAACACAAATAGTACGTTCTATCACGTTTTAGTAAAGCCAAGGATAAATGTGTGTGGATTAAACACTAGAGCAGTAGATAAAGAGCATTGTGGTATGGAGTCATCTGTCACTTACAGAAAGCTGTGGGATTCTATGGAGTATTTGGAACAATGAGTACTTATAATTGTTAAACCACTAAGCTTCCAGAGGCTAAATACTGTATGTTCAACTTTAACAGGATTAAATCACTGCTCTTTAAATGGACTATCAATGTATCAGAGAGCGTGAAGCTTTAAATCAGCTTTTCTCCTAGAAAGAATTCAATTATTGCTGGAAAAGAACTGCCCTTTATACAGGAGATTCCCTCTGTGCAGATACTTACTTTTCTACTGAAAAAAATAAATTATTATCACTGTAACGGGAAGCTGTCACCACAAAATCAAGTGGCTTTTTTAAAGTTATTCTTAGTATGTAACAAAATGAAGGATAACAAATTAATAGAGAAAATATTTTATTGAGCAGGGGCTTAGTCTTCCATTCTATTGTCACCTGTGCTGTTTAGAGAGCAGTTTTCAACTTAACTGAAACGAGATCTTATCTGAAACTATAATTTTTCCCTTATATAAAATATTATAGGAACAGACAAAAAAATCTGTCATTTAAAGAGTATGGAACAAAAGTTAGACAATGTACTAGCCATTTATTTGTTGAATTAATCTTTTCTGAAATATTCACCATTAATGGTGCATCATTATTATGCAAACAATAGGCTCAAAAATACTACTGTGATGTGCAAATTAGTTACATCGTCTGCTTGATTATGTCTGTGGCAAAAATAATATAATTCTGCACTTATATACCCCACACTAATCAAGTACTCAGTTACAAATTAGCAGACTGAGTGACAAGTTTGCAGAAAGGAGCTGGGCAAACAGTGCTGACTATCTCAAGAATGGTTTACAGTTAAGACAAATGTATGACCTGTTTTGTACGGCTCTTTAAGATGAAAAGAACTTGTTTGGGGTTTCAATCTCCCTTTAAAGAGTGATTATACTACAGTGAAAGTATTGTCTGTCCTAACAAAATATCTTATTTTACCACTTTATTCAGACACTTCAGGCAATTAATCTGTTTTGGCTCCAGATCTGACCAATCCAAATCCTTATAAAAGTCTCTGTGTGTATAATTATTATTATTATTGTTTTTAATTAATAACGCTTCCAAGTGGACAACATATTGAGCAGATTCAGTTCAACAGATTAGGAAAACCTTCCTGCTGCTCACCCACCTTTCAACAGTTTCACAGAAAAGTACAATAACCTCCTGCTGCACATAGTATTCTTTTGGAGACTTTACAGGTACCATGGCGGAGACATAGCTGCAAAAGGGAAAAATAAGACTTCAGAGTTGTGATAGATTAAGAATTTATATATATATATATATATATATATACATACATATATATATATATATATATATATATATATATATATATACATATATACATATATACATACACGTATATACACACACAAGAAAAACAAAGAATTGTAATTCTTATTAAGGAGATACAAAAAAAAAAAATTAGTTCTTAAAAGAAAGTGCTGGGACCGTCACAGTGAAGAATCTGTACAGCGGTGAAGCTGCAGCTTTGCACAGGGTCAGAGGTGGCTACTGGACAGATAAATTTACTCTTCAGTCTGGCACAATAGGGAAAAAGGACATGAGCAAAAATAAATAAAAGAATAGGTAAATGTGGTCATGGAAAAAGGAAGTTAACAGAACAAAAGAAAATGTACAATGACTGACTGTATCCTAAAATGCTTCTGTATCCTCTGCATCCCATTATATCTCACCATGTCCATACTTGACAGTATCTGCGCAGAGCCCCTCTATGCTGTACCTTATCTGTGCCGGATATCACCTGACTTGACTGCACTGTATCTGCCATCTTTGTACCGGATTCCATCTGCATCCAGCCACCTTTGTCCATGACACCCCCTGACTCGTGCCATCTTTGTGCCAAAGCTCCTCTATCTTTTGCCTTATCACTGCTTGACCCCATCTGCCTCATGTTATCTTTGTGCCAGATCACCTGCATTTGTTGGACCTCTCTGCTATGAACTGCCCATCTTGTGTAAGCCTAAATGGTATAGCTCACAGCTTCATTGGGATACACAAGCCCTTTCACCAAGACAAGGTAGCGATCCAGAAGGGGAAATACTATCTACCCCCTGCCATATTTCCGGAAACCCCATTTAATTGCATACATTCTGCATCATTTTATCTATATGCCTCTCAATGTATACCATTGAGCCTCTACCATCTCTGTGCCAGATGCTGCCTCTTGTCTTCTCTGTGCCTTATACTATATGTTCTGCATTAGATCCCTCTGCATTCGGACACCTATGTCGGACCCACCACCTTAGCTCACTTAATGTCCATCCTACAAGTGAGCAGAGGGTAGTCACGCCGGAAGCCTAAAAGGGTAGCACATAACTCACCAATCTATACTACCAATGAACACTTGAAGAAGGAGAGGGAAATAAGAAAAATAAGGCTTAGCTCTGGGAGAAGAACCACCGCTTATTTTAGCGAGGAGTAACTATACAGGGTTAGGTGTACCCCAAATACTTAGACTGAAGAATTGGGCAGGCAGAAATGGAGGTGATGATCGATTCAGCGCAGAGCTAGCAGTTGAGTTGTTGACATTGTCTGAAGAGCAGTTATTGGTTTGAGAAGACACCTATGGCATCTACAGCACTTCAGTGATTGCTGAGATAGAAGATTTGTAATCTACAGGGGAAAGGAAGGACCCTAATGTATAGCTTCAGAATATACATATAGGACTGTACGGGGAAAAAAACAAGTCACTTTTAAATCCTAAGAGATACTTATCAATGTAAACACTGCATAGAAAACTGCATTATACATAGCTATAAGATCCTCATCATATAGACCCCCGTTACCAAGGAATGTAAACAAACAAGATTATCATAAGTGCTCTAAGAATAGGAAGCAGAAGTAAAAAAAGCATGTATAATAGGATAAGTGAGAGTAACAAAGAGGGATAGAGAACTAGAACATGTGTCAGGGTTATCAGCACTTACATAAAGCACTCACACATGGTATATGGTAATGAAGAACAATTCCAGCTCTATTTCTTAGGTTATTTTAACCGGACACACTATACATATATAGAAAATGTCAGAAATATATATATATAGTCACATGCTGTGTGGGTATATTGCATGCAAAGCCTTAAAATCTAGTAGACATTTTTTTTCTTTTTATTTGTACATCTTTTGTTTATTTATTTTTTAGTTTATCTGTCAGAAGCAGATCTTGTTAAATCAGATGTGAACTGTGTAATACACACTAGGAAAATTCCTCATTGTTATCCGGCTTAATAACAATAAGAGACAGATAAAAGTCAGATATAAATAACCGATTCATTCCCAAACTCATTAAGTTGCTGATTAAGAATAAAAACAAATGATCTGTTTTGCAATTTTTTAAATTAATTTGCAAAAAAGATTTTAGTTTTTCATTATATATATATATATATATATATATATATATATATATATATATATACTAGCGACTTCCCCGTCAGAAATGGTGGGGCAATAAAATCTGAAGCCATGGCAATGCTGTTTGCCACAAAATACAAAGCTTTTTGTACTCTGTGGACCTTCGGCGCTCATTGCGAGCCTCTCCTCTCATGTACTTTTGCTCCTCGGAGCACCTTCGGTGCTCATTTCGAGCCTCTCCCCTCGTGTCCTTCCAGTTTTGTGCTTTGCAAAGATCATCTTCGGTGCCATTTGATGTTCGCAATGTTATTAGTTGCAAGTTAGTGTTGTAAAATGGCATTGATTGTCTATGTGTTATGCAGATTTTGTATTTTGTACCTCGTACGTTCCTGGGTACGCGGCTGACGGTGTTTTGCGCAGTTCTGGGATGTGTAGCCTTGGTTGATTTTTTTTTTCTCAGTTAGCTGATTTTTGAGTGCCGAAATTCAGCTTAAATTCGGGTACAACCTCACTCCCAGACATCCTGGCTGTCCCCCCAGTGCTGTGTATTTTTTTTCTAAGTCCCGCGTCTCACCTTCGGCGCTCTATATTTAGTGCTCGGCCCTCTATATTTAGTGGTGGGCATTAAAATAAATATCTAACACTCAGGAGCCGGGAAGATGCTAGTTATAGGAGCCAGATTGACTGTCTCTAGGAACAGACATATAGAATTACACTTTTTTTGCCATATTTTTTCCTTTAAACATGAGATCACATCAGTCCAGGGAGTGATCAGATCCCTTCTGAGGGTTAATAATGAGCTGAGGTAGTGGGAAGGGGCCTTGTTAAGACTAGCTCAGCTCGATTTTGCCACCAAGAGGGGTAAAGGGAAATTATTATTTATGTCAAAAAGAAAAATGAACAGCCACTCAGCACACCAGAGAAGAGACCTGGGTATATGGTTTTCTGTGGTGCCAAATACTTTCTTATGGGCTCACTCTATTATTAAGGAGTTAAAGAAGAAGTCATTAGGAGAGGAGATAGCAGGGGAAGAGTAAAAGACATCCGCAAAGAAAGTTATCAAGTGTTTAAATCTGTTTTCACATCAAATACAGATATGCTTCTAATCTTAAATGTAATTTTTAGATCAACGTAAAGTAAAAAAAAATAATTTAAAGTGTCACAAACAGTTTGGAAAAAGTTCTCCAATACTTTACCTTAATTCAAACTCTGCAAAGAGAACATCGAAATGTTTGAGGGATTCTCTCATTTTATCAGTATACATGTTCAGATCCCTGAGGGCCTGGTCACGGATAATGTTTCTAACTTCTTCAAGGCTTCGGGTTAAATCTTTGGCCAGCGGTCTCATAGCCATGCTTTCGATTTCACGATTCATTATGATTGAGCCGGCAGCCAAACACTGTGGGAACAGACAGGAGTTAGCAGATAAATACTTTATACTTTACAGACTAAGGCGAGATTGTTCTGTAAGAAAGTGCTCTCAGCAAGGGAAACTTCAAAGTGCCGGCTTTTTGGCAATATTATCAGCTGCTAAAGAAATATAATCATACAGAAGCCACTAGGAACAACCTCTGGTGGTGCAGACAAAAATACCAAAACTTATTTTGTCTATTGATGCATATAATCCTAATTGCTGGCATTTATTAAAGGCATAGATACACACACACAGGTTATAAATATTTAAAACATGTTTTAAATACAGTGCCTTGCAAAAATATTCACCCCCTCTTGACTTTTTACCTATTTTGTTACATTACAGCCTTAAATTCAATGTTTTGTTAATCTGAATTTTATGTGATGGATCAGAACACAATAGTCTAAGTTGAGGAAGTGAAATGACAAAAATATAAACATTAAACTATTTTTTAGAAATAGAAAATTGGCATGTGCGTATGTATTCACCTCCTTTGTTATGAAGCCCATAAAAAGCTCTGCTGCAACCAATTACCTTCAGAAGTCACATAATTAGTGAAATGATGTCCACCTGTGTGCAATATAAGTGTCACATGATCTGTCATTACATATACACACCTATTTCACCTTTTTGAAAGGCCCCAGATGCTGCAACACCTAAACAAGAGGCAGCACTAACAAAACACTGCCATGAAGACCAAGGAACTCTCCAAACAAGTAAGGGACAATGTTGTTGAGAAGTACAAGTCAGGGTTAGGTTATAAAAAAATTCCAAATCGTTAATGATCCCCAGGAGCATCATCAAATGTATCATAACCAAATGGAAAGAACATGGCACAACAGCAAACCTGCCAAGAGACAGCCGCACACCAAAACACACGGACCGGGCAATGAGGGCATTAATCAGAGAGGCAGCACAAAGACCTAAGGTAACCCTGGAGGAGCTGCAGAGTTCCACAGCAGAGACTTGAGTATCTGTACATAGGACGACAATAAGACGTACGCTCCATAGAGTTGGGCTTTATGGCAGAGTGGCCAGAAGAAAGCCATTACTTTCGGCAAAAAACACAAATGGCATGTTTTGAGTTTGCGAAAAGGCATGTGGGAGACTCCCAAAATGTATGGAGGAAGGTGCTGTGGTCTGATGAGACAAAAATTGAACTTTTCGGCCATCAAAGAAAAGGCTATGTCTGGCGCAAACCCAACACATCACATCACCCAAAGAACACCATCCCCACAGTGAAACATGGTGGTGGCAGCATCATGCCATGGGGATGTTTTTCAGCAGCCGGGACTGGGAAACTGGTCAGAGTTGAGGGAAAGATGGATGGTGCTAAATACAGGGATATTCTGTGCGTGATTTGAGGCTAGGACGGAGGTTCACCTTCCAGCAGGACAATGACCCCAAACACACTGCTAAAGCAACACTTGAGTGGTTTAAGGGGAAACCTGTAAATGTGTTGGAATGGCCTAGTCAAAGCCCAGACCAATAGAAAATCTGTGGTCAGACTTAAAGATTACTGTTCACAAGCCCAAACCATCCAACTTGAAGGAGCTGGAGCAGTTTTGCAAGGAGGAATGGGCAAAAATCCTAGTGGTAATATGTGGCAAGCTCATAGAGACTTATCAAAAGCGACGTGGAGCTGTGATTGCAGCAAAAGGTGGCTCTACAAAGTATTGACTTTAGGGGGTGAATAGTTATGCACATTGACTTTTTCTGTTATTTTGTCCTATTTGAAGATGTTTTTTATTTTTTTATTGTGAAGCAAACAACAAAGTTGTGGGCGTGTTCTGTAAATTAAATGATGCAACTCCTCCAACAATGTATGTTGATTCCAGGTTGTGAGGCAACAAAACACGAAAAATGCCAAAAGGGTGAATACTTTTGCAAGGCACTGTATATGATAGAAAGCGTGGTACTACAGTGCCCCTTTTCAACCTATTAAATATAAAAATAGACACGGATTCGGTGTGTGTGGAGAAACAATGTTATATATATATTAAATAAATAGTACATCTGAGTTCACATTTGAATGTCTAAAAAAAAACAAGTTAAAGAAAAAAAACTGCTTGCAGCTCAGAATTCCCAGAAAAACATTACACTGCATTCTGGGAAGCTGAGCAGGGACATGCAAATGTGCCCACAAATGCCTCACTCTTCAATCCATTGCCTATTTTAAACATGGCTTCCTTTAAGCTTCTGTCTGCTGTATTATAATCCAACCTCAGCTTTGCATAAAAGCTGTGTAATACAGTTTGTAAATGTTTATTTTTTTTTTTTTTTCATGCAACAAAATGTTTGCATACACTACTGATTCTCCTCTGTCAGATGTATTCATAATCCAGGAAATTTAGAAATGCTTTTAAGTTTCAAAGTCATACCTTTTTTGTCACAGGAAACATTGTGTAACTCGGCAGAGAAAGGACTCTGTAGGCACTAGAAGAAACCTGTAGCCCTACATATACAACCCATAACAATGGCATGAGCAACCAACACAATCAGTACAAGTGCATGGGAGAGAAGCAGCCGGTGCAATAAAAAGGGAAGGTCAACTCCATAAAAAGCTACATTTCTATGAGCATAGCCACGTGTGGTTCTATAGCCAAACTGCATTCATCTGGCTTACAATCATCCCCCCTTTTCTCTAGTGTAACATATACTTAAAGGGCCACTTAATTCAGCACAATTTGGACTACATCACTGCTATGATATCATAAAAGCATGTTGAATTACTTTGCTAAATTTTTAAAATATGTGCATTTTTCATTGAGATACCAAATAAATTCAAATCTGTGTTTACATGTGTAACTGACTGCCCACAGACTGATCCACGTCTGCTTCATTACTGCAACTAATCAGGTTGGAGGTTTGTGTCCCCCATTCAAGTCAATGATAAGGCTTTGTCAGACTGCTATATTTCAATTGAAAGGGAACAAATTCTATCTTTTTTCAAATCGGCAGAAAATTCATGTTTCTGCTCTCTTGCCTCACTGGAAATTTAGCAATGTAGCAGGGATTAGAGCTCTATGCTCTTGCTCGGTGCAGCTCCTTGCAGTGATCCTAGCCAAGTGTAACCCTTACCACATCCATCTGTGCAGGCGTGAAATGCTGGACTCACCTAACCAGAAAAGCTATGGGTTAACTGGCCAGTGCAGTACCCAGGGGAAAGCTGTCCTATCAATCATAGTCTTGTACAGCTTCACACTGGGTGCGGCAATCAGCCAGTGGGGCAGGATATACTTGTCTCTAAACAGATTTAAAACTTTAGATTTTTTATGTTCTTAGTGCGATTTAAAAATAGATAATTTTAATATACAATCTTGAGTCCTTTCACACCATGAAGACCACATACAGTGAAGTAAATGGCACTTTAACGTCCTTTAGTACCAACTTATAGGTTCCATGACATAGGCTAACTAGTGCATTAATAAAACAGTAATTGAGGAAGTAAGTGCCTCTTACTTGAAGTCACTAGAGTATCTACACCAACGCCTAGATTTAATACTGAGCTAAATACAAAAGATGAACAGAACAAACACAGATTCAAAATGAATAGTGTATGTGTAGGAAAGAGACAATTAGCAGCAAATCTTGAGGTTATTATTCTGTATGATTCACAGAAATATATAGAATCAGCAAAGAAGCTTGGCAAATATATATCCAGCACACAGAGGATTTATAATGGCTAGAGAAGGTATTTTATAGCACACTGCTGACACTACTGGCCTTTAGAGAGTTTTATTCAGAACTATTTTTATTATTTTAAAAACAGCTACTGAAGCGGATAATGGTGTACATGATATGGTCCACATATACATATCTGCAACAACAAAAATATCATGGTGATTTCACTCTTATCAATGAGATTTATTGCAGTTTTAAAGTGTACATGCATGGAAACTTCCCAGGAGCTTGTGGGTACGGGCTCCTTAAATTTGTCCTCCTGGTTCCCAGAAAATAAATAAATTAATTAAATATATAATTATTATCTTTATTTATATCGCGCCAACATATTGCATAGCGCTATATATATATATATATATATATATATATATATATATATATAATATATATATATATTATTCAGCACCCCATCCACCTAGAGCCAACCCAACAGAGTATGGGCCTCATTCTATTAGCGGCCGCAGCCGTTGCCGGGCCGCAAGGACCGGCCGCAAGCTATTCGGCTATTCTATTCCCTTACGGCCAGAGGCTCCGGCAGGCTTGCGGCCGGTGCCTTGCTATCTCTTGCGGCCGCTCGCGCCGGAGAAATCCTTTGATCTTAAACGGCCGCAAGAGTTTTGCAATTCAATTCCTCCGGGAAACCTCTCTGCAAGGCTAAAAGCGAGCCGCAGCTTACTTGCAGGAAAGAGGTCTCGCTAGCACCAATTAAGCACATAAAATAGCTCAAATAAAGCCATCCTGCACTTTGAGAAGACTATAAAGGGATTTTAGGTGGTTAGAAAAAATAGCACATAATTATCCCTTGTACTCAAATCCGTAAAATATTTTATTTTTAATATCCGTAAAATATCCATGTAAAAAGTCCAGAGTGCTTGGAGCACCTCAGACACACCCACGCCGCAGCCGGAAAATAAACAGTTAATTTGAACTCGGGTTTGGGCAGATGTGCAAGCTTGAGAGTGGGTTCCTTTTAATCCTCATGTCCCCCAATATGATCCCTAGCATTTACAGAGCTGTACAGTGCAGGCTTGAATTTATTTTTGAGTTTTTATATTTTAGAGCTTACGGCCGGTTCCAAGATATGCGGCCGGCCGTAAGATGAGATCCTTGCAGGGCCGTATAATAGAATCGCGAGTTAACTGAACCCCCGCAAGGAATCGCAGCCTTACGGACGATTTACGGCCGATAATAGAATGAGGCCCTATGTGTTTTGTTTTTGTCAAATTAATTCTGTATTCGGGTAAAAAGTAAATTTTATTGCATTTGGAAATATACATAAATTCTTGTGGTTTGTCTAAAATATTCTGCTTTAAAATGCATCATAGAAAATTTGGTAGTTCTAGGTCTTTTTAAGACTTGATATTTTGATATAATATCCAACGAATAATTTCTTAAAACAATTTCCTTACTAATTTTCTCTTTTTATAACAAAGCATATCTATATAAACCTGTACCGAACAAATATTCATTTGATTTATTATTATGCTACTGAATACCACTTTCTGTATGCTTTACAGACAATTAATTTATATTTATTAAACAATAATGGGAGCATAATAAATTCTGAGATATTTACAAGTGAAGAAGTGGCAATAAGTATAGCCATATATTTTCAGACTGTCACAAATGTATGACTTTTCATGCAGAAGACATAAATATGAGTTATAAAATTCACCGTGGCCTCCTCAAATATTCCTTGTTTCATAATCTTCACAGCTCAAGAAGAACTTCACACAGAAGAAACTGAACAGGTATCGAGTTCTTTAACCGATATATAGAAATATATATAAATATATATAGAAATATCTATTGATGAACAAGAGCATTAAACATCATTTCACATCCCAAAAAGGGAAAATTGTAATAAATCTTAAGAAAAAAGAAAGCATACAATTTCCCAGTCTCCCAGCAACGCACAGTGAGAATCCAATTGTTGGAGGCGCCACCACTCAAACTCAATGATTATTGAGAAGCAAACCTGCGGTGTGATCAATCAGGGACGGAGGGGATAGAGCTGTCACTAAGCTTCCTGGTGAGAAGGTAGAATTGAACGTCTTATAACATCCAAAATATCGGTTTTGTTGTTTTTTTCCTTAATTTTTTAGTACCTGTTCCCCATTTTCTTTAAAGAACGTTTCTAAATATGTTCTATTCATCCCCAACACCAAGAGAAAAAAAAACATATCTGTATAAGCAACTTACAAGATTCCTAAATAGTCCTGGAGGCTCCCTCACAAGACTGGATCCAAAGAATTTTTAGTATTTAGTTTTATGTAGGTATTGTTAACACACACTCCTCTATATTCACCATTAATCCGTTCCTAAGGGAATGACAAATACGGACTCTTTTTTTCTTGATAGGAATTAACTAAAATTGTAATCTGATCACGTCCCAAATCTGACACATTAAAAAATAAAAATGTAGCTACTTTATCTTTACTGCGGAGCAATGGTGGCAGAAGCTGAATTAATTATTGTTTAGTAGGGGAAACACCTTCCGTTTAACATTGGGTAACTACAATAAAAGGTGATTGATGTCTTTTTTTGTGTGTGTCCCTTTCCCAATTATTCCCTAGCACTTGATTTAGCAAAGAACTTGTGCAATGTCTGTTTTTTTTTTATTTTGTGACGGATATTGGATTTTTGGATGAATATAGGGGCATTTTTTTGCCTACATATTGGATTAGGCGAATATAGGGGAGGATGAATATAGAGGTTCCACGGTGTATATCACTGAAAAACAGTCACAGGAACAGACAGACGTGTCCCTATCCCCATGACCCTCAGCCATTTTGGACTTCTATGATCCTCTCAAGATGGATTACGATCTTTAAAACATGCCATTACTCTGGCCACATAATGACTTGAGGGAGATAACAAAATCTGGACTCTTATTTTTGTGGTTGTGGGATGGGGAAATTGTACCTTGTCTGACCAACCCATGTAGGGACTGGGCGCAGTAGTTATTTTATAGTTATTTTATATGTTTTTATGTTATTACCATATGTTGTGTTGATTACCCTATGTATGTTTACCTCATGATGTTAGATTTGGTTTCCTTGCTCCCTGCATCACAATTCATATTCAAACTGAAAGTTCCTCTTTGCTCCAAACTTGATAGTTAAGGTATCAGAAATTACATATGGAACAATATAACTAGAATCTATACGTGTTAAAATCCTCAGAGAAGATAAGAGCTGCCCTGGTTCTATACCAATAGCGAAATGGATGTTAAGATGTTATAATGTTTTGGTGAAGGGACCAAAAAGCACCAGAATGATCTGCTGGGTAGGTTTGGTTATAACAGCCTTATCAAACCCGACTGAAGAAAGCAGATCACCACAATAAAAAGGTGCCATAGAGCTTCCCGCCAAGCACACAATATAAAATAATAAACAGCTGGGGCAATATTTCCAATCTCATATCTTTTATTAGGTACAAAAGATGTTTATTACTATAACTTCTTATGAGCCTCCCAGAATATTTAGAAACCTTGAAAGTGTTGTGAGTAGATATATGTATAAGGACTCAAAAATATAGTAGATATTGTGTTGAGGGAGGATATGTATGTGCAAGACTCATAGAAATTGTTATGAAGCAATTAAGAGGAAACTCTTCTACAATAAATGAATTTGATATTTTACATTTCACTCTGTAGAACACACTTTAATATATTTAATAAACAAAATATACCAATATCAGCAAAACAGGTAAATTAGTCATTTTTATGAAATCTCACCTCTGCTCCGAACCAGAGCTGTCCCGCCAGGTTGTCATGACGGATTTCTTCAGGAAACTTAACGCAAAAATCCCGATTGGCTCGATCATGCTGAATGCATTCCTCCATTATCTGGTTTATTATGTTCAAAACATTATCCTGAGAAAGAAAAATAACATTAACATATAAACACATTCTGAAAACACATCTATAAAATATCTACAAATATATCTCTCTTCAGTTCTGTCTCTTACATTTCTATGGTTTCTTTTTTGCAATGTGTTAAAATTGTTTTTGCCTTGTACTTAACCCCTGTATAGCTTTGCGGAATATGTTGGCGCATTAAAATAAAGGATAATGATAATAATCTGCATCTCTCACACTTGTCCCTTTCCCTCTCAGGAGCCATCTTATTCTGCTATTCCAGTTCTGGGGGTACTCACAAGAAAACAGAGTTGTCCCCACCCCTGATTAGTCTTCCTTTATATACATAAACATCACATTCACCTGACCTGCTACTGATTATTGCTATCAAATACTCTAATCATAAAGTGTATCCAACAACCCAATCTGTCCATCCTGACGACAACCCACACTCATTGCTTCAACAATCTTCTCCTGACTTCCATTCCTACAAACACGTTATTTTTTTGTATTCTTGTGCCATGACCAATTGTTTTTCATAATTATGTGCTATGATAAATTGTACTGTTTTTGTAAATTGTGTAAAGCACTATAATAAAGGTAAATAAAGATATAAAGAAATAAAATATGCATATCTCCTGATAAAACAGCACATACAGTAAAACATGGAGATCTGACAGTGGTTGAGGAGAAAACATTTTTACAGTAACATTCTTGATTAGGGCAGTATTTAGCTTCTGTTCATCCTGTTTTTTCTTCATGCACTTTCTGTTGCTTCTAACAATCTTACACCATAATATTGCATACAATCGCAAAATATCTTCAGCCTTTTAAGCTAAAATGTACACCAAAAATAACTACATGACCACATCAAACAGGCTGAGAGACACTGTGTTTATATGCACTAATTTATAGAAAAGCCCTACACATGTAGCCACCGTCTTATACATAAAATGTGTAAGCTCTACAGTTGCTTAGAGCCGACTATGAGCCTTATTAAATTGTGATTCGGCCAATTGAACAGGGCTCTATATAAGCACACAGCATATTTTTATTTACAGAAGTTTTTAGTTAGTGAACTTCTATCCAAAACCAAGGTCTTCATGCTCTGTGCTTGTATAGAGCCCTATTCAATTGGCCTAATCGCAATTTAATAAGGCTGTACGTTTATAATATTGTTGAGGAGTGAAAGAGCAGTGACACTGGAAGATGGGTTATCTTACCAATCGACAAGTGTGGGAAGAGATACATGAGCAGAAAGGATGATATCCGTATAGCAAGAGACAGCTTCTCATTTTGTCTTACCATTGTTTTTTACTTGCTATGTATGTCATTTGCTAGAGTTAATCATGATTTTGTCTCACACAATTCAGCTACATGTTCAGTAACAACAAAGGTGAAAATTACTGTGCAATAAAATTTAAATAAGATGAATTACGAGAACTGGAATAGGTGAGAAATTAGCAAATTGTAATTCGTAATCATATTGATGGACATGATATTTCTTTCTTCGCACCCTAATTATTTGGGGTCTAGGCTACTCAATACTGAATAAAGATTATACTATTTGCCCACCACAGATAATAATGTATGTGGTATCAGTAAATATGGTTATAAACCTTTATGTTAAACTGGTCTAGAGTGGGCTGCAAAGACGGTTATATATATTCTATGGAAACAGTACAATATAAAGTCATCAAAGAGAGCGTAGTCTAATATGGAATGGCCACAAAACCATGTCCCATTGAAATAAACCTCAGTTCCCTAGCAGTGAACGTTAAACCAAAAATACATAATTGTGATTAATAGGTGAAACTACCAATCAGCAATTGATACCCAGGCATCGGCATCACTGACAACAGCTTTCACCACCGTGAACACTTGATCAAAAACACATGTTCAAAAACACTCAGATTTTATTCAGTTAGAAACTGTATATCTCTATATGTCTAACATGCAAAATCTCATCTAACTTGTGACGTTTTTTTTTTTTTTTTTTTTTTAATACCTCCGACCTCTTTTTTAGTTCCCCAGAAGAGAACACTGGTTTCTAAATGGATACTTGGTGAAACCATAGTGCAAAAAAATCCTTGAAGACTCAAATGCCTATATCTTGTAATTATTGTTTTATAAGGAATTGTAAATGAAATATAGGACAATCACAAATGTTCATTCAACTTATGCCATTAACACAAGTGGCTACATTGAAAGCAGCTAATATGCTTAGGAAAATTAAAAGTTTTGATCAGAGAAAGAAAAATACAAATTTTGGAGAAATTTACAAGATTTAACAAAAATGCCATTTGTTAATAATCAAGTTTATGGGGTAATGCCAATGCTAGAGAACAGTGTTGGGGCATTACAAAAGCACTTACCAGATTTATTTACAGTTTACGGAAACTTTAAAATTATAGCAACTCTGAAAGTATCACAATGTTTGTTACTTGTCCGGAAAACTAAAGCACATAACATATATTTTAATTAATATCGAAGTAACCTTTCGGTGTCTGATTTGTCCTCATGGGGAAATTGAACCCTTTTGAACCATAATGGGGAACAGGAGATGGACTGCAGGGTTCGGATAAACACACTTACTAAGTTTCTGTCAATAGTTTTGCAAAAAAAGCTTTCTTTGCGAAATTACCTTGAGAATCACTAAAATGTTCGCCAGGATATTGAAAAACGATGAGCATATAAAAATGTCAATTAAATAAACACAAGAAAAGTAATGTTGCTCGTAATACAGTAAATGAACGTACTCCTAGATTGTAAGCTCTCACAAGAGCAGGACCCTTAGCTCCTCATATGCCAATACATATGTACAAATGTGTTGGCTTGCCTTATTTTTAATGTCTTCAATGTATGTCATATTATATGTTGGCACTGAAACAAAATAAAATGATTTACTCACACTAAATACAAATAAGAATGAAAAACCATTCTGAGCAAATTTACATATATCACAAAAAAGCTCAAAAAAACATTTTTCTCCATAGAATCAATCAGTGTACACTGCTTATACTGCAGCTAAGGATTCTGGGTAGTACAATACAAATAAGATTTGCAACAAATGACCATTTGTCTTCTATAAAGCAATTAGTACCTTTACATGCCTTACTTAGCAAGAAAAGAGAGACTTATTTTAGAACGAACTTTATTATGTTCGAAATAAAAAGTGCTGTATAGAAAGCCATATAAGTAGCACACTACAAATCACCAAGTCCCTTGATGGGCACCTCCTATCTGGAAGGCTGAAATGCCCCACAAGGTGACTAATGGTCCCCGTTAGTACAGGAGAACTAGGTACTTGATTTATTGTTTTGCCTGCATTTAGGGTATCTTATAGCAGCACCAAGTCGCTTTTAGGAAGCTAAATGTATATTTGCCCATTATTCGGAGTTTAATATTTGAACATTTCCAATTTTTTTGTGACATTAATAGGGATGCTTTGGTACAGTTTAAAGGGCCATTTACTTCACTAAAAGTGCTCTTCATGGTGTGAAAGGGTAAAAGATTCTATGTTAAAATTATCTTTTTTTTGTCCTCCTGCACAGATGAATTTGTGAAGGGTTAACACTATCTGCTTGTACTGAGCAGTTTGTGTGAGTGTGTCTGGGGGCATGTCAGAGTCTCCATTTAAACTGAGATTTCATTTATAAATTTCTCTGTGAAAAATGATGTGGTCCAAACTGTGCTGAAATAAGTGGCCCTTTGACTGCTATTGTTATGGTGTAAGCAGTCAAATATTCTCAGTTGTCCGTTTTTGATCGGTAGAGAACGGCTACCATACAATTACTGGGCATTATTTTGTATTCTAACATATGAATGATTGGACCCTCGTTAAGAGGGTGATACTAAACAGGCTGCTATTTGTGCTTTTAGCAGTATTCACGTCTTATCAATCTTTTCAATGATTATTATTGTATGGTGTATTTACACTCTGCAGCAATTCGTTATTATATACTTAGTTTGACATATCATTGTGGCTTGGTCACAGTTAGTAGTAAGCTTTGGCTAAATCAAGTATTATGAATGGTTTGTAAACTTAGGAAAACTCTCTTTTTGCTGGTATTTTTTGGTGATTGATTTTTGAGGAAGTTTTATTTCCCATCTGTAAAAGGCACTATAATGTATAATTTCCAATTATTAATAGGAACTAATAGGCAGCTTAGCGACTTAGCCTTCCACACAGGAGGTTCCCTTTGAGGGACATAGTCCTTCCATCTCCTGTTATAAGTTATTAGTGTATCTTGCAGTAGTTCCTTACTAACCTGGACCATTAGTCAGCTGGTGGGGCATTTCAGCCTTCCAGATAGGAGGTTCCCCACGAGGGACTCACCCACCATTTGTCTTGGCGATTTGTAGTGTATTACTCATACGGCATTCTATGCTGCACTTTTTATTTTTAAATAATAAAGTTAGTTCCAAAATAAGACTTTTTGTTGTAGTAATTTAGAGTTAGGCACTGAAACAATTCTTGAGACCTTTTCTCTTTTTTTTTTTTTATGCCTTACTTTGCAGTCGGATTGGGCAACCTTTAAAAACAGCACGGCTTTCTATTATGCACTTTTACAAAGGTATATTTTAGGTAATCAATTTTCATGAAACAAATATCTTTGCAATGTGCCCAGAAGCAGCCAGTATAGTTGGAAACGTTGTGTTATTTTGGCTGCCAACTGGTTTTGGTTCCTGGGTATGTCGCCATACCCCATGGACAAGAGGCCTGGCAGCTGCATAATAAACTGAGCCGTCAGACATGTTGAGAAACAATCTACAGAGTGCATCAATAATCAAACAATCCAAGCACTTTACAACCTGTCTCATCTGAAAAATATATGCATCAAATTGCTGACTGACTTGTCCCATAAATCTACCAGTACTGGAAGTAAAAAAATTAAATAACCAACTTCATGTGTAAATTTTTACTAGATGAATTTTCAGCTGAATAAATCAGGCTAGCTGCGATTTTTGTCCCATTTCCTGCATTTATTGACTGATATAAAGATTTATCATGTGGAGCCCTGAGAGATGCAAACTACATGTATATTTAGTGAGCTCCATGCACTGTATCTCATCTCTTCAATGAACAGAGGAAATTTATTAGCATTGCAGGGTTTTGAGACAGAGAGGCAGATTGCAGCAGTTTGTCGGGGATTGTGCATCCTGTGTGTGAAGCAGCAGTGAATTCTCCAGCTCATTAGGCCAGTGTTAAGCTTAGCTGCTGACTTTCATGGTTAAATACTTTGCCATGTAATTAGTGCTCATTACGAATCACAATGACAAGAACTAAATACAAATGTTAGCTAAGCACGTTAACGTAAACAAGGATTCGGTTGGAAACAGCAAAAAAAAAGTCTCCGGTGCTGAGCCCTGAATGATAGGCCAAAAAATGGTACTAAAAGTTTTTGTAAGAATAATAGGAGATTGAATCTACAAAGTGACAACTTTATCTAGAAGCAAAAGTGGAACCTTACTTTGGGCAGAAATAATGCAGACAATCGCTGGTATGTTGATTGAAAACCTCCACAATTCTGCATAGAGATACTGGATGATATTGAATACAATCTGTAGCTAGGTCAGCTTAAAAAAAGCCAAGGTGGTGCAGTAAACTCTCTTTAAAGGGCTACTGTAATTCTTTAGCAAGAGAAGCTAATAATTATAACAAAGCATCATTAAGACTACTCTACAATGGAAAAATACATATATAAGTTTGAAAAGTCTCTAATCCTATAAAACTTAACTTTGATAAAGCCACATGTTAGTGTGCGAAACTATAGTCAGGCAGAGAGAACCTTAGCTAGACCACCTGGGAATAAGAGCGGTTTGGCAATGGAAGTTTTAGTGCGGCTCCCGGATTGAGGGCTATTGGTAGTTGTACTTTATTATTAAGTGTTATATAGTGTCAACTCCTAATTTAAGAAGTAATAACTGGTTTTCCATGTGTGATTCAGACTATGACTTGAGAGTGGTGCTGTAGTATTTAAAACGATTATAAGCCTAATTGGAAAGCATAAGTGCTCCTTAGAAACAAACTGATATTCTCTCTAAGGATACTAGACTACTTACAGTGCCTTGCAAAAGTATTAAACCCCCCTTGGCAATTTTTGTGTTTTGTTGCCTCACAACCAATTAACATGGATTGTTTGAGGATTTGCATAATTTAATTTACAGAACATGCCCACAACTTTGAAGATGTTTTTATCATTATGAAGCAAAAACAAATAGGACAAAATAACAGAAAAAGTCAATGTGCATAACTATTCACTCCCTAAAGTCAATACTTTGTAAAGCAACCTTTTGCGGCAATCACAGCTCCAAGCCGCTTTGGATAAGTCTCTATGAGCTTGCCACATCTTACCATTAGGATTTTTGCCCATTCCTCCTTGCAAAACTGCTCCAGCTCCTTCAAGTTGGATGGCTTGTGCTTGTGAACAGCAATCTTAAGTCTGACCACAGATTTTCTATTGGATTGAGGTCGGGGCTTTGACTAGGCCATACCAATACATTTACATGTTTCCCCTTAAACCACACAAGTGTTGCTTTAGCAGTGTGTTTGGGGTCATTGTCCTGCTGGAAGGTGAACCTCCGTCCTAGCCTCAAATCACGCACAGAATATCCCTGTATTTAGCACCATCCATCTTTCCCTCAACTCTGACCAGTTTCCCAGTCCCGGCTGCTGAAACACATCCCGACAGCATGACGCTGCCACCACCATTTTCACTTTGGGGATGGTGTTCTTTGGGTGATGTGATGCGTTTGGTTTGCGCCAGACATATTGTTTTCTTTGATGGCCGAAAAGTTCAATTTTAGTCTCATCAGACCAGAGCACCTTCCTCCATACATTTTGGGAGTCTCCCACATGCCTTTTCGCAAACTCATTTTGTTTTTAGCTGAAAGTAAAAGCTTTCTTCTGGCCACTCTGCCATAAAGCCTAACTCTATGGAGCGTACGGCTTATTGTCGTCCTATGTACAGATACTCCAGTCTCTGCTGTGGAACTCTGCAGTTCCTCCAGGGTTACCTCTGTGCTGCCTCTCATTGCCCGGTCGAAGAGTTTTGGTGGGCGGCCGTCTCTTGGAAGGTTTGCTGTTGTGCCATGTTCTTTCCATTTGGTTATGATAGATTTGATGGTGCTCCTGGGGATCATCAACGATTTGGATATTTTTTTTATAACCTAACCCTGACTTGTACTTTTCAACAACATCGTCCCTTACTTGTTTAGAGTTCCTTGGTCTTCATGGCATTTTTTGGTTAGTGGTGCCTCTTGCTTAGGTGTTGCAGCCTATGGGGCCTTTCAAAAAAGGTGTGTATATGTAATGACAGATCATGTGACACTTAGATTGCACTAATTATGTGGCTTCTGAAGGTAATTGGTTGCACCAGAGCTTTTTATGGGCTTCATGACAAAGGGGGTGAATACATACGCAAATGCTAATTTTCTATTTCTAAAAAAAAAAATTATGTATATATTTTTCTCTTTTCACTTCACCAACTTAGACTATTGTGTTTTGATCCATCACATAAAATTCAGATTAATAAAACATTGAACTTAAGGCTGTAATGTAACACAATAGGTACAAAGTCAAGGGGGGTGAATACTTTTGCAAGCCACTGTATGTGTGAAGTAACTTTCAATAGATATCCTGGAAATGAATAGTCAATTGACAATACCTCCCTTTTAATAACTAGCATTGTTTTTTAAAGTTTTTAATTTTTGTCAAGAATATGCATTAAGTATTACAGTCCCAGTTATAATAAATCGGGTTGTAATGAAGGAAATTTTGGACAACTTCTCACTGGGATTTGGCCAATACAGACGGCTGTCAAATAATTCAGTCTAATAACTTCTATGTATCACTATATTGGCTTTCCATGTTATGAATTGAGTCTGCACAAGCACTAATTTTATCAAGTTAAATGATATGTGATCTAAAAAATAAATGTAACCCTCTGTATTGCTAAGTTCTTGGATAAGAATTTATCTCTCACAAGTGATTATACATCTTTATATTTTTCCCAATTGATCTCCTGTTAATGGGGTGGTATAAAGAGGATGATTCACAAAAGCAAATACAAGTTAAGGTACTGCATACATTTAGTTATATGCTAGAGTATTGTCCACCGAAGAATCATAATAGAAGCCCAAATATATAAATAATTGGAGACTGAAATTATACATTACACAAGTTATTTTTTTTTAATAGTAAGGTATTGTTGAGAGCAAGTGTAAAGTTTTTCCTTTTCTTAAATAATTTAGTTTGACTAGAGCATAATAAAGCAGAAAAAAGACAAAGCAGATTTTAAATTAGGCAAAAAAAAAACACAATTTACATGCCTCTCGACACAATTCCAATCTTTTTGGCTCTATACACCACCACAATGGATTTGAAATGAAACTAACAAGATGTGCTTTAACTGCAGACTTTCAGCTTTAATTTCAGCTTTAAACGGTGTAGGAATTACAACAGTTTGTATATGTGCCTCCCACTTTTTAAGAGACCAAAAGTAATGGGACAATTGGCTGCTCAGCTGTTCCATGGCCAGGTGTGTGTTATTCCCTCATTATCCCATTTACAAAGAGCAGATACAAGCTCCAGTGTTCATTTCAAGTGTGCTATTTGCATTTGTTGCTGTTAACTCTCAATATAAGATCCAAAGAGCTGTCACTATCAGTGAAGCAAGCCATCATTAGGCTGAAAAAACAAAACAAACCCATCAGAGAGACAGCAAAAACATTAGGTGTGGCCAAATCAACTGTTTGGAACATAGTTAAAAAGAAAGAACGCACCGGTGAGCTCAGAAACACCAAAAGACCCGGAAGACCACGGAAAACAACTGTGGTTGATGACTGAAGAATTCTTTCCCTGGTGAAGAAAACGCCCTTCACAAAAGTTGGCCAGATCAAGAACACTCTCCAGGAGGTAGGTGTATGTGTGTCAAAGTCAACAATCAAGAGACGACTTTACTAGAGTAAATACAGAGGGTTCACCACAAGATGTAAACCATTGGTGAGCCTCAAAAACAGGAAGGCCAGATTAGAGTTTTCCAAACAACACCTAAAAAAGCCTTCACAGTTCTGGAACATCATCCTATGGACAGATGAGACTAAGATCAACTTGCACCAGAGTGATGGGAAGAGAAGAGTATGGAGACGGAAAGGAACTGCTCATGATCCAAAGCATACCACCTCATCAGTGAAGCATGGTGGTGGTAGTGTCATGGGCATGTATGGCTGCCAATGGAACTGGTTCTCTTGTATTTATTGATGATGTGACTGCTGACAAAAGCAGCAGGATGAATTCTGAAGTGTTTCGGGCAATATTATCTGCTCATATTCAGCCAAATGCTTCAGAACTCATTGGACGGCGCTTCACAGTGCAGATGGACAATGACCCGAAGCATACTGCAAAAGCAACCAAAGAGTTTTTTTAAGGGAAAGAAGTGGAATGTTATGCAATGGCCAAGCCAATCACCTGACCTGAATCCGATTGAGCATGCATTTCACTTGCTGAAGACAAAAATGAAGGGAAAATGCCCCAAGAACAAGCAGGAACTGAAGACAGTTGCAATATAGGTCTGGCAGAGCATCAACAGGGATGAAACCCAGCGTCTGGTAATGTCTATGCGTTCCAGACTTCAGGCTGTAATTGACTGCAAAGGATTTGCAACCAAGTATTAAAAAGTGAAAGTTTGATTTATGACTGTTAATCTGTCCCATTACTTTTGGTCCCTTAAAAAGTGGGAGGAACATATACAAACTGTTGTAATTCCTACACCGTTCACCTGATCTGGATGTAAATAGCCTCAAATTAAAGCAGAAAGTCTGCAGTTAAAGCACATCTTGTTTGTTTCATTTCAAATCCATTGTGGTGGTGTATAGAGCCAAAAAGATTAGAATTATGTTGATGTCCCAATATTTATGGACCTGACTGTATGTATGTGTTTTACAACTGATCTCTACTGATCTCCTCCAACTGATCTCTACAAGCACACACCCCCATCAGCCAGCTCTCACGATATGATGTCTGTTTGGTGGTGAATTGAGGTCTACCAGAACACACAGCAGGAAGTCTGTAATAGCTGCTCCGCCCTATATATGGGCGGGGTTAAGCATAGCACGTGGGACAGAAACCTATATAAGTAAGAGCTGTAAAGTATACTACTAGCATTACAAAGTTTAAGCACTATAAATCAATGATAAATATGCATGTACAGTACATTATTTTTATAGTACAGTCGTCTTTACAGTAGTATGGGTATCACTGGTCCATATTATTGCACTATGAATCACAGAGTACCATATAAGTTCTCCACAAAAGCAAATGGCTGTAACAACTAATACCTTTTAAAAAGGACACTGTAGAACGATAATTGATACTGTGCATCATTTGTATGGAAAGTTACAGAAATAAATAACTTTTTAAATGATAACCCAGTATATACAATTATATTGTGTAATGACAACCTCCACTGTTGAGACCTTGTTGAAATTCCCCCTACCAGTATATGTGGCAATTTGGTGGCAAACTTGAAGATTAGCTCAATCCCACATAATGACTTTCTCTTTGAACTTAAATGACACAGGGAGGCGCCTTAATAAAAGCATTTCAAGTTTCAATAGCCATATAATCTACAAATTTTACGGGACAACTATAGTTCAAGAAAAAAGGCACTTGTTAAGTATGAGCCAATAGTTAAAGGGAAGGGGTGTGTAGATGTCAGTATTATCCAGTTATCTAACTGGCCTAGAAGCATGAAGTTGCATTAATAGATGCAACCACGGCTCTCCAGACTGCTTTTAAAATTGTGCACCTAGTCAGACTCAAAGTATTCAAACATATACATTTTGCTTTCCTTGTACAGGTGCCCTTTAAAAAGTATCAGCTACAAGTAATAAGGTTCTAAAAACAGGACAACTCCAGTCTTTTAGGGCCCGGCCAGATTTCATAGATATTCCTATGGAATTACAGATAAGTAAATTGAAATGATTGAGTCTCTGACTGGCTCATCTGTTCTTATACATGATACTGATTAGGTCATCCGTAGACGTGTAGATTACAGATCTCTTGTACTTTTGTTGCCTCAATATATTCCTGTGCTTTAGATGAGGGGACATCAACAGACGCCGACTTATTTCCATCGACACACATTCGCTTTCCCACCCACACAACATCCATTGCTTTGCTCACTGTGTAATGAACAGAAAACACAGCAGCACTGTAAAATATAAAACCTGTGTATGGTTCAGTTAGAGCTTAGAAAGTCGGGGGAAATTCTACAAAATGTACTAATTATTGACACAAAATAATTATTAATTAGAATAAGGGAAATGAGACTCAAGGACTTGGATGGAGCAGGACAGAAGTAGAGGGGCATCAAGATGGATGTGGGTTCTAGGGCAAGGAAGTAAGATGATAGAAGGAGATGGTGAAGTGGATGAAATGGAAGAACAAGGTAATATTTTAGAGCAGTGGCTCCCAAACCTCTCATCAAGACCCACCAGACAGGCCATGATTTAGGTACAACACTGTGTGAATGCAGATGAGGCAATTAGAGTGTGTTAAACGCTAATTGCTCCTCCGGTGTTCATGAAGTTAAACCAAAATAATGGCCTGTCTGGGGGGTCTTGAGGAGAGGTTTGGGAACCGCTGGTTTACAAAGTAAAAAAAGGGATCTGATTGGTAGAATGATATAGAGTCAGAGACATGTGGGATATGGTGTTCATATGCTCAGGATCTGCACAGACAATGAACAAGTCTGATACTTTTTTTAGCCACTGGATTTACATGTTGCAATTAAAAGATCTCTGTTGCCCCAACACAACGTTTATTTAAATTTTAAAGAGTATTAAACACCTATATAATGATTTTACCTTTTGTTCAAATGTTGTATTGTGCAGTGACTCCAGAGCAACGTATGAAGGGGTTCATGTGAAATGGGTTGTCTTAAATGGACTACTTAGGCAATTTAATTTGATATAACTATTTTAACTACGCTACTTCACTGATTGTATCTCTTTCAGTGTAACTGTCACATAAAGTTTACTCTGTTACGCATTATGCTCTTGAGATGCGGATGAAGATTCTCACCTTCTGGAGCCTCCCAATTCTTCCTATTCTTCCTCATAAGAACTGCATAGTTGTGACCTAACGTAATGCCCACAAACGAGACACTTCACTCCATCTGTATATCATACTGCCATCAATCAGAGAGACCTGATGTGTGTCTAAGCAGCATGAGACACTAGTAGCGTTGGAAGATTTTCTATAAAAGCAAAAAACATGCCTAAAAAGTCCCTATAATAGACTAGAAGGAATAGATGCCAGGGACATCAATATGGATCCAGTGCCATGAACCGTAGATTGTGACAATTTATACTTAAATCATGTTCTTTATCAAGAATACTAAATATTTTTATTTAGATCAGAGCCCATACTTTAAAAGGGCCACGGAGGCATTTTTGTTGAATCTGAGAGAGGGCATTTGATAATGCTGCAAAGTCTCTCTCTTTTGTGGAAATGAAGCCCCTTAAGCAGAATTTAATGCTCTGAAGGAATAAATATATTTGGGGGTTTGTCTCTGTCAGCCAATGTGCAGCAAAATAGCCGTATGAGTCATAGGTGTCAGCCAATGAGAGCTAGAGTTGCTCTGTGGCGTTTCCAATAAGTTTAAACACGTTTTACTAAATACTTTTTCATGAAAAAAAAAAGAAATGTTTCTACTGTTTAAAACACAATCTTATAAATGCATTCCATGTCCCTTTAACGCCAGTTGGGCTAAACAGCTTTGGGTAGATACCATATTATAAAATTAAAAGGATAACATAGAACTAGGCTACAGGATGGGTTCCATGGTGGTCCAGTGGTTAGGATTCGGTACTTTCATTAATGCAACCTGGGTTTGATTCCAGTCAGGGAAGAAGAGGTCACACCACCCTGAAGCCATGCAGGTTTGGGCCTGGTCAGTACTTGGATGGGAGACCACCTAGGAGCTGTATGCTGTGGCCCACTGAAGAAGGAACTGCCATGAAAACCAAATGTATCAGCATGACCATGGACATAAAAATGTGTACAACGCAAAAAAAAAAAAAAGGCTACAATGCATAATTATGTTCTCTTTTAAATACATATAGCATCCCGCTAAAATGTGACATATTTTGGCTCTGAAACGAATATGTTGCAGACCTTTTGGTCTTTTATTTACTCGTGTTATCTTTATTCATTATTATTATCTTTTCATGCGCCAACATATTCCATAGCGCTGTACAGGGGTTAAAAATAGGGCAAAATATAATAATAACAAATTAAAAGAAATGACGACCATTTCCTAATATATTTATCTAAGTGTGGCACCAAATGAAAATGCTGTTCAGACAAAAAGGAGGCGACTTGTAAGATTTCATCCATGGTTCCTTAAACCCCCGTTTATCACATTATTGCGCGTTTGGCAGTGTACATATTTGACTAGCAACACAACACAAGCAATACTTACATCTGTAGCCTGTAATTAGCTTATGGAACAAAATAAAGCTCTTGGGAGTTATTTGGCATCTGGCTAACTCCATTTGCATTAAGTGTTGTCTTTGTAACCTCTAAGGCTACATTATTTTCATTGAAACTTGCTATGATAACATTAAAAAATTGTCACGCTGCTAAAAGTGACTGTAGCCCCCCATCCCAAGAAGCGACGCATTACAAATGTAGACAAGTGAACGCAGACAATCGGTCTCACATAGCCTGTATTATTTGTAGAGAAAACCTCATTACTTTCAATGTTTAAAATCTTAGCACAATAACTGCTGCTTTGGTACTTTCACAAAATGATATTACACTGGTATACTGTTGATAAGTCATTCAGTCGTGTTCAACTATTTGTGGCCCTATGGACCACAGCATGCCAGACACACATGTAATTATTGTCTGTTTGTCTTAGCATAATGTTTTCTTGGCAAAGATACCGGAGTGGGTTGCCAATTCCTTCTCCAATGTGCTGCGATTTATCAGACCTCTCTGCTATGACCTGCCCTTCTTGGGTGGCCCTATATGGTATAGCTTACAGATTCATTGAAGTACACAAGCCCCTTCACCATCATTTGGTAGTGATCCAGAAATAGATATGGTATATATAAAGCTCTAAATTACCATCCCAGTGGTTCTTTGCTCCCTCCCACCACTCTTCTCAACAGTGATCTTTACTTAAAATTATGTTTGTATTTCTGTGTTTGCTTAGATCAGTCACAAACAAAAGTACGTAGAAAGGTGATCAATATACCCTCCACTGGTATATGCAGCAAAAGAACTTGAAGACATGTTTTTTCACAGATTACTGCTTGCACTGCCGCTAAGGATTTTGGGTAGCGCCATGCTAATGTACCATCTTTTTACTACTTATGGGATCCAGTTAGGTGTATGTGTGTTGTCCTTAGGACTCCCTTAGAACAGAGCTTGGCCTGGGGCACAGGACCAGAAACTCACTCACAGACCGCTCCCTCACCCTTATTTGGGGCTCATAAGCGTGAGATTGGTGCTGGTAACCGTGAAAGGAGGCTGACGAGAGTATTTAGACCAGACATGACTAGTGCTATGGAGCACTGTACATCAATGAGAAGCTTCATGTGATCATGCAATAAAAGTGAATGAAGTACCAAGAGGGCCCCTAGTAGGGACAAGCAGCTGCAGGGACAAGCATAGACATTTCAGATGTTATCTATCCACAGTCAGTTCTGCAGGAGAGAAATGATCTTCTGCATTGCTTTTTGAGTGGTGGTAATACTAATACTAAATGTATGCACAGAGGAATGTGCGACTGTAAATGCACTACAGTATAGTATACTTATTACCACCTTTTAAAGATTATCACAGTTTTGTTTCTTTTATCCTGAAAAAGTTGAGTTATTTAAAAAAAAAAAAAGGAAGAGAACAATGCCTTGATTGAAATACCTATCTTTTAAAATTACAAGCCAATAGTCTTCTGCTATTCTTTCTCTCTACTCATCACAGAGTGTAAAAATGCTATAGAGCAGTGAAATCAGCAATCATTTAGTGTATGGTGAGTAAGAATAAGAGTAAGAATAGCTCTCCACCGTACATAGTACAGAAAATGAATGGTACATTTATAAGCCCATCTAAAAGTCTAAAAAATAAGTTAAAAACATACATTGTACTACATTCTGGTGGGACTGGGCGGGGACATGCAGATGAGATACAATATAGTGGGTGTCTGGCTTGTGCATAATCCAATCCTAAGGTTTCCTTAAAAGCTGTTTAATACAGCGAGCATATGCTTCAAAATAGATATGTATAAAATGGTAATTTGGATTCAAAGAGTAAGGTACATTGTATATCATCTGCA
>CM050163.1:44912890-44962890 GCA_027410445.1 Discoglossus pictus
TCGCTAAAAGCATATCCTAGGACTTACTACTAGCACAAATACATTATTTAAACTATTCTTATTAGGTCTGAATACTGAATTACAGAGAGAAGGAAAATAAAAACTACTTATAATAAAGGGACAATCCTCTAATTAGATTCTAACAGTGTATTTACATTGTATAATGTATAGAATTTATAGTATAGTCTGATTTGTGTTCTGCATATACTAAGTATGTTTAGAAGAAAAATTAGATGAGGAGTGTAAATAAATCATTTTTTATAATTAGAGAAATGTCATCATTAAATGTCTCAAAGGAGGCAGAGAAAAGCTAGAAGAAAGTATTTCTATATGAGTGGTCTAAAGTGACATATGCTCAATACTAAATAATTTAATTTAGATTAATAATACAAACACAAATTAATTAATACAATATAAATATAATATTAGATAGCTTACAAATAAAGTGCACACAAAAATGTACCTAAAATGGATAAAGGGTACAGTTAAGAATCAAAAATGCAAATATTATACCCAAAAAAAATCCTATGTAATAAACCCTACAGTTGACTGTTGTGGCAGTACTGGGGCCCAGCACGAGCACCCTGGGAAAGAAACTACTCTGCACTAATGCCAATGAAAAAACATATGGTTAGAATAACCCTGTCAAAGTGGGGCGAATGGGGATCTGCCACTTACCCCCTAATGTAAGAAAAAAAGATGGGGAAGTGAGTACTCAGCCCTCTCAGTAACAGGGAAGTTCTTGGATGATTACAATATTTAAAATGTGTATATTACATAGCTTCCCTTAAACATAACTAGGATAAACTTATTGCACATAAATCATTATTTGGTATTTGCATTAATACTCCAACGATTGTCTGTGATATATTTCTAATTATATTATCAGTGTCAAAGTTATTACCATACTGTTGCTATTTCATTATGGTGGGGCTTAGTCTCAATGAGATGATATTTTTGCATTACTAAAAAGACTAATAAATATATTCTATGTATGTATATTATCTCTTCGATTATACTGGCATTATTGTGAACAGTGTATCAATAATATGACTATTACATTTATATAGTTTTACTATAATCATATTGCCAAATAGATATTTAAAGTGGTTTTCTTTATTATCACAGTTACTTTTGTTTTAGTTTTTCACCTTCTCAGTGCAGGAGGGCAGAGTACTCACTTCGCCATCTTTTTTCTTTTTTTTGGTGTTACATTTGGGGGTAAGTGGCGGATCCCCATTTGCCACACTTTGACAGGGTTATTATAACAATATATTTTTTCATTTCTCGTGGTGAGCCCCAGTACTGCCACAACAGTCAACTGTAGGGTTTATTATTTTTGGTGTTAATATATGGATTTTTTTTAATTATATTTGCATTTTTCATTCTTAACTGTACCTTTTATTCACTTTAGGTACCTTTTTGTGCGCACTTTATTTGTACGTTTTTTATATTGTCTTTATATTGTATTAATTCACTTGTATTTGTATTATTAATCTAAAATATTTTGTATTGAGCATATGTCACTTTAGACCATTTATATAAAAATACTTTCTTCTACTGAAAGTCCAAGCAATTTATTGCTAACTATTAATATAAAATTCTATCAATAGACTAATACAGCAACAGTGTATCTATTTTTATATTTGTACCTTGTTTTAAGTTTGTCTTAAACTGTTTATGTTTTAAAAACTTTAGAATAAAACTTATATTTTAATTTATTGGTCTAATTTATTAGTTATATTTTATTTTTTTAACTTTTCTCTGCCTCTTTTGATACATTTAATGATGACAAACATGGGTGTCTTTTCTCTCTCTCTCTAGTTAAAAAATAGGCCTGAATATTCACAGGCCATGCTCCTTGGGGATGCGGGGTACCAGATGAGACCCTGAGGCCTAACATTATACAGG
This sequence comes from Discoglossus pictus, assembly GCA_027410445.1. Taxonomy (NCBI): domain Eukaryota; kingdom Metazoa; phylum Chordata; class Amphibia; order Anura; family Alytidae; genus Discoglossus; species Discoglossus pictus. Next base: position 44,914,802 of record CM050163.1, read on the forward strand.
TTATTACGTTCATAACAAAGTAGTCCTTGATTTTAGGGAGGTGGTAATTCGATCTTGGGCCATACAGGCCCTTGCGGGTGGAGTTCAGGAGTCCCCCATCCTGGCCCCCATGAGTCAGTCATAACACCCCCACATGGAACACTTGCATATGAAATATAATACTAAAGTTTAGGGCAGTATCTTCTAGAAAAAGAGGCATCTGATAACAATAATTCATGATATGAAGGTGGGATATTTAGGGTTAAAGGGGGTCTTTATTTTGACCACTACAGAGACTGACAAGAAGACTATAATCCTAATTAGCATATCAAATCAGATAATTAATATGCATGAGACACTCACTTGCATATAAATAGGGCAACAACAACATTCCAAGATTGATTCACTTTAGTAAAACATGGATAACACAACATATAGACAGTTTTTAATGATTTTTTTTAAGAATAATCAAACAATGTGCAAAAGTACCAATTTACAGAAAAGCTAGTGGTGGGTTCAAACATTCTGAGGGCATTTAAACATACCTGAGATAGGTACGGTATAAAGTAAACCTGAGGCTTAATTAAGCCAATATTTGCTGTCCAATCAATGTCTCTAGGTTTATTAAACTAAATAATTTATTAATTTCTTTATAAAAATATTCTGTGCGCTATTAAGTGTAGCTACTGGAAAGAGAAGTATAATCATACAATGAGGTTGACATATCTGTGTCCCCTTTAGCATTATTCTTTAATATATAAATTCAATACATTTACATTTGCCCTAATCATACATGTGCCAGACTGCATCTCACATGACTTACCCTGGTTTCCTTGGGAAGAGTTTCGGGGAGAAGCAAGAAGATGAATATCAAATCAATGATGGAGAGTAGGAAGGCGAGGAGAGCTGGTCGGACATAGAACAAGTCCCCACTGGCTGTATTCATTGCAAAATAGGCGCCAATCATTGGGCCCACTGTGAATCCCAGCGAGAAAGCTATGCCAATCATTGCCTGCAGCGGGAACATTGGTATAAATAGATGTCAGGCAGTACATGGAATTAGAATAAAGTCTTAGTAATAAACTTATGTGAGTGTCTGCATATATTTGGAATAATTGCTATGTTTTCTTGTTTTATTAATGTGTTTAGGTATTTTTGAATTTCTGGTTACATATATGTATTTATTTATGTGGAAGAGTATATTCTATATACATGGGCATTTTATTATATACATAGATTCCATTATTTCTCTCTCTCTCCCCCTCACCTTCTGCATTCACCCTATACCTTTTACTCATTTCTTCTGACCAATCATTATATTTACTATATCACTTTACCCTGGATATTTTTTACGTTATCTTAGAAACATCTCTCTAAAGAATAGTTAGGGAAGGTTTGATAAGAAAAAAAACCTTATTCAAAAGGTTCCTGTGCATTTAAACAATTATTTTTCAGTAATACTCTCAGGTAATATAAGCTGCCTCCATAAAATGAAGTATTGTGTCTGGAGTGGAGCCACTCAGGGGAGTGGCCTTATAAATAGGCATACTACAACTGTAATATGATAGTGGTGGTGACTAGGAAGTGTGTGTACATGGCTAGCAGTAGCATGTCTCAGAGAGTGGTTTTCAATGTGGCACTTCCCTTGGGCGAGTCCACTCCTAACAAAACACTTACTTCATGGGGTGGACAGATCTGAAGCTTATACAGTCACTAAAATTGTCCTTTAAAGGAGAATTGTAACTTGCAAAATCTTGTGACTCTAATTGAAATGTCTGTCCAATAAAAATAGGGTAGCAGTATTTAAAATATTCTTATTTTTACATGCTACTGCAATTTTAAGAATGTTTAATCTTATATATACACACAAACACAATGTAACTACTATCAACTCTATTACTATTAATAAAGTTGATAGTAGTTAATTAGTACTTACCATGCCTTTGCTTCTAGTCCTTAGGGAGGGGATGTCTGCAATTATAGCAGTGCACAGGCTGACATTCCCTTTACTTAATCCTCCAATTATACGAGACAGCAGGAACATCCCAAAACTTCTGGAAACGGCCCATAATGCATAGGAAGCAATTAAACCCACCTGCCAGGAGCAAAGTCATTAGTGCATTACAATCAATGTGTTAGTTATATGCATGTCTTAATTATTAGTTTATAGACATATTATACTGGGTATTATTTTTTTGAAGGTTTAATTATTACATGTGCTGAGGAGCAATTAAATTTAATCTGAAGTAGGATGATTTGGTTGGACTAAAAAATCAGAAGTGAATATGGATGTTGTTTCAGCATAAACCCATGATAGCATTTATCATTTTACGATATAATGGATATTACAGATTAGAAGAAATAACAGTACTATGATTGCAAATAGAATATTTCATGAGTACACCGCACTCGCATGCGCATAGTGTTTTTTTACTTTTTGACCAATAAAGAGGATTATGGGCATCAATTAAACCATAATATAGGACAGGTTGGGCTGACTGTGAAAGATTTAACTTTGCTAAGAGCTATGCTTAAAGTCTTTTAGTAGTGATAATATATTCATAACGGCAATAAAACCATATGTAAGACGTGGAGACGGACTTAAGCTTCTTGCAGAAGGAAATTTATTGGATCTTTACTCTCAATATCCGACAACCACAAGGTGTTCATATTTATTATAATTTCTCTGGAAATAGAAGTTATTCCAAACTAGAAAGCTAGACTCATCTACCATACTCAACGCGCAATGTGTGCAGCTCCTCTCTGTCAGTCACTCTACTGGCTTCACATAGTATCCAGAATAACATTTACATTCATAATCCTAACGTATAAAGCTCTCTAGAATAGTGCATCCCCTTATATAATTGCTCTTGTCCCAAAATACTCTTCCAACCACCATCTTGACTCTGCTAATGACCTTCTTCTTTCCTCCGCTCTTATCACCTCCTCTCACACTCAGCTTTAGGACTTTTCTTGTGCTGTGAGTTTTCAGTCTTGTAAGGTGCTTTAGGGAAAGCACTATGAGCCTCATTCAATTGCGAGTTGGCCAATTGAATAGGGCTCTATATAAGCACATAACATATTTTTTATACAGAACTTTTTAGTTACTGAACTTCTATCCACAATCAAGGTCTTCAATAACTAAAAACTTCCGTCAAAAAATATGTTATGTGCTTATATAGAGCCCTCTTCAATTGGCAAAATTGCAATTGAATGAGGACCTATGTATGTTAGATCCTGAGATCAAAGACAGGGTCCTCCATTTGCAACGTGTTATAATATTATTATTTTTTTGCCTTGTACTTAACCCCTTGTATTGCACTATGGAGTATGTTGGAGCATTACAAATAAAAAATACTAATAATAATTATAGGATGGCAATAATAGAGGCAAATAAAAAACATATATATCATACCCCTGGAATTTTGAATTCAAATCTTTTAGCGTAGGCCGGACTAACATTAAATGTGATATTTCTGCTTTGTATACGGTAGTGTTTTGCTAAAAAAATGTCCTGTGAGTTTGCCATGCACCCACAAGCACTGCTTTTGTGTACAAGTTCTCAGATTCAGCTTAAATGTTTGCGAGAGTAAATATATATACAGTAGAATCCCGGTTATCTGGCACCAAACTAACAGGGACTCTCAAGTAACCGGACCGGCATCAATTCCCTATTGTCAAAAAACTCCTGCTAAACCGGCACTATCCGGAGTTCGAGACTGCAAAAAACAAAAGCTATTTTTTTTCAAATTATTTTTACTGGGCCTAAATGGCCCAGTTTAGGTGCTAATGCCTTTTTAACAGCATTTTGATGTTTTTTGGGGGGTTTAAGGGTTGTTTAGACCCTTAAATTCGAGGACTCACGATTAACTGGCAACTACACTTATCCAACAATAGGGAGTCCCCGTGGGTGCCGGATAACGGGGGTTTTACTGTACATATATACATGAACCAAAAAAAAAATAATTCTCTAGAAGTCCATGTAAATCTCTAGGAGTCCGTGTTACTAAGCTATTATACTTGTTTTTGCTTTTGCTTTTATATATATATATATATATATATATATATATATATATATATATATATATATATATATATATATAGTCAGGTCCCTCCTACAGCTAAGGATAGAACCGGCAAGAACGATGCAGATTCGAACCATGGCTCTCCAGCAATGTAAATGCCCTCACGGATATATGGTGCAAAAGGCAGCAAAGGTAATGGCGAAGGGTAGCTGAATTGTGGCTCGTGCTACGGACATCATGGCCTGATATGAGTCCTGATGAGTCCTTGGGCATGGGCAAAGACAGCTGATCAGGGTCTAAATCAGCAATGAGGTGCAGCAAGACAGCGGCTGGACGAGAACTAAACCGTAGGAAATGGTAGTAGCAGGCGTATGAGAACAGGAAGTGGATAGATATGGAGGACAGTGGAAAAGGCAGGAGAAAGAAACGGGTGCAGAACAAATAATGACGGATAGTGGCCAAAGAGGGGCAAGATTAGTAGAGAGGGAAATAGGCTGGTATGTGCCAGTAAGTGGTATGGCCAAAAAGCTGCAATAAAAGGGAAAGCTCCAAGAGAAAGGCTCAGTGAAGCCTGCAAAAGCTGCAACAAAAAGGGTGAGGCCTGCATAAAGACCAAAAAGCCACAATAAAGGAAAAGGCTCTATGCGAAAAAGGCTTGCGGAAGCCAACAAAAAGGGGGCTAAAAGCTGCAACAAAAAAGGAAAACCCCCAGGCAAGGGCTTGGTGGGGCCTGCATGAAGGCCAAAAAGATGCAATAGAAGAAAAAAGCTCCAACCGAGGCTTGGAGGTACACCCTTTCAGGGACAGACTCAGAAATCAAGTGGAGGGACGGGAGAGAGACCCTCTCACAGGAAGAGGAGGGACAGAAAAGGGCCACACCAACAATTCCAGGTACACCTGTTTTTTTATATATATATATATATATAAATTTAATTAAAATATATATTAATTCCACATATCAATTATTATTACAATTAGTATGCTTTATTGGTAATGATCCAACATTTTCCGTTGCGCCATAGAGGTTGAATACAAAGAAAAATACAATAGTAACACATGATAAAAAATCATATGTACATGGTGCTTCCTTACAAGATTGAAACCTCTCAAACTTACAATCTAAAAGCAGTGGGAGAGGCAGAGACCTTTTGCAAAAGTAATTTGCATAGCCCAGGAAGTTGAAAGTGATAGAAGATTTAAGAGAAAAGAAGACAATTATGTTGCTTTAAAACAAGTGTAAAGTTTACCTAGGGACAAATGTATGAAATAATTCTTAGGACTAAAGAGCTCCATTCTAGTCTTTAATTTCCACATTTTTTTTTTAAACTCTGTGGTTCTACAAGTTTTTGGACAGCCACAACAGCTGCTGTCTGAATCTTATGCCCACAAGCCAACAGGAGGCTGCCATGTTGCCAGAGCACCCCATGGACGCCAGATGGAATGCAGCACTTTCTTCAGAGCACAACATGGCAACCATATTGTACTCTGAAAAAATGTGCAAAGCTTCTTCTTTAGGAACAATGATTTTATTACAGCTGTCATTTGAATTTTCTCAGGCAAATAAACATGAAAAGGAAAACCTCTGGAACCAGGATCTTCAAACAGACTCCTTATGTTTATTATGACTGGATTAGTAATAGGTGTTTTTCTCTTCTTGTTTTTTGGATTAGTAATAAGACTTACAGAGACTGATTGAAGAAATTAAATACAATTGAAATCGGTTTAAAAAGTTTGAGAGGAAAAGTTAAATAAATTATCTAAAAGTTTGGTATTTTTATCACAAATTACTTAAAAATGTTCCTAATCCTAATGGCTTTATGTCATGTTATTTATTCTATCACATTGTGGTGGTGCTAAGTCGGAAAAGCATACCCTATTGGTATAAATACGAATAATGGTAACAGTGGAACACTTAAAATACTATGTAACCATTCTGATTTAACCACATATTCATGTACTTCTGCCTCGTCACAGATTTTTTTTTACTGTCAAGTGTTCCTTTAAAAGAGCAGAATTTAAACATTAAAGGGATATGAAAGATGCATGGATTAATACATTTCTGCACTCTATAGGCAAAAAGCAGCTTATGTGTATGCAGCACATCTCATAAAACATTTTATTTTTATTAATATCTGGAAATCACTCTAATGATTATGTTGATACCTCCAGGGGGTGTCTTCACAGGCAACTGCCCCCCCCGCCCCCAATCAGCATGCAGCATCAGGAGAGCAATATTAACCCACTATTTACCTGCTGTTGCTTGCTCAGCCAATCTACTTGCAGCTTCCTGTCTGTATGTCAGCAGCAATGCATAGCACATATCAGTGATACACTACATATCCCAGGCTGCTTTGCACCCCAAACAGGAACCCAGAGTTAATTCAAAAGTTTCAGCTAACCTGATTGGCCAAAACAAATCATTTTAAATTTGATGCTAATTTATCCCGAGTTTGGAGGGTGTTAACCCTGATTTCCAACTGTCAGAAATTACAAGAGATTTTGCTGACTTCAATGTAAGTGTTTAAATGTTTATTTGGGGATTTTTTCATGCAAATGTTTGCATTTACTTCTAATTTTCCTCTATCAGATGCATTCATAATCCAGCAAACTTACATATGCCTTTAAAATTGTTTGGGTTTTTTTGCACAAAAACAAGCACCACAATGGTTAAATAGTACTTTAATATATTTGCATACTGCTTATACAACAATATTAACATCTATTATGAGAAACTCTAAAAAGAGTTTGTCAGGGCCCTGCACAAGCTGGTTTACAGAGCTCTATGGAGAATTTATTTGTTCTCTCTTTAGATTGACAGACTGCAGCTGTTGTCCAAAAAAAAACCTGTTAGAGGAATGTGCAAAACGGGCTACAACGCTGTCTTTCCCAGTATTCCACATAAATGAAAGCATTTGTTTTTCATTTGTATATTTATATATATAAAATAAGTCTTTTAAAAAATATTGTAATTGAAAAGGTTCATACCACAGTTATCATCAGTGTTCTTCTTCTTCCTATATAATCAGAAGCTGCACCAGTGAGAGGAGAACTAATAAACTGAAGGAGGGAGAAGATGGAGCCAATCAGACCTGTAAAATATAGATCATTATATTAAATACCACCAACTGTCATAAAATATCTGTTTATTTGCATAAAGTGGCATAGCAAAATTTCTAGTTATATAGTAAGTGTAGATAACGGATACATCAAAAAGTCTTAACACTTTTTTCTGTTTTTTTTTTATTAACTCTTTCTTTTACTCCTCCCATAACCTTTTCCCTTTCCATCCCGCTCCTTTTCGCTAACAGGATACATTTCTTATATTGTAGCATATTGTTCCAAAGCACAGAAGGCGAGTAGTAGACAGTCACAACAACGGGTGAGTCATGAGTCTCAAAATTGTTTCTCATAATGTCTGAATGAGCTAGGGATCAGGGGGATTGCTCTCAGGGAGTATCACCGGTTGAGGGCTGGCATTGTCTTTTTGCAGGAAACACACTTTAGAAGGAATTCGGTCCTGAAATATTGGGGGGGGGGGGGGGATTTTTTCTCACATTTTTCATGATACCTCAACTGATAAAAAGAGAGATGTCTCTATTTTGTTTACCAAAAGGCTTACTTTTCAGCACACAAAAACATTCAGAGGTAGGTACATTTTGGTGCAAGAGTCCATTAACGAAAGACAAGTGTCATTATTAAACATATATGCCCCGAACGTGGTTTAATGGTTTTATGGCAGCATTCCACATGGGTGGTTGGCAGAGACATGAATGCAGCTTTAGACCCCATGAAGGATAAAACTAGGGATGTCTCTTCTACCATGATCCAAACAGTTATGAAAGTGCTTACGTTTTTTCTCAAAAACCATTGCCTTTTTGATGTCAGAATATACATAACTATACATTTTATTCAGCCAGGCATAAATCACATTCTAGAATTGAGTATATATCACTTCAGCCACACCTGGCCGCTAATGCATTAGAAGCCTTGATCCATCCCATCTCCTGGTCGGATCCCGATTTGGTCAGTGTTTTCCTATCATATATGCTCCTAAGGAGCCGTACCCAAGGATGGTCTCTAAATCCAACACTTCTTAATGCAATCCCAGGAGGGAGAAATTTTAATCTTATGGATGTTGCATCTATAAAAATAAAAAATAAAAATCGCTATGATGCTCCTCTCCTTGGATGCAGAAAAAGCCTTTGACAGAATAGATTGGATTTACATAAAATAAGTTTTAAGTAAATTCGGATTAAACAAAAATGTTGTGAATTGTATTATGGCACTTTATTCTGGTCCAAGGGCTTTTGTCTGCTACCAAGGCTTTAGATTTCATCTATTTAATATTTGCAGAGGAACAAGGCAAGGGTGACCCCTATCCCCGTATCACATATCAAGAATTGTCCAAACATCAATGGCATCAATGTAGCTGAAAAAGAATATAACTTGAGTTTGTTTGTTTTGGTGTGGTTCATATCTAGCCTCACTTGAAGGGTGTGGCTCAAATGCAGCCTCACATGAAGGGCGTGGCTCACATACAGCTTCACATGAATGGCGTGGCTCACATACAGCCTCACATGAAGGGCGTGGCTCACATGCAGCCTCACATGAAGGGCGTGGCTCACATGCAGCCTCACATGAAGGGCGTGGCTCACATGCAGCCTCACATGAAGGGCGTGGCTCACATGCAGCCTCACATGAAGGGCGTGGCTCACATGCAGCCTCACACGAAGGCTGTGGCTCACATGCAGCCTCACACGAAGGCTGTGGCTCACATGCAGCCTCACACGAAGGCAGTGGCTCACATGCAGCCTCACACGAAGGCAGTGGCTCACATGCAGCCTCACACGAAGGCAGTGGCTCACATGCAGCCTCACACGAAGGCAGTGGCTCACATGCAGCCTCACATGAAGGTGTGGCTCACATGCGGCTACACATGAAGGGCGTGGCTCACATGCAGCCTCCACATTAATACGGCCATTAAGGGGGGCTAAAGGGTTTTAATAATCAGATATGACTAGAGAATAAACAAACATTGGTAGCCTGCCTCAACCGTAAAAGTGTGTGTCAAACACACAAGTCTACAGCCAATGGAAATCATTGTGTCGGTGGTAAACCTCAATTTGCATTTTATCAATTATGAATGCCTAATTAAAACATCACGTCCATGTTGTTAGGACACTACAGTGGTCCTTTAATACATGTTTCAGACCCAGTTGTCCGTATATAATAATATTGCATACCTCCAAACAATACACTGTTATATTTTCCTTCTGGGGGCACCCCAATAGAAGAGGCAAACCAGTCCACAGTCTGTTGTAATGTCTTATAAAGGTTATCCTGGTTTGGGGAAAAAATAAACATACAATTGATCAGAATTTCTTGTTGAATACCATTTAGCAAAAGTGCAGAAAGTACATACAAACAAACTCAAGCATGTAATATACATATCTTTATTGGCTATTAGTATCTTTTAGGGGGTTAAATAGACATATTGAGAGGGAATATATGGCAGCTCCAATGTTTGCCCTATAGTGGCCGTTTAACGGACTACTGTAGGGCATTTAGATTAAGGCTCATCTGCTTGTTTACTGGGTATAAACTATTGCAAATAGTATGCAGTTTAAAATAAATACAATTTGAATTTTTTTCTTAACTTTTAAACTGTCTGTTTTCCCCTCAAGCAGAGCCGCAGAGCTCCTCCTACCCGTGTCTACCGTGGGCTCCTCTTCCTGTGTGCTGGACTAAAAATAAAGTCTGACTAGTGTAGGTTTTGCTTCAGACTGAGCATGCTCAGTAAAGGGGCGGGCTAGGATGGTTCATGCTCTGTCACTAAGTGGGAGAGCTGCAAGCATGTTACCTCTGTGGTGGAAGAGCTAATGATGGCAAGAGGCAGAGCCAGTGACATTATCCCAGTCTTCTTCTAAGCTCCATGATAGTCCAGCACACAGGCAGAGCTTTACACATCCCCGATAGAAAAATGTAGGAGGATATATGCAGCTCTGCTTGAGGGGAAAACTGACAGCTAAGAAAAATGTTAACTTCTCTTTATTTTAAACTGCCTATTATTTAATTAGCCTATGCCCAACAAACATATGAGCTTTACAATTAAATGCAGTACAGCGGTTCTTTAAGTTTCCCCTTACAAGGTTTTTTTACTTCTTGAATGACTTATAAGCAAAATATGTTTCCTTTGTTATAAAGTGCATAGAGATAGTCACTCTGTTCTAATGAGTTGGTCTTACTGCCCAAGACTTCCCTTCCACCTGCTAGACAAGAAATATAAGCTCACATGGTTTGGGGGTAGTGTAATGTGTCAACAATGAAAAAAGTAACTACAGCAAATCATTTAATGTAATAATCGGCAGCTTCCATGTTATTGCACTGAAAAAGAAGTAATTCTCATATAGGCACCTGTGGCTTACACAGAGCTCAATGTAAGAGGTACTGCGTGTACTGGAAGCGGTTAGAAAAGCAATCAATGATACCACTACTAAAGCAGATCATATATATGTCATCATATATGTACAGGCATAACATTTTTTCATTTGGCTACAGCTTTCCTATACCTTTTTTCCACGCTATATTATAAAAACATCCATATTAAAATACACGTGTATGTGTGTGTATGAATATGTTTATGGTTCTGAAGAGTGAGGTAGCCATGAGTGTCCAGTAATCTAGATGAATAATCAGAGTATTGCAGTATATAGTGATACCTTTTTTATTGGACAAATATATATATATATATATATATATATATATATATATATATATATATATATATATATATATAATCAGCCCCACGCTGATGAGAGACAGTAACCTTGAAACAGCTGTACATGGGTAGGATTCCTGGCTTGTGTATAATCCATCCTGAGCTTTGCAAAAAAGCTGTGTAATACAGCGGACATAAGCTTAAAGGAAGCCATGTTTAAAATGGTTTGCGAGAGCGAAGCCTTTGTGGGCACATTTGCATGTCACCGACCAAGCTCCCAGAATGTAATAACTGTACTTCTCGTAATTCTGAGTAGGAAGCAGGTTGTTTAGCTTGTTTTTGACATTCAAATGTGAACATAAATGTACTATTTATATACAATAGATTGATAGACAGACAGACAGACTGACTGACAGATAGATATATTTATGTGTGTGAATATATATGTATATTTTATTTTATTTATTTATATGTGTGTAGCAGAGGGGTGTCTAAGTAATTTTTGCCAAATCCGGCCCTGGTCATGACGGTATACATTTAATTATTTATATTGCTCTTTTTTTGTGCTATGTATATATCATACAAGGTAGGTACCTTGCAGTGTGGTGCAGTCAGTACTTACATTAGTTTTGCTATAGTGATCCAGTATTGAAGGGAAGAGTGGGAGGATCAGAGTGAATCCTAACAAGTCAATGAGCAGGGCCAGGAACACCACTCTGGTCACTCTGTTAGACCGCTGGTCCTCTGGCTGGGTCTCTGCAGTCCCCATCGTCCCTCTGTCTGTCTCCAGATCCTATATACTGAATAAAGCAACACTCGTGAGCTCCTTTAAACACTCACCTCCCACACACCACAAACAAAGACAGCCAATAGTGCTGATTCACACCGGTACTTCAGGCTACATTCCCATTAAGCAATAACCTGTGTGATGAGGTAACATGGAAGCCCCTAATCAGGAGGCATCTTCTAGGTTCAGGCTTCCTTTTGAAATTCAACACTTTGTACTTTGAGGAACATGCAAACCTGGTGAGACTTGTGGAGTTGTGAAAGCATCTAAACCGTTTGTAACTGCCGCTTAAAATTAGTTTTTTTTCTAATATATTTTCAAGAAATGCACTTATAATAAGCAAAATGTTTGCAAAATAAATAAATAAACAAACATAACCTTGTAAAATGCCACAGTCAAAGTTACAAATATGGTAAAATTTTATACGAAAAAATTACAACTGCTTTATGTAGTTTGCAATTTACCTGTCAGTCTGCCTTTCTGATCCACCCACTGAAGGCTCTCCCTCTCTCTACATATATATATATATTTAAAAAATACATAAAATCTAAATATTTATATATATATATATATATATATATATATATATATATACACACACATATATACAAATAAATAGTAATATATATATATCACATATATAGTTGTTAACAACTGGGCTTGCCAAAATCCGTTGGTAATGCAATGGGGAAACGGCCAGGCAAGGAGCAGTCATCCCTACGACCCACTTAGGCAGGGAGCGACAAAGGCGCTCCCTGCTCTGGTGGAGATGAGCGCCGTAGGCGTTCATCCCTACGACCCCGCACCACTTTATTATCATACCTACGACCGGGCCGGACTACAAAAACATACACAAGCGCCACCATTTTACACCACTAACTTGCACATACTAACATTCACATTACAAAATGCGGAACTACACAGCTACACAAACGGTTTAGCCTCGCGCACGCAGCCTATTTACTCTACACACTGCACACATTGCTGACACTTACACCTCAGGTCACCAACAATGCAAATCTACATTATATGCTGCAGGAACATCAAAACAGATTGTTAACTCTGCAGCACATTCCTTGCTGCATATATTAATTACAAATAGGTAAAGTATATTAATTTATGATTTAATTAATTATCATAAAAAATTATCATATACAGAAAACTTTAAAAAACACCACAACACACGATCGCAATAAACGCCAAAGGCGCTCACAGCGAGGCTCACAATCAGCGACAAAAGTACTCACACAACCAAAACACTTAATTTGTGTGACAGACACCATTCATTGACTTACAATTCTATTGCCGTCATTTTTTGATGGCCAATTCGTTAGTATATATATATATATATATATATGAAGAGTGAGGTAGCCGTGAATGTCCAGTAATCCAGATGAATAATCAGAGTATTGCAGTATATAGTGATACCTTTTTTATTGGACAAACATATTCATAGGTTTCATGACGAGCTTTCGAGAGCGTTCCTCTCTTTGTCGAGTATCACTATATACTGCAATACTCTGATTATTCATCTATATATATATATATATATATATATATACACACTATGTTATTTTGTAATGTGTAAGCCACATTGTCAGTGAATGGGTGCATGCGCAGTACACTGCTCAGCATTTCTCACCACCGCCATTAACGCAGCAACAGAGACACAGCACCCTGAGAGACTGCAACAGGAGAGACTGGAGAGAGATAGAGACAGACACAAGACAGAGAGAGAGGACAGAGAGACAGAAACACACATAGGAGAGAGAGACAGGGGAGAAAGACAGGACAGAGAGAAAGAGTCAGGACAAAGAGAGAGACAGGACAGAGAGAGACACAGGACAAAGAGAGAGACACACAGGGGAGGGAGACAGGGCAGAGAGAGAGACAGGACAGGGCAGAGAGAGAGACAGGACAGAGAGAGAGAGAGACAGGACAGAGAGAGAGAGAGAGAGAGACAGGACAGAGAGAGAGAGGACAGAGAGAGAGAGAGACAGGACAGAGAGAGAGAGACAGGACAGAGAGAGAGAGACAGGACAGAGAGAGAGAGACAGGACAGAGAGAGAGAGAGAGACAGGGCAGAGAGAGAGGACAGAGACAGAAACACACACAGGAGAGAGAGAGAGAGAGAGAGAGAGAGAGAGAGACGGGAGAAAGACAGGACAGAGAGAAAAAGTTAGGACAAAGAGAGTGACAGGACAGAGAGAGACACACAGGGGAGGGAGAGAGAGAGAGACAGGGCAGAAAGAGAGAGAGACAGGGCAGAGAGAGAGAGAGAGAGAGAGACAGGGCAGAGAGAGAGAGAGAGAGAGAGACAGGGCAGAGAGAGAGAGAGACAGGGCAGAGAGAGAGAGAGAGAGACAGGGCAGAGAGAGAGAGAGAGAGACAGGGCAGAGAGAGAGAGAGAGACAGGGCAGAGAGAGAGAGAGACAGGGCAGAGAGAGAGAGAGAGAGACAGGGCAGAGAGAGAGAGAGAGAGAGAGAGACAGGGCAGAGAGAGAGAGAGAGAGAGACAGGGCAGAGAGAGAGAGAGAGAGAGACAGGGCAGAGAGAGAGAGAGACAGGGCAGAGAGAGAGAGAGAGAGAGAGACAGGGCAGAGAGAGAGAGAGACAGGGCAGAGAGAGAGCGACAGGGCAAAGAGAGAGCGACAGGGCAAAGAGAGAGCGACAGGGCAAAGAGAGAGCGACAGGGCAAAGAGAGAGCGACAGGACAGAGAGAGAGCGACAGGACAGAGAGAGAGCGACAGGACAGAGAGAGAGAGCGACAGGACAGAGAGAGAGCGACAGGACAGAGAGAGAGAGCGACAGGACAGAGAGAGAGCGACAGGACAGAGAGAGAGCGACAGGACAGAGAGAGAGCGACAGGACAGAGAGAGAGCGACAGGACAGAGAGAGAGCGACAGGACAGAGAGAGAGCGACAGGACAGAGAGAGAGACAGGACAGAGAGAGAGACAGGACAGAGAGAGAGACAGGTCAGAGAGAGAGACAGGACAGAGATAGAGAGACAGGACAGAGATAGAGAGACAAGACAGAGATAGAGAGACAAGACAGAGATAGAGAGACAGGACAGAGATAGAGAGACAGGACAGAGAGAGAGAGAGAGAGGACAGAGAGAGAGAGAGACAGGACAGAGAGAGAGAGAGACAGGACAGAGAGAGAGAGAGAGAGAGGACAGAGAGAGAGAGAGACAGGACAGAGAGAAAGAGACAGGACAGAAAGAGACAGGACACGGAGAGACACACACACACACACAGGGGAGAGAGACAAACACACAGGGGAGAGAGACAGCACAGAGAGTGAGACAGGACAGTTACACTGCAGCATTATAGGACTTTTTTGCCATGAAAACTTTGTAATCTAACGTTTAGAAATCCTGTGTGCCATCATCACACCCTTAATATTTTATTTCTCTTTTATGAAAAAATGCTGCTCTGTGAACGCTTTTATTTCTGTAAAGTGACAATACAATGACAGGCCAAATTGGTTATTTAAATAATTAGTTAATTTTATGATGTTTAATCCTGATGCCGAGGATGATTTGAATTTTGTATATAGTAAAGTGCTGTGACAGGGTTTTAATGAATACTGAACAAGGTCAATTGACTTGATGTAACTTCACTGTATTCACTAAGCTACATTCACAATTTTCTCATTGACCACTAGCAACGCTATATATTATTTTCACTAATTGCGTATTCACGGAGGGCAGTGTAAGAGGCAAAACAGACCTAGCAAGGGGTCCGTTTATGGGCCTGGTCAGTACTGGGATGGGAGATCACCTAGGAATACCAGGAGCTGTATGCTGTGGCCCACTGGAGGAGGAACTGGCAACCCACTCCAACATCTCTGCCATGAATGCCAAGTGGATCAGCATGAACATGAACATTAAGAGGTTCTGGTGTGTTACGGTCCATGCTCTGCTTAATGGGATCCTGCTAACAATAATCTATAGCAAAGTGTTCTAATAGTGAACGACATTATAATGAGGAAGATAGGTAAATATGGTGACGTTTGCTGCAGGGGTAATTATCAGTGGTGGAGGTATTGCTGGTGCAGTAGGTATAAAACACCAGGGTCCGGTAGGAGGCGCCGGAAGTGATGCACACGCCAGAGTGAGACTGCCGTGTCAGTTTGCAGGGGAGCAGTTTCCAGAGAGACGTGCTTATCTCCTGCTAGGAGAAATCATGCCAGTGACTGAGTAATGCCTGGCAGCCAGGGAGCCCCGGAATAGCTTGATATGCGAACAACCATCCAAGTAAGAGGCCCAGGTTACCCCCTCCCAGGACAGACCCCCCTGGACTTATAGAAAAGAAGTAAAGTGGCAACTAATTTCGGGTGAGTCGGAATAAAGATTGCTGCGGTACAGCATCGCGGCGGGAAAACCCCGCGAAATTGACAGCGTCAGCTGGAACAGAGATGCTGGAGCAGAGATACTGGGAAAACCGCCTATGCCCAGCCCGATACAGTGAGGCTTAGAAACAGCTACCCGGCAAGGTTACACTAAATTAGAACAGCTAGCACTGCTGGTTAAAATCAATACTCACCTTCCACTTCACATCGTGAGTGTCCCTGGGAGTCAGTGCTGCAGGTGCGGTGGAGTGGAGCCGAGAGAGGTGTGTGGAGTGCGGTGCGCTGGGTCTGTCCTGTCCTGGAGGAAGGGTAAGTGGCTTAGCTGTGGCTGATACAGCTTTCTCTTCCCTTACATGATGGTACACAGATAACATACGTGGAGTCTCTGGAGAATTAGAACTGGCTTACTAACCTTAAGGAACAGTGAAATAACTATCTCTGAAATTTCACAAATATAATATCAAAGCAACAGATAGAAATACCAGCTAACATATAAGTGCAATACTCTCTGAAAATAAGTAAGAAACCCCTACTCTCCTTAAAGACATACCTCTAGAACATTAGTACATAATAGTACATAAGAAAAGAACTCTTTACCCCTGCCTGAAAATATACAACCACAAGAGAAGATAAAGGCGAAGATAAAGGGGAAAAAAAAAAAAGGAAAAAAGAGAGGGGAGAAAATAAGAAAGGGGTGTCCCAAGAAAGTCGTAAAGGATAAATAAGGAAGAATATAAAAGGTCTAACCATGTCAAATAAAAAAAGTAATACAGTTAATAAAACAAGACCAAAGGAGAAAATAAAAGACTCAACAAAACAAACAAACTTTTTCTCTCCAAGAAATAAAGGTACTAGTGCAGATTCCTCAAATGTAGACATTAGTCTAGACTGCACAGAAAACCAGACCCCGGAAAGGTCTCCTCAGGGAAATCTGGAAGAGAATCCCATTCAAGTAGAGGAAGTACTTACATGCTCTATGTTAAAGTCCATTTTAAAAGAATTTCAAGTTAATTTGACAAAAGACCTATCAAAACAAATGTCCGAAATTACCGAATCTATTAACAACATAACTCAAAGAATTGAAGCTAATGAAAATGTTTGTGATAAAATTATAACGGACAATAATGCTCTTTTCAATTATTTAACTGCTCTTGAAAATAAAAATGAGGAACTTTCCATTAAAATTAACAACCTTGAAAATCGATCCAGAAAGAATAATTTGCGTCTGAGGGGGATACCGGAGGTAATCCAAGGAGAAGACCTGGAGTCATATGTCGAAGGACTGTTTAACTATCTGGTACCAGAGATGCAGAAAGACCATTGGAAAATGGACGAATTACACAGACTTCCTCTGGCTAAAGCAATGGACAAATCCACCCCTAGAGACATTATAATAAGATTACATTACTTATCATCAAAAGAAATGGTTTTAAAAAATGCTTTCTTAAAGAAACAGCTAGTACATCCATATGAAAACATTAAGATATTTCAAGACTTATCAGCATATACGCTGGGGAAAAGAAGGGAATTTATACAAATAACTAGAACACTTAGGCAAAAAGAAATTAGATACAAATGGGCTCAGCCTGCAGGCTTATCAATCTATAAAGACCTAAAATGGGTAAAAATAAATTCAGTTCAAGAGGCTATAGAAACACTAAAAGAATGGGATATACAGATAGAGAGTAATATAGCCGCTGAAAAAAAAATTGGAACTGATAGCAGGAAATTTAGACTGGAAAAAATATAAGAAATAATCTCTGGAAACTGTAGAATAGGGATAAGGGTACGCGATAAATGTGGGAACATTGAGGTAAAATGAAATGTATAGAGAAAAGTATGTTACTCCTAGTTCAGTAGCAAGATGAAGGGGGATAGGTAAATACTCACCAACACAAAGATTTTCATAAGATGATTATAATTAGATGGTCACAATGATAATAGAAGTATGTTTTGCACAAGTATTTTGTTTTTGCTTTCCCCTGTGAAGAATTACGATTAGGTGGTGTAAGACAAAATTAGAAACTTTAGCACATTCTATATGAAGAATAGAACTTTAATTTAGCAATAAGGTGAAAGGTGACAGGTATATAATTATTAATACAAAACAGATTATAAAGATGAATATAGTTAAATGGTCGTAATTACACAAGGATTTTTTTTTTTTTTTTTTTTTTTTTTTTTTCCTTTTTTTATTCAAACGTAAAGTATAACTACTTTGTGAGTTTAAGATTAAAATTAGAAATATTAGTATATCACTCAAAATATAATAGATAGACAGGGTAAACAAGCTCACTTTTTACCGTCATGTAAGTAAAACAATTGAAGTAGTAGAGCGTAGGAATATGATTAGAGTTAGACACACTCACTAGGTTAGAACCCCCGTAAGTAATCGCTTCTAGAACGGAAATTATAATTAACACTATACTTACCAGAAAAGATAAACAAGGTGAAAAATAGAGTTATATGTGGAAAATCTTAGCGGTATCTATAAAACATATCACCCGCTGGATGCTATCTTCCTCGGACAGTTGGAAGGCAATAAAGACAGACCTGCCATTAGCCGAAAGGTCAATATTTTGAATCAGTTAGATATGATTATATAAAAGGGGAGCTATGCTCAAATACAAATCGGCAAATCTAAAGCTTACAGCTGAGGAGATCTCCCTTCTTGACTGCCCGAGGAACAAAGACATCCATTTTAAGGGGGGTATGCAGCGAATGTACCATATTTCCACATATTTTTTGTTATATGTTCCTGAAAACCTTATTTACATATATGTACCCTAGACCTGACCCCCTCGCTCAGAAATAGAGCGACATATTTCACTTCCTAATATCTATGCGTCTTGTAAAATATCAGCTGACATTTTCTCTTAATTTGCAGCTGGTTTTTAAAATTATTCTGACGGTTTTGTGGGTCTATTCTTTAATATATGTGTTTCTTTTTTTTTTTTTTTTTTTTTTTTTTTTCCTCTCCTTCCTTCTCTCGAGTCTTGGAGACAATCAGGGAATACCTTATACAGCTATTTTGGTATTTTCTTCTCTTGTTAAAGTAAAATGCAAATAAAAATAATTTCACATAATGTTAATGGTCTTAATTCTCCAACAAAAAGAAAAACTGCCTTTCTAGAGTACAACAAATTAAATGCTGAAATTTTATGTTTACAAGAAACTCACTTAAAACAAGAAAATCTAAAATATATGAAAAACACAAAATTTACAACTAGAATAGACTCTACCTTTAGGAAAAAATCAAAAGGGGTTTCCATCTTATTTAAAAATAGCCTGAAAATATTAGAAGAAGGCAGTAAGATCGACCCAGAGGGTAGATTTATAATATGGACTGGACGGATTGATGGGTTTTTAACAACACTTGTTAATGCTTATTTGCCAAATAAAGGTCAAATAGGGTTCCTTAAAAACCTTCTTAAGGAGATTAACAGAATTAAAGGAGGCGGGTTAATATTCTGTGGCGATTTTAATATGATATTGGATGACAATTTAGATAAACAATCAGTTGGAGTTAACAAAGTAGCAGCCCAAACAAATTGTACCTCAAAAGCATTTCGCAAAATCAAAGAGGATAATAACTTGATTGATCCATGGAGGATCTTACATCCTGGAGTACGTGAATACACCCACTTCTCTTACCGACATAATTCATTCTCTAGAATCGATTATATATTGACCGATCTCCCAACCCTAAAAATAATTAAAAAGATAAATATCCGACCTACCCCGTGGTCAGACCACTCTCTAAATGAATTAAGTATACAAGACCTAAACACAAATAACCAAAGGAAAAAGAGGAGTTGGAAGATGGACTCCTGGCTCTTAAAAGATGAAGAATTTGTTACATATCTGAAAAAAGAAACTTTGGAATTTCTTAAAATCAATAAGCCATCTGTTAATTCAGATATAACCCTATGGTGTACGTATAAAGCATACATGAGGGGTATATTTATTGCAAAAGCAGCCAGAGTGCAAAGGCTAAGAGGTAAGTCCTTAAGGACCCTATATCTGGAACTAAATAGGAGGAAGGATATCTTTAGGGAGACACCAAATAATGAAAATAGTAAAGCAATAAAAGACATAAACACCCAAATACAAAAAATTCTTCAGCTTCAATCAGATAAAATATTATGGAAATTTCAACAGACACAATTTTTCGAAGGGGGCAAATCAGGTAAATTTTTGGCTAACAAATTGAAGAAACAGCATATTAAAAATAATATTGAAAAAATTTTAGATCAAAACAACATCCTTCAATCTCACCCGGATAAGATAGGAAATATATTCCAGGATTATTATAGTAATCTATATAATTTAGAGAAAGACCATCAAGTAGCTAAACCGGGAATAGAAGAGATTAAACAATACCTAGATAAGATAAAATTCCCTAAAGTATCGGAAGAACAGCTTAGCTTTCTGAATAAACAAATAGAAAGTATAGAGATAACTGAAATTGTGTCCAAAAGTAAAAAGAATAAAACACCCGGGGTAGACGGGTTTAATAATTTATTTTATCGATTCCTTAGCAAAGAACTGAATAGTACCTTATGTAATCTCTTTAACGAGATAAAACGGGAAGGAGTGATACCAGCAGAACTAACAGAAATAAAAATAGTCAATATATTGAAACAAGGAAAAAACCCTGAAGAGTATAAAAATTACCGCCCAATTTCTCTAATCAACGTTGATATTAAAATTTACTCTAAAGTGCTGGCAAATAGATTAAGCAAGATTATATCCAGCTTAATAAAACCAGATCAAACAGGATTTATTCCAAACAGACAAGCGTCAGATAACACCAGACGTTTGTTGGACATCTTGACTTACACGAAGAAAAAGAAGATCCCCTCCCTGACCCTGTCATTAGATGCAGAGAAAGCTTTTGACAGAGTCAGGTGGGACTTCTTGGAAGGCGTTCTGGAGAGATTTGGTCTGGAAAGCTTTGCATCATCAGCAGTAAAAGCCCTCTATTTAAATACCATCGCACATATCTCATCCTCACAATTTAGCTCGGGAAAATTTTTAATAACTAATGGTACTCGTCAGGGATG
This sequence comes from Discoglossus pictus, assembly GCA_027410445.1. Lineage (NCBI taxonomy): Eukaryota > Metazoa > Chordata > Amphibia > Anura > Alytidae > Discoglossus > Discoglossus pictus. The sequence goes on from CM050163.1 coordinate 44,935,731, forward strand.
CCCATTATCTCCCTTGCTTTTTATCTTATTTCTTGAACCCTTACTGATAACTATCAGAGAATCATCAGAAATTAAAGGTATTGAGATAGGACAGGAAGAATATAAGATAATGGCTTATGCAGACGATATTATAATAACGATAACAAACCCTGAACACTCTTGTAGAGCTCTGCAGACTGTTCTTGAGGAATATGGCAAATTCTCTTATTTCAAAATTAACCAACAGAAAACGGAAGTACTGACCTGTAACATACCATTAGAAGAAAAAAATAGGCTAGTGAATTCATACTCTTATTGTTGGAACTCTTTCCATATAGTACACCTGGGGGTAAGATTCCCAGGTCATACAAAAAATATCTTTAAAGATAATTATAATGAAATATTGAAAAAAATCAGAAAACTGTTGAATGACTGGAGACCTTTACAGTTATCATGGTTATCCAGGATAAATGCAGTTAATATGAGCGTAATCCCTAAAATCACTTATATAATGAGATGTCTTCCAGGTAAAATACCGGCTTATTATATAAAAATAATTCAAGAAACACTAGATGATTTTATATATCAGGGGAAAAAACCAAGGGTTAAAAAATCTATAATATATAAGAAACTTGAGAAAGGGGGATTAAGCTCCCCTTCTGTTAAGGAGTTAAGTAAAAAAATTATACTTACACAAGCAGCTGGATATAACTACACACAAAACATTCCAAGATGGTTAACAATAGAGGAATCCTTATTGGGCAGATCACCCATAAAAAATTTACTATGGAGTGCTAGGTACAAACAGAAGTGGAGTTCAGAATTACCTCCTAACATTAAGTATATTATTAAAGTATGGCACAAAAATAAAACTGAACTTTCTCTGGTTCAGTCCCCTTCTTTGGCAGCACCAATAGAGTTTCTTAATAATAACTCGAATAGATTATTTATATCCTTACTAAAATCATATAATATTAGAATAGTGGGGGATCTATACGAAAAAGGAAATCTATTGGAACTGAAAAGAATTAAAGAGAAATTTAAATTACATAATATAACGTGGTTAGAGTATGAAGGATTACAAAGGAACCTTAGTATATTGGGATATAAGATTATTAACATGAATAAAATGTGGAAAATGGAAGAATACCTAATCAAAGGTGAATCGCTACATATAATTTCCAAATTCAGTAATATTATCGACGAAAATACTCCCTTTGATAAAAGTTTGGGAATATTAGCCTGGGAAGCTGACCTGAAAATTACATTATCAGAAGAAGACTGGACTAAAATTTTTAGTACAGTTAAGAACTCATCAATCAACTCCTCATATAATGAAATGATAGTAAAATTAATTCACAGATGGTACTATGTTCCCAACAAATTAAAAAAAATATATAGTAATTTAGATGGTCTATGTTGGAAACAATGTGGACTACCAGGTACAACTTTCCACATGTGGTGGGACTGTAAAAAAATTAAAATATTTTGGTTGAGGGTAAGCAAAGAAATATCGGCTCTTATTGGCAAACACATTTCCTCTAACCCTCTAATATTCATTTTACATTCTCAAATGGAAACTTTTTCTGTGGGGGAAATATATTTAATATCACACATATGCCTAGTTGCCAAATGGTTACTCTTGAAATATTGGAAACAACCTCAGGTCCCCTCTTGGAAAGAACTAGAGAACACCATCACATACAACAGGGAAATGATGAGAACAAGAATGTCCGATAATGCACGAGATAATATTCCTAAGGCTACCCGTCTAATAAAATGGCAGCTCTGGGACCAACATCTGGCATTAAGCCAGAGAGTAGGTTGAGATGAAGTTCCCTTAGCAGTGTCTCTTTGACGGTCTCCCTTTTTTTTTTTTTTTTTTTTTCCCGTTTTTTTTTCTTTTTCTTCTTTCTTTTTTTGCTTTTCTTCGTTGTTTCTTCTTTTGCTTTTGTAGATCTTAACAACGTAACTGTAACTTGATGGACAACAAGGAAGTTTTGATAATAAGATCTTGTTCTGTCATATCTTTGTATTGTTCGTTAATTGTTTTCTTTCTATATGTTGTAAACGTATCATTTGTTCAAAGACATATTTATATGAAAAAAGAAAATGAATAAAAAATTTAAAAAAAAAAAAAAAAAAAAAAAAAAAAAAAAAATTAAAAAAAAAAAAAAAAAAAAAAAAAAAAAAACACCAGGGTCCAAAGCAGGGTAGGGGCCCTGTGTTATCTGCATTGCTCTTACCTTATTAGAGAAAGACAATTATCTTTAGAGAAAGGTGATCTCATCAACCTATGGATGATCTGACCATCACTATAATATTTGTCAGTGTGCGTCACGTTACGATGTCGGTCACGTTGTTGCGGCTTATAAGGCTGCAAAGCGAGGCAAGCAGTGGAGGCACTCAGGACTTAGGCTGTAATGAGCTGCCAATTTTTTTGTACCTGGCCCTCCATTCACGTTCTCCATAACTTTATCACTATAATAGTTGTCTGTTTCCGTAACGCTTACGATGTTGGTCCCAGTTTGTGGCCCCAATTGCGCTCATTGCACTGTGAGCCCCGCGGGACTTAGGCTGCAATGAGTGCCAAAGGCGCTCATTGCACTGCGAGCCGCGCATAGCGAGTAGTTGTGGCACTCGCGACTTACGACCCGTATGTCTTAGGACCGGAACCCGTACACTATGCGCCTCACAAAAAAACAACTTTAATGCCCGAACCACGGAACTGGAAAGACCTGAGAAAAAAACAAATATGCCTCAAATTAACTTCCACACTCACACACAGCACAGTGGGAGAGCCAGGGAGCCTGTGAGTCAGGTTGCAAATTATTTTGAACCATATTTGCCCTTTTTTCAGGAACGAAAATCAACGACAAAAAAAAATGGCTGCCGAAAAAAACCAACAAAAAAAATGTGGCCATAGGACGTAAAACTAGCCCGAAGGCATTAAAAATTGCTCCGAGGGCCCATAACCTCGTATTTTTGGAAAAACAACATTGCTAGAATTTTACTCCTGTCATTTTTGAAGGGCAATTTTCTAGTGTACATATAATTTCTAGAGCAGTTTTAATCAAACCTAAGTGATTGTTGTATTTGTCTTGTTGACCTTGGCAGGCAGAAACCACTATTCCCAGCCATGAGTCTTATCCATTCCTGACCTTTCTTAGAGAGATCTGAAAAGGAGTATTAGGAGCCTATCAGAGTATTGTAGTATTTCAGTACATGAAGGACAAACTCTCATGGGGATATCAGTGTTTTGTTGAATTATGTTGTTCCATTTTGTATTAAAACAAGAAAATGAGTCCAGATGGGTCTTTTCTGTGAAATGTAGTGATTCTAGCAGTCTGTCTAGTTATAGGAGCACCGCAGAGCTTGAACACATCACTACTGGTCCACTTTTTGAGCAAATGCTTGCTGTGTGTATCTAAACCGAGCACTCTCTTTGCGTCTCTCTCTAGCACTGTCTCTCTGCTCTGAACTCTCTGACAACACTCTGTATCTGTTTCTGCAGTCCTGTTGTGTCTCTGTAGACCACTCTCACTCTACTCAGCATGGTTCCTCTCCCAGTACTGTGTCTCAATACCCCGCACTCTGTGTCTCAATACCCCGCACTCTGTGTCTCAATACCCCGCACTCTGTGTCTCAATACCCCGCACTCTGTGTCTCAATACCCCGCACTCTGTGTCTCAATACCCCGCACTCTGTGTCTCAATACCCCGCACTTTGTGTCCCAATACCCCGAACTCTTTTTGTCTCTCTGCCCTGCACTTCCTCTGTGTGTGTCTCTCTGTGCTCTCTCTCTCATAGCATTGTGTATCTCTCTGCCCTGTACTCCCTCTGTGTCTCTCTCATAGCACTATATGTCTCTCTGCCCTGCACTCTCTCTCATAGCACTAAATGTCTCTCTGCCCTGCACTCTCTCTCATAGCACTATATGTCTCTCTCCCTGCACTCTCTCTCATAGCACTATATGTCTCTCTCCCTGCACTCTCTCTCATAGCACTATATGTCTCTCTCCCTGCACTCTCTCTCATAGCACTATATGTCTCTCTCCCTGCACTCTCTCATAGCACTATATGTCTCTCTGCCCTGCACTCTCTCATAGCACTATATGTCTCTCTCCCTGCACTCTCTCTCATAGCACTATATGTCTCTCTCCCTGCACTCTCTCTCACAGCACTATATGTATCTCTGCCCTGCACTCTCTCTCATAGCACTATATGTCTCTCTCCCTGCACTCTCTCTCATAGCACTATATGTCTCTCTCCCTGCACTCTCTCTCATAGCACTATATGTCTCTCTCCCTGCACTCTCTCTCATAGCACTATATGTCTCTCTGCCCTGCACTCTCTCTCATAGCATTATATATCTCTCTGCCCTGCACTCTCTCTCATAGCACTATATGTCTCTCTCCCTGCACTCTCTCTCATAGCACTATATGTCTCTCTCCCTGCACTCTCTCTCATAGCACTATATGTATCTCTGCCCTGCACTCTCTCTCATAGCACTATATGTCTCTCTCCCTGCACTCTCTCTCATAGCACTATATGTCTCTCTCCCTGCACTCTCTCTCATAGCACTATATGTCTCTCTCCCTGCACTCTCTCTCATAGCACTATATGTCTCTCTCCCTGCACTCTCTCATAGCACTATATGTCTCTCTGCCCTGCACTCTCTCATAGCACTATATGTCTCTCTCCCTGCACTCTCTCTCATAGCACTATATGTCTCTCTCCCTGCACTCTCTCTCATAGCACTATATGTATCTCTGCCCTGCACTCTCTCTCATAGCACTATATGTCTCTCTCCCTGCACTCTCTCTCATAGCACTATATGTCTCTCTCCCTGCACTCTCTCTCATAGCACTATATGTCTCTCTCCCTGCACTCTGTCATAGCACTATATGTCTCTCTGCCCTGCACTCTCTCATAGCACTATATGTCTCTCTGCCCTGCACTCTCTCTCATAGCACAATATGTCTCTCTACCCTGCACTCTCTATCATAGCACTATATGTCTCTCTGCCTTGCACTCTCTCTCTCATAGCACTATATGTCTCTCTCCCTGCACTCTCTCTCATAGCTCTATATGTCTCTCTGCCCTGCACGCTCTCTCATAGCACTATATGTCTCTCTCCCTACACTCTCTCTCATAGCACTATGTGTCTCTGCCCTGCACTCTCTCTCTCATAGCACTAAATGTCTCTCTCCCTGCACTCTCTCATAGCACTATATGTCTCTCTGCCCTGCACTCTCTCATAGCACTAAATGTCTCTCTGCCCTGCACTCTCTCTCATAGCACTATAAGTCTCTCTGCCCTGCACTCTCTCTCATAGCACTAAATGTCTCTCTCCCTGCACTCTCTCTCATAGCACTATATGTCTCTCTGCCCTGCACTCTCTCATAGCACTAAATGTCTCTCTGCCCTGCACTCTCTCTCATAGCACTATAAGTCTCTCTCCCTGCACTCTCTCTCATAGCACTATATGTCTCTCTGCCCTGCACTCTCTCTCATAGCACTATATGTCTCTCTGCCCTGCACTCTCTCTCATAGCACTATATGTCTCTCTCCCTGCACTCTCTCTCAAAGCACAATATGTCTCTCTCCCTGCACTCTCATAGCACTATATGTCTCTCTACCTGCACTCTCTCTCTCATAGCACTATATGTCTCTCTGCCCTGCACTCGCTCATAGCACTATATGTCTCTCTGCCCCGCACTCTCTCTCATAGCACTATATGTCTCTCTCCCTGCACTCTCTCTCATAGCACTATGTCTCTCTCCCTGCACTCGCTCTCATAGCACTATATGTCTCTCTGCCCTGCACTCTCTCTCATAGCACTATATGTCTCTCTGCCTTGCACTCTCTCTCATAGCACTATATGTCTCTCTCTCTGCACTCTCTCTCATAGCACTATATGTCTCTCTGCCCTGCACTCTCTCTCATAGCACTATATGTCTCTCTCCCTGCACTCTCTCTCATAGTACTATATGTCTCTCTCCCTGCACTCTCTCTCATAGCACTATATGTCTCTCTGCCTTGCACTCTCTCTCATAGCACTATATGTCTCTCTCCCTGCACTCTCTCTCATAGCACTATATGTCTCTCTCCCTGCACTCTCTCTCATAGCTCTATATGTCTCTCTGCCCTGCACTCTCTCATAGCACTATATGTCTCTCTCCCTGCACTCTCTCTCATAGCACTATATGTCTCTCTCCCTGCACTCTCTCTCATAGCTCTATATGTCTCTCTGCCCTGCACTCTCTCTCATAGCACTATATGTCTCTCTCCCTACACTCTCTCTCGTAGCACTATATGTCTCTCTGCCCTGCACTCTCTCTCGTAGCACTATATGTCTCTCTGCCTTGCACTCTCTCTCATAGCACTATATGTCTCTCTGCCCTGCACTCTCTCTCATAGCACTATATGTCTCTCTCCCTGCACTCTCTCTCTCATAGCACTATATGTCTCTCTGCCCTGCACTCACTCTCATAGCACTATATGTCTCTCTGCCCCGCACTCTCTCTCATAGCACTATATGTCTCTCTCCCTGCACTCTCTCTCATAGCACTATGTCTCTCTCCCTGCACTCGCTCTCATAGCACTATATGTCTCTCTGCCCTGCACTCTCTCTCATAGCACTATATGTCTCTCTCCCTGCACTCTCTCTCATAGCACTATATGTCTCTCTCCCTGCACTCTCTCATAGCACTATATGTCTCTCTGCCCTGCACTCTCTCATAGCACTATATGTCTCTCTGCCCTGCACTCTCTCTCATAGCACTATAAGTCTCTCTCCCTGCACTCTCTCTCATAGCACTATATGTCTCTCTGCCCTGCACTCTCTCATAGCACTATATGTCTCTCTCCCTGCACTCTCGCTCATAGCACTATGTCTCTCTCCCTGCACTCGCTCTCATAGCACTATATGTCTCTCTCCCTGCACTCTCTCTCATAGCACTATATGTCTCTCTCCCTGCACTCTCTCTCATAGCACTATAAGTCTCTCTCCCTGCACTCTCTCTCATAGCACTATATGTCTCTCCCTTCACTCTCTCTCATAGCACTATATGTCTCTCTCCCTGCACTCTCTCATAGCACTATATGTCTCTCTCCCTGCACTCTCTCTCATAGCACTATAAGTCTCTCTCCCTGCACTCTCTCATAGCACTATATGTCTCTCTCCCTGCACTCTCTCTCATAGCACTATATGTCTCTCTGCCCTGCACTCTCTCTCATAGCACTATATGTCTCTCTCCCTGCACTCTCTCTCTCATAGCACTATATGTCTCTCTGCCCTGCAATCTCTCTCATAGCACTATATGTCTCTCTGCCCTGCACTCTCTCATAGCTTTGTATGTCTCTCTGCCCTGCACTCTCTCTCATAGCACTATATGTCTCTCTCCCTGCACTCTCTCTCTCATAGCACTATATGTCTCTCTCTCTGCACTCTCTCTCATAGCACTATATGTCTCTCTCCCTGCACTCTCTCTCATAGCACTATATGTCTCTCTCCCTGCACTCTCTCTCATAGCACTATATGTCTCTCCCTTCACTCTCTCTCATAGCACTATATGTCTCTCTCCCTGCACTCTCTCATAGCACTATATGTCTCTCTCCCTGCACTCTCTCTCATAGCACTATAAGTCTCTCTCCCTGCACTCTCTCATAGCACTATATGTCTCTCTCCCTGCACTCTCTCTCATAGCACTATATGTCTCTCTGCCCTGCACTCTCTCTCATAGCACTATATGTCTCTCTCCCTGCACTCTCTCTCTCATAGCACTATATGTCTCTCTGCCCTGCAATCTCTCTCATAGCACTATATATGTCTCTCTGCCCTGCACTCTCTCATAGCTTTGTATGTCTCTCTGCCCTGCACTCTCTCTCATAGCACTATATGTCTCTCTCCCTGCACTCTCTCTCTCATAGCACTATATGTCTCTCTGCCCTGCACTCTCTCTCATAGCACTATATGTCTCTCTGCCCCGCACTCTCTCTCATAGCACTATATATGTCTCTCTGCCCTGCACTCTCTCTCATAGCACTATATGTCTCTCTCCCTGCACTCTCTCTCATAGCTCTATATGTCTCTCTCCCTGCACTCTCTCTCATAGCTCTATATGTCTCTCTCCCTGCACTCTCTCTCATAGCACTAAATGTCTCTCTGCCCTGCACTCTCTCTCATAGCACTATATGTCTCTCTGCCCTGCACTCTCTCTCATAGCACTATATGTCTCTCTGCCCTGCACTCTCTCTCATAGCACTATATGTCTCTCTCCCTGCACTCTCTCATAGCACTATATGTCTCTCTGCCCTGCACTCTCTCTCATAGCACTATATGTCTCTCTGCCCTGCACTCTCTCTCATAGCACTATATGTCTCTCTGCCCTGCACTCTCTCTCATAGCACTATATGTCTCTCTGCCCTGCACTCTCTCATAGCACTATATGTCTCTCTCCCTGCACTCTCGCTCATAGCACTATATGTCTCTCTCCCTGCACTCTCTCTCATAGCACTATATGTCTCTCTCCCTGCACTCTCTCTCATAGCACTATATGTCTCTCTCCCTGCACTCTCTCTCATAGCACTATAAGTCTCTCTGCCCTGCACTCTCTCTCATAGCACTATATGTCTCTCTCCCTGCACTCTCTCTCTCATAGCACTATATGTCTCTCTCCCTGCACTCTCTCTCTCATAGCACTATATGTCTCTCTGCCCCGCACTCTCTCTCATAGCACTATATGTCTCTCTCCCTGCACTCTCTCTCATAGCACTATATGTCTCTCTGCCCTGCACTCTCTCTCATAGCACTATATGTCTCTCTCCCTGCACTCTCTCTCATAGCACTATGTCTCTCTCCCTGCACTCGCTCTCATAGCACTATATGTCTCTCTGCCCTGCACTCTCTCTCATAGCACTATATGTCTCTCTCCCTGCACTCTCTCTCATAGCACTATGTGTCTCTCTACCCTGCACTCTCTCATAGCACTATATGTCTCTCTGCCCTGCACTCTCTCATAGCACTATATGTCTCTCTGCCCTGCACTCTCTCATAGCACTATATGTCTCTCTGCCCTGCACTCTCTCTCATAGCACTATATGTCTCTCTCCCTGCACTCTCTCTCATAGCACTATATGTCTCTCTGCCCTGCACTCTCTCTCATAGCACTATGTGTCTCTGCCCTGCACTCTCTCTCTCTCATAGCACTATATGTCTCTCTCCCTGCACTCTCTCTCATAGCACTATGTGTCTCTGCCCTGCACTCTCTCTCTCTCATAGCACTAAATGTCTCTCTCCCTGCACTCTCTCATAGCACTATATGTCTCTCTCCCTGCACTCTCTCTCATAGCACTATATGTCTCTCTGCCCTGCACTCTCTCATAGCACTATATGTCTCTCTGCCCTGCACTCTCTATCATAGCACTATATGTCTCTCTCCCTGCACTCTCTCTCTCATAGCACTATATGTCTCTCTGCCCTGCAATCTCTCTCATAGCACTATATGTCTCTCTGCCCTGCACTCTCTCATAGCTTTGTATGTCTCTCTGCCTTGTACTTCCTCTGTATGTCTCTCTCTCATAGCACTGTATGTCTCTCTCTCTCATAGCACTATATGTCTCTCTGCCCTGCACTCTCTCATAACACTATATGTATCTCTGCCCTGCACTCTCTCATAGCTCTGTATGTCTCTCTGCCTTGTACTTCCTTGGTGTGTCTCTCTCATAGCACTGTATGTCTCTCTCTCCCAGCAGTCTCTCTGACTCACATTGCACTCTCCAGTTTTCTATTTCCTCCTGTCTTGTTACAACTCCTTGAAAGTTTCCAGTAGCAGCACAGCATCCTCTTCCTCCAGCCCTGCCCTCCCCCTCACTCCCCTCCCACTCTCCTCACCTCCCCTTATCATTATTACTGCCCCTTATTATCTATCTCTGCCCCCCTCTTGCCCACTCCCTGTATCTGGCAGTGTCCCCCCTCTTGGCTCTCCCCCAGTCCTTACCCAGTTGCTCTTCCTGCTGTCTCAGGTCCTAGCAGGGCTGGCCTTGCTCCCAGGTCCTGGCAGGGCGGGGCTTGCTCCTCCTCCTCTCTGTGCATCATGTGTCATCCTGCTCTCATTCACCTAAGAGCTGTTACATGAGCCAGGGAAGCAGGGTCACCTTTCCATGATATAAATATGTATATTATGTATGTTCTGTGCCTGTGAATCATTTTTTTACTGATTACCACAATCCTCAAATGTCCTAATTAATGTGTGGTTTTTATTTCCACTATAGTGATGTTAATGTTTTTTTTCTAGTTATCTAAGTACTATTATATTAATAAGATTTTAAAAAATACCATTGGCAAGGATGTTTGTCATAGGACATTTCACTTTTTTTTTCCCTTATAATCTAAATATTTTCCAACCTGCCTGAAATCATTGTAGGTAAAATAAGGAAAACAAATAATCCGAGGCTTTCGTTTTTTGCTATTGTATTAAATTTTGTTTTAATGACAACGTCGTTGTACCCAATAGGATTAGGAATCTGAAAAGTGCGTCAGAACCGTGGATTCAGATAAGATCTATATTCACTTCTGATGAAAATAAATAGTACACTTGACAAGAGAATTAAGGCCCCATAGCATAACCCTCCCCCTCAAGCTACAGTCTAACATATAATCCCTGTAAAATCAAAGTTATCTAAATATATGATTTTCTCTAAAATTGCTTTTATTTTGCATATCTGCTAATATTATGTAATACTTCACAAATATGGGAAGTTTTTCCAAACTGCAGTACAATAGTCTTATACGTTGGTTTTATATAAAAGAGCACACATAGAAGATTATGTATCTCCTTGAGCTTTAGCAACATCTATTCTCCATAATATAAACCTGTATGGAACGTCTAGTTGGCTAGTAACTGTTTCATGTTTGCAGGGACAGGAAGCCACCATTAGAAAAACATAACTGCATGTGGACCATGGGTACCTATACTTCTGAGTCAAGTTTTTGATTGGCTCCAGTGATCATGAGCCAATCAAAATTCAACTAAATGTTTGCAGTTAAATTAATTATCTATGTTCTAGAGCCGCTCAGATCACCGCCTCCTCCAACATCTTGTAGGTTAAGGTAAGATCTCCCTATCTGATCCTACAATATTTTGGGTAAACACTTGCCTCCCCATCATAATGTGAGAACAATGGAGGGTCAAACTCTTGTTTTCCCATAAATTGCCTTCAAGTCAGATCAGCAATGTAGATATCATTAATATGAGCCATGTCAAACTAGGGATATAATGGCCTTTTTGTTGCTAAGCATATATGACTCACGAATGCTCTATAACAGGCCCCATGCTCGTAAACTTATTCTGTACATCACCTACCCAACAAGAAAAAGGAACCCATAAAGTAACACTCAAGAGACATTAGAGTGGTATAAATAACAAGTCACAGCTTTATTGAATGAACTAATACATAAGTGATGCTTACCCACACCAAAAAAATGGTGCTTGGCTCCAACCCCAAGCCCGGGTCTAACCAGAACATCTCCAACTGGTACCACGTGCCCAGGGAAGCTCACCTGAACCGAATATATAAAGAATAAATTCATAACCCCTTTTAACCTATCCATCATAACTCGGCAAGCACCACGCAACCAGACCGTATGACTAAATATGGGACCTTCCACTAATTAGGGCCTGAGATATACCGTCAACTAAACCCAGTATGATAACACTAATGCCAACATCTGTGAAATGCACCCCATCCTGCTAATAAAGCCTATACCCATCCATTACCTCCAATGTACGGTGTCTGATAGATACACCCCCAAACCCCCTGACAAAACGAACCATAATTTTATTAGTTTTCTCCCTAACTCTATCCAGCCTAACTATACCCTCAGCCCACCTCTATTCTCAGGGTAATCGCTGACCAGATTAAAAACAGCTCTGGATATAATTCACTAAACCTATTAAGATCCCTTTTTATCAATCAGATCAGATACTTGAAACTGCGCCCAGATGCCAGATCATTTCCCCTTTTTTTTATTTTTATGTATTTGGTGGTAGAAATGAACTGGCATAACAAATAACATTTAACAATACCTGATGCCATCTATGCCCTTTTATGCCAAACCAAAGCAGCTTGACAAACCTCCTGGAGCAGCCCAGCTATATTTCATCATCCCTGACTGCTGCTGCTCTTTTGCCCAATATACTTAAGAGTGGCCAATAAACCAAAGGTGAAAAAAAAAAAACGGTTTACATCAGTAGATGCAATTGCATGTAGGATCTAAATTAACTAATTTGATTTCCCACCTCCCAATTCGTTTTACCACCTCCACCCCTAACCCCAGCCTCACCTCCTCTTTTGCAGCCCCAATCTGAATTGAGTGTGTCAATCCCGCCCCTTACAAACCCAAACTGCAGAACGAAAAATCTGCAGGAAACGTGATAAAGGCGACTGATCCCAATGTAGTAGCAGAGGGCCTACAATATCAGGGTGAGCCTGCAAGTATTCTGCCATATATATGCAAGAACAAATGAAATGGTCAATGGGATACAAAATAATGACCACTCCTTTCTCCTCCTGATTTGTTTTTGACCGTCTAATCGTAAGCGAAAGGCAATTTCTACATCAGCCACCTGAATCCCACCCATCACTCTGCGAAATGCGCCCAAAGGGAAGGCCAGCTTAAACAGTAAAATATAAATGAGACCAATATAAATTATGCAACACTTGTACACTTTTTTCAGAAAAGCAAAAGAAACAGGCCTTTGGCAAACCTTCTTCTTAACTTGACCTTGATTCAAACCTGTTAAAGTTTGAACATTTTTGCCAACTCTGCAATATAAAAAGGAAGGCAAGAGCAGATAAGTTGCAGCCCAAGGCAGATGGGTGGTGCCTTGAGAGTGCGCCTGTAACATAAAGTGTAACAAAATAAGTCCTACTCAGGATCCAATGCACTCTCACTACGATCAAATTCATACCAATCATTTCAAATGTGAATGCACAATGCCCAGGTACTAGGTACTAATGATCTCTGAATCTATTGTTTCAGATCAGGAATCCTAGAGACTAAAGATGGGCTGGGCAAGGCGTGCCATATTCATCTGCCACTAGTGCCGCTGTTTGAAAACCTTGCCCCTGCAGGCAGGAAAGAGCATTAACGATTATATTCATTTACAGCCTCCAAATACCCATCATAAACTGTATATCCCAAACTTAGGTATAGAGGGTGATCACTAGAAAAAGTGTTGTATACATAACACAGAAGTAGAAGAGAAAGAACAGCACACAAGAAAAACTAGTAATTCACTATTTATAGCGTATAAGGCAGTATCTGTAGTGGAGTTGATAAATAAACAAATAAATAAAGACTAGCCGGAGGAGATTATAAAACTCTAAGAGATGAGCTTGTTAAAAAGCCATTCTCTAGACTCAGAACAAGACGTAGTGCACTTCCAGTTGGTACCCATTGGTGCAGTCACCATAAGTTTTGCCCCCATATGGTTAATGTACAAAAAGTACAAGATAGAATGGGTAAAATCCACAAAGGCATTTACAGTTGTAGCACATAGGGGGTTGTATATTGTTTAGAATGCGGCTGCAAAAAGAAATACATTGGAATGACAACCCATGAACTCAAACAGGGACTGGGGGAACAGCTAGGCAGTATCAGACACAGTAAAAATGATAATGATGAGGGAAATACACCTACAACAGTGGCCAGTGATTCTGGGTGTTACAGTAAGTGACACTGGGCATCAGAAAGGGAGACATTATTACTGAGAGCTGAGTGTGAGTGGATTGTCCTGATGGAAACAATAATACCAAGAGGACTCAGTGAGACCATCAATTTTATAGTATATTTATGGGTATCCATGTACCCCAGCTCCATAATAATAACTTGGTGATTATATGAATTAAAGAACATTCATATAATTATTTATATAGAGGTTATCTCCCATTCCTTCCCCAGGATGCTCATAAAATTTGATATAGCATTGGAAATGGAACAGCATCTAATTCCTTCTTATTTTTTTCTGGGAATACAAACTGTGTTATAAACTGTATTTAACAGTAGTCAAATCATGCTCTATCATGGCATCAATGTTTATATGATAAGTATTTTTTTTCCTGGAAAACTAAATATATTCATTATCGAAAAGAAACTTCAGATCCTACTGATTATTCTTTTTGAGATATTTATAACCACTATATGATTTACATTATTGATTTATGTTTTTTGTTCTCAGGTGAATTACACATTTAATTTAGTTACCCCTGTAAACAATGATATTTTGATTTCTTATAATGTAACATTGGCTAATATATGTTTTACAAGAACTACTTGTATATGATTATACTTTATGATGTATTCAAGTATGTCATTTATGTATTTTCCATTATCAAATTAGCTCCTAATTTTAGGTAATATTTATCACTATGTTGTTATCATTCTTTTGGAACTTACAAAGGATGTGTATAATAGGGACTGCACAGTCACACAGCATAGTACCATTTGGCTTACAGGTTTATAACCATATTTTACTATGCATATATACACTCATCTTGATTTTCTTTTTTAGTTATGAGGCGCTCTTTACCGTAATATTATACTGTGTAATACCATTTTGTAGGATGCATTTATTTATGTGGTTACTTCTGCTTTTCACTATAATGACCTTTAATGAGTTACACACACACATATATTAATTATGATTTGTTTGATTTGATTAGACACCCCTCCCCCCTTGCCCAGAAGCAAATACCTTGCATAATTTAGTGCAACCACAGCTCTCCAGAAATGTTAACACTCCTCTCATGCACACAGCTTTCACCAATGTATGACTTTTTTTCAGATTTATTGTGCTTTTAGTCAGACTAAAAGTTTTCAAACATATATATTTTTTCCATTGTGTAGTGGTCCTTTAAGCTGTTGTTCTCTTGCAGCATACAGGGCAGGGAAGTGTTAACACAAAGCATGCCAGGCGACCTGGTTATGGGCTTAGGAGCCAAAAAAAATCTGGGGGGATAAAGTTTAAAGACACAAAATTCACCTCTACTACCATGACAGGCAGCAGGGGCGGATCTACCGCCAGTGCACCCGCTGCAATGTATACATATATGTAAATATATATAAATAAATATATATATATATATATATATATATATAACTTCAACTTATGTATAGGTTTGTATATATATATATATATATATATATATATATATATTTTTTTTTTTTTTTTAATTATGGGTCAAAGCTTTCATGGGAAAGACATACTTCTGCATAGACCTATAATGGACAATTCTGGTAATGTATGATTAAGTTTAATTTTCATATTTTTTGTGTCCTATGTCCCCCCCATCCCCTCAATTCCTACGCTCCTGGACCTGGCAGTCAAGTAAAGATTTGAGAAAATGAAGAATAATATGGAATAAGGTTTTCCTTACAAGAATAGGGGTGTGATATTCGTTCATATATCAATGTTGTATGTAATCTGTATATACCGCCTTCCCCAATGTAAGCTATTCAAACAAAACAGAGAACATCTCTTGTAAATAGATCTTGTTCTGGTAATCAAGTGTTAATACCCTTAACTCCCACTTAGATTGTAAACTCTTACTAGAGAATGGCCATCAACACTTTCTGTACCAGTGTGTATACTTTTGTGATGTCTGTATTCACTGTATTTCCTGCACATAGCGCTATAGAATATGTTGATGCTTTATAAATAAATCAAGATATTAATATTAATAATAATAACAAAGAGAATTGTAAGGAGGATACTGTAAGCTAACAGTGTCTTATTTAATATATTAATCAATTTCTTACATCTACTTGCATCTGGATTTTCTTAATAAACTTATTGAATGTCCATTTAAGTTACGGTGTGTTTTATTTATATATGTGTTAGTGTTCTTTACAGTGCTGCAATGAGTTAATATAAATCCTTAGTAATAATTTCCTATGAGTGAGAACATTACAGCCCAAGATCTAATGTTACAGATATGTAGCACCAAGGTGTAAAACCTAAGGAATGTTTCTTACTGTCCCATCCTTCAGTTCAACATAAATTAATTGTATATTAGAGATGTACTTAATTGAAACCATATATTAAATCCTGTACATTTACAGGGTATTTGCCACATTCCTGTGGTGTGTATAAATGCACTGCTCAGACTATGGGTACTTCAGTTCAGAAAAGCTAAGGTGCTGTTACGACAACTCAAAGAAATGAGGAGCACTTCATTCTCTAAGAAGACCCTGACAGTGAACGAGTCCACTAGGATGCGTGTTCAGAGCCCATCTCCTTCTAGGGGTGAAAGCCGTTCTTTCTCCTCTGAAGTCCACTCTTCATCATCCAACAGCCGTGGTCGAGAAGGGTTTGTAGAGGGTGCCACAAAAGCCCATATCTATCGACCCAATGAGAAGGAAGAGCTCCAAGAGTTGAACAGTCGGTTTGCAGGTTACATTGACAAGGTGCGTTCTTTGGAACAAAAAAATAAGGCCCTTCGGGATGAGTTAGAGGAGCTGAACCTCCGTCTGAAGGAGAAGGGCCCCTGCATAGCCGATGAATATGAGAAGGAGTTCAAGTCTCTCAAAGATCTGATTGAGAAGTTAACCCAAGAGAAAGGATTGGCTGACATTGAGAGGGGGAACTTAGAAGAAGAGATTGAAATCTGGAACGTGAAGACTGAAGAAGAGCTGTCTCTAAAAGGTGAGGAACAGAAAAGAATAAACTTAGTGGCAGTGGTGTATTTCAGTTTTTTGTTGCGTTAGACCCTGTAGAGCTCAGTGCAAAATCTTGACATCCTCTGGAGATGGGCACTCCTAGGCTCCTTCCTAACCCTGCCAATGAGAATCTGACTGTGTTCATATGCTTTGTCAAACTTGGTTCTAGAGGGTCAGATCCAGGCAAAACCAAGTAAAAGTTTAGGACATGTAAGAATGACTTATACAAGTACTAAAATCCTGTATTTACAGTATGGTAAATGGGCAAAATGTTTTCATACATCTACAATTAACTGAAAACAGCCTTTAATTTATTATATATTATATTCGCTGCTTGGATACTACATTACTGTGTTCAGGCCCTAATATGTTTACTTAAATGTAGACACCTAGATTTGACAGCAGTTAGGAAACAAAAAGACCCATCTGGTCGGCCTACCTAAAAGATTGTACTCACAGACAGAACACAAGAAATAACACAGCATTACACAATACTCACAGACAGAACACAAGAAATAACACTGCATTACACAATACTCACAGACAGAACACAAGGAATAACACAGCATTACACAATACTCACAGACAGAACACAAGAAATAACACTGCATTACACAATACTCACAGACAGAACACAAGAAATAACATAGCATTACACAATACTCACAGACAGAACACAAGAAATAACACAGCATTACACAATACTCACAGACAGAACACAAGAAATAACACAGCATTACACAATACTCACAGACAGAACACAAGAAATAACACTGCATTACACAATACTCACAGACAGAACACAAGAAATAACACTGCATTACACAATACTCACAGACAGAACACAAGAAATAACACAGCATTACACAATACTCACAGACAGAACACAAGAAATAACACAGCATTACACAATACTCACAGACAGAACACAAGAAATAACACTGCATTACACAATACTCACAGACAGAACACAAGGAATAACACAGCATTACACAATACTCACAGACAGAACACAAGAAATACCAGCATTACACAATACTCACAGACATAATACAAAAATAACACTGCTTTACACAGTACTCACTGCAGATCTCAATAAATTATATCACAACTTTACATATTCAGTAAATGAAGGAAATTACACTAAAGTAAAGGAAAGAGTCTGAGATCATGTGACTTCCCACAGCATTGCAGACTTCAGGTGATAACTGAGCATGTCTGTAAATCCCCGGGCAAAAAAAGAAACAATGTATAAGATATGCTAATTATCCCTGTGAATGTCTGGGGGTGTCAACATTGAGAGAACACTATTTGCAAAAGCAAGAAAATCAGCAAACTTCAGGCTAACAATTTAACTGTTTACTTTGGATTTTTTTCATGCAAAATTTCTTTTTCAGACACTATAAATTCTCCTCTATCAGATGCATTAATAACCCAGCTCACTTTCATATACCTTTAACTGGAAGGGGTTGAGTCAAACATAGTTACTGGTAGGTTGAGACACTAGAATCAGTTAGCTGTGTTTATTACTTAGAGGACAAATGGCAATAACATTTAACACTGTGGTTTTATGATCACTTCCCCTTTCAATCATTTAACAGATATGGAAAATGTGAAGAACAATTCCTTCTTGAACATGAACCTAAAAGTGTTTTATAGAAATTCTTATGTTGATGAGTGTAATTGTTTTATAGGGAATTACATCTTAGACTCCTAGTCTGTCTGTAGCTTGTTTTTTATCATATGGAGCCTTACTCTTTATTCAGTGCTATTGTCTATTGTGCTACTTGGAAAAGACTTGTCACCAGAAGTAAATAGAAATCTTATCTGAATCCACTGTTCCTCCCATATCTTAAGCTTTCTAGTCTCTTTAAGAACAAATACAAGGATATATGCCCCCCTTTAAAATGTTGGGAGGTATGCACATGACAACATATCAGGTGGAGCATGAACTCCACAACATAACAGCAAGGACATGTGAAATGTTTCACTGTGGAAATGAGGCTGTAATAATATCTGTCCCACCAATAAATGACATCCCCATGCAGGCAAAGAGAAAATGCTTTTTCTGTTTTTGAATTATTCTTCCCTACTGATCAGTTGAATCAGTAGTAGATTTAAGGGCCACTATAGTTCTATCATTAAAATATGCTTTTTGTATATACTTGATTACAGGAAATATTTTTTTTAGAAAACAAAATACACAAATACAGCCCTTAACAATCCGACAAAGCCCACTAGCAAACCATTTTCAATATATAATTATCAATGACATCTCCAAACCTGCAATGATAACCATAACCCTCAATTCCCTGCCTGTCTACGTAGATACACAGATATGGACCAGAAAGGGAATAACTAGAATTCATGACTGTATGAGAATAAATTAATTTAAATCTTTCTCTGACCTTCAGGAGACACTGAAATAGAATGTTTCCAATATTATCAGGTCAAACGTTTACATTGAAAATAAGTTTTATAATTTAGGGGTACTGTTTGCTATGGATTTCAAAAAAAGAATGTGTTAACAATCTACATGTACAAACAGGTATAAACCTTACCTATGACATACTAAATCTATGAAATCCAGAACTACTCTCAAACTGTATTGGGAAAAGATCATAATTCAGCAATTTTAGATGAAACATGGTCCATTATTTTAGAACAAAAGGCACACATTTTGGGGGAATATGTTTTATAGCTTAAAAGTCTTCATAGGGCATATAGAAAACTGAATATCCTGTGTTTTTCCCACATAACTTCTCAGTAAATAGTATTCCCACTGTAGCTAAGGATTCTGGGTTGTGACATGCAAATGAGGCACAGGGCCACTTACTTGTTTAGGATTATGGGCCCTGCTCTTAGGCAAGCTTCAGATAGATAGGGTTGGGGTACAGTGCCAGGAACCCACTTATAGACTGTAGTTTAAATCCTAATATGGGGCTCATCATTGTGAGGTTGGTTCAACAGGAGTATGGAGTATTTACAATGGGAGTGATGGAGATCTCTTTAATTTACACACTCTCTTGATTAAGAAACTGCAGAATCAACTGGGAAAGGAAATTGGAGCCATACGGTGAAGAATAATTCAATCTAAAAGTTAAAATGTAAAGTTTGCATCTAATTTCTGTCTAAAAAACATTTTACTAATTTTCAAGTTTAGTTATTCAAAGACATAGACAGATATTGACTACATTGGCCCTTTAATTAATGTCTGGACTTCATTCTCTGTTGTGGCACACATATTATATAAAATGTCTTCCTATTTTGACAGAGGAGGCCGAGAAGATCCTGAGAGAATTCCGTCAGGATGTTGATGATGCCACCGTACAAAAGTTGGACTTGGAAAGACGGATCGAGCAGTTGGTGGATGAAATTGAGTTCCTCAAGAAGCTCCATGATGAAGAAGTTGCTGATCTACTGAAGCAGATCGAGGAGTCGAAGATCAATGTTGAACTGGAGAGCAGTCGCCCTGACCTGGCAGCTGCCTTGAGGGCTCTGCGCGTCCAAATCGAGCAGGCAGCCACCAAAAATATCCAAGAGGCCGAAAAGTGGTACAAGACCAAGTTCAACTCTTTGAAGGGACAAGTCAACAAGAATGAGGAGAGGATCAGGAACGTCCGAGAAGATGTCAGCAGGTACACCTCCCAGGTGTCAGACCTGCAGAGTCAGATAGATGCCTTGAGGGCCAGGAACGCTGCCCTGGAGAAGCAACTTGAAGATATGGAAGCCCAACATTTGGAAGAAGTGGTTGCACTGCAAAATGTCATTGACCAGCTGGAAGCACAACTACTGGACACCAAGTCAGATTTAGGCCGCTACCTACAAGATTACCAGGATCTGCTCAATATCAAACTGAAACTGGATGCAGAGATTGCAGTTTACAGAAAATTGCTGGAAGGAGAAGAACAAAGGCTTGGTATGACAGGAGAAAGTGAGGGTGAGTCTTAAATACAAATTAAGTAATGTAGAAATGCATAAAATTATTTCACAATAAAAGTTAAAAGAGAGTTTTATTTTTCCCCAGGAGCAGGGCTTGCAATTATCCTTGCAAGTTACCTTCTTCATAGCATGTGCAAGGGGAAGATAGTAGGCGTAAAAGATAAATTTCCCCTTAAAGAGATATGGAAGGTTTCTGGGCTTTTAGAAATATTGTGAAGATGGTCAGTGATTGGCTAATATGAGGCACTGCACATCCAGTACAATTGTACTGTGTCTTCTTAAGCTCTTTGAATGAATGAGCTCCCTGTGAATTCCTTAACTATGTTTGATACCGCCTCTTCCACTAGGATATCATTCCTCTAATCTTTTACCCTTTCTTTGAAGTATTAATTTGTACATTACCACCTTCCAAATTCAAAAAATGATATCTTATTGTTGTATTCCTCTTTTTCTTCCCTATACTAGATCCAATAGATTTGTAGTTTTTCTATCATATCTCGACAACCCTTCTGTCCTTTAGTCTATAATATTCAGGTCATGAAGTCTATGTTTACACGCTTCAGAGCATGCATCATTTTAGTCACGCTCTTTTGAAAAAAATCTGCTAATATCCTTTTAGAGATCTGGTCTCCAGAAGTGGACATAATGTATTAGGTGATGTCTGACTCTGGTTCTGCTACTGATTCATCTTCTTTTCCTTTAAAGCTCGAGGTGACAACTCTGAGGTGCAAGTGTCTGTAACCCAGAAGGTGGAAACCAACATAACATCTCGTAGACAACTCAACTGAGAAGAAACATGGAAGTCACCCCAGCAATACCAGCCTCTCTGCTTCTCCTTAATTCTATGCAATAATTAACCTTTCCTCCAAATGGTAATACTCAATTACCAATGTCTTTTGCCCAGACCCTCTAGGGAAGATTACACTGAAATAAATACAATAAAGACATTCTAAGTTTCCTATTGACCCATTAACAATCATATTTTAACCATTATATATTTTCTTCATGATGAACAAAAGCACTGAAGACTTTGAAACATAATTACACTCCTGGAGTATGACCCCGGTAAGGCCAATTTTAGTAATACCGCCTAGATACATTTTTGAACATAAAGAAACAGCAGTAAAGCAGAAATATATATATATATATATATATATATATATATATATATATATATATATATATATAATACTCCACTGGTCACATTCACAGTGTGTAGAATGGAGTGGAGCAATGGAAACTCACTGCAGTTGTTAAACCTGTAACTTTACATTTTTTAACACTTTTTTTTTCTTTCTTTAACGATCTTACCAACCACAAGTACACAATGCTTAAAAACGTTTTAGTTGGTTGAATCAGAAAGTGACAGAAAAAGACTGGTAATAAACAGAGAACACATATTTTATTAGTTATTATATGAAATAAATATTTATGGGGCAACCATTGCTTTGCTTCTTTAGCTGGTTTCTCAATGATCGGGCAGCTCGTATACTCATAAGATATCCATTTATTCTAATGAAAACACTGGCATTATAAAATTCCAAGTCTAGCAGCTTCTAGAAATCAATGCATTCAAGGTATCAAGGTCTTCTCTTACTTGTAGAAACAGATGAACAAAAATAAAAATGGTAGCTCCCACTCCTGCCCAACTTCTAGAATCTATGGAGTCTGCATGCGACCAGTCTTACTATTAAATGTCACAGTAACATACTGCCTTTCCTTTTCATGTCTGATTATTTAGAAATAACTATTTTCAAAGTTTAAAAAAAAGACATTTATTAGTCAAGTATGTACCAAACTAATCTTATCAGCAGCTGTGCAAGTCATGGACATAAGCATTTTGAAGAAGGCTGAATCTTGAAGTCTCTGTTTAGGAGTTCATTAATCCATTTTGTGTTTGTTACATCACGTCCTAAACAGTAGAGGTGTGTTTGTACTTATCAGTGGATAGAGGGGACAGGCAGAAGTCTAAAACATTTGTTGGATAACTGGATAAGATCGAAATTGACTCCGTACCCCTTTTCACCTTAATGGCGCAAGAACAGACATCTTGTATCAACCACAAATCCAGAAACGTAAACACTTCTCTCATATGCACAAAGTGTTAATGATCTTGCAGGGAAACATAATTTAATTTTTTCTAATTGAAAACTAGATATGTGATCGTTTTCCAAATTTAAGCTATATTTGTCAAGAAAGATAACCTTCCGTATATGCCATGTAAATGAAAATGTAAAAATTGTACTCCGTTACGTGGTATAAAGGCCAAGGACATTATCGTAGTATAGTACATTAGTTAAAATACTTCAAATTCCATACAGAAAAATTAATGTTTTATACAAATAACTTCTTTCTTTTTCCTGCATGGTTCTGTGCTCCGAACGTTCCTTTTCGATTATATTTACTCTTTATTTAGAAGGCACCTGCATTTTCTTTTTACAAGGATCTAGAAAATCAAGACGTTATTCTATTGTATGACACAGTCTTTGTATTACTATATACTTTTATCATTTGTTTTAACTCTTTACTACAGTCACCCAACTATTTGAAGCAAAGGTCCCCATTCTAAAGAGCTTATAATGTTGTGCTTATTGTGCACCAAATGCCCTTGCTCTATGTAAATGGCTCTTTGGATCTTCCGCAGAGGTGGGTACGTTTGGTCCTGGAGGGCCACACACAACTGGATTTGATGATATCCCTGTTGCGCACAGGTGAGTCAATCACTTCTTCGGTCATCCTGATCGACTCATCTGTGCACAGAAAGGATATCTTCAAATCCAGTCGTGTGTGGCCCTCCAGGACCGACCTTGCCCAACCCAGATCTGTGTAAATTTTCCAGCTCACAATCGTATTGGACTATATCTACTAAAGTGTGGTGTATTGATGAACTATGCCGCAAATTATAATACAGGGAAAGAGGCATTTTTCAACATGTCATCCTTTAGTACATTTGTGAAAAATAACTCTTATCAAAACTGGAAAATCATTTGCACAATTGCCAGTTTTTAATAAAACAATCTATATAAACAAGGTTTGCTGTATAAGATATTAAAATATGATTGAAGCATGAAATGTCTGTGTTGTGGTCTGTCTAAAATCACCTTTCATGAAAATATATTGCTTTTCAATTATTATTTTTTCTATTACTATTCTTTGTTTGTGCTATACCAACATATTCCATAGTGCTAAAAGGGAACTAGAACATCCCATCTCTCTACTTGTGGGGATGGTGGTCTGAGCTGCCTAGCTAACATGATGCACAGGTTTTTAGATAACCGAACTAAAAAAATAAAAATAAACAACATCTGGGATCGAGCAGTTCCATGGGAAGAGCGTGACACACATTGGTTAATTCCATTTTTTTGGGGGGGTTCAATTCTATTATTTTAGGCAGCAAGCCATGCCACTCAACATTCATTTAAAATATAGAATTTATAACATGGTTGAAAAATACCGGGTCCATATGAAGACAGACATATCCCATCAACACTTTTATGCATGGTCTCAAAATATGACCAGCTGACCAATTGGAAATCTAAATGCTAGATCTACAGTATCCCATGTTAAAGGATATAGTATACCTACAACTGTGATCATCAGTCACAGGTTGTTACGGAAAAGGCGTAAATAATATAACCAGACTACTTAAATCAGACATTATAGGTGTACAGTGAAGCTACAAGCTGGGTTATACATTATCGTACTTGCCAGCATTTTTATCCAGAATGGTACGAATGAAGGAACCGGAAAAGGTCTGCATGTGAATGGGAGCTAGAAACCAAATGTGCAGGGGAAAACAAGAAAGAGTTAATGTCACATCAGCAGTAACATGGTCCCATTCACCACATCCACATGTGCCCGCAATTGCTGCTGGAAGAGATGCTTAATTGGTTGTTTCAGCATAATCACAGAAGAGCATAACGGTTAAAACCTGTATCATTATTTTTAGCAAACACACATTAGGGGCCTCATTCAAATGCGATTCGGCCAATTGAATAGGGCTCTATATAAGGACATAGCCTATTTTTTTTACAGAAGTTTTTAGTTAGTGAAGACCTTGCTTTTGGAAAGAAGTTCACCAACTAAAAACTTCTGTAAAAAAAATATGCTAAGTGCTTATATAGAGCTCCATTCAATTGGCCAAATCGCATTTGAATGAGGCCCTAGGTATGCTCCTTCTGCTTTTCATTCACCTTAGACATAGTTTAGACATGGATGATTTTTTTCAGGTAATTTACTTTGAAGATCAATTATCTAAAGCTCTCACTCAAAATGTTTAATTGCAATTATACTTTTGTATGTACCATGTCTGCATTATTTTGGTCCTTTGATGAGTCCCATTATAATTTTAAAAATAATAGAAAAAGCTAGTGTTGTAAGGAAACATTTAGGAAAGGAGACCATTTTGATTTTGGTATTATCAACAATGCATTTTATGCTAAGATTTTAAGATCGTTATGAAGTCAGGTTAAGTTTGTCCCATATTGATTTAATGGTTATGTCCCTTAATAGAAAAATCCTAGACATTGCTTATACATATTGTTTTATCTCATAGACCCATAGTCTGACTGTTAAACAAGAGACATCACATCCACTGTGTTTTAATGGTGTTAGAAATCCTATGGAGGATTTCCCAAACTTCTAAAGATAAGAAGCAGATCATTCTCCACAAGTGTTTTATGTTTTGGTGGCTGCAAAGATGAGCACCCAATGTTATGGGACATGATGACAAGGGTAGAGGACACTCCTGCCTGGTGCCCAACTGGAGAGCGGACAGTTGAAAGATTACTGGTGATGAACTCCTCCGACATGCGACTTACCAAAAGATTTTTGTTTTGGAGGAGAGCAATGACAAGTATCGGACTTTCAATATCTGAAATAAATCTTTATGCCAAGAAGGCTTTTGATATGGATAGGGGCTTTATGACAGTGCAACAATTTTTCTCAACAACAATACTGCGTATGGAGGATAATGAATGTCTAACAGAGCTTTATAAAATACTAAGTGGTCTGCTAGTATTTGTATTTAGGAGGTATCAGTATTGTGTGCTGGTCCGGTTGGGTAACAGTAATAGGCTGGTCCGGTTGGGTAACAGTATGATACATGTCACGGTGAAACTAGCAGGTAAATCTGAAGCCATCTAGGTAATAACTTAATGCAAACCATATGTGAGGATATCAGCACTTTAATGTATTCCAGACGCAAGGTGGGACACAGTATTTATCAGAAATACACTGAGGTTAAAATTAAGCGTGACATCTTGGTTTTGTGTACTATGGTATACAAAAGTCCAGTACTGCAAATCTTAGTATGCATTAGCCAAAGAAGATCTATATATACATTTAGTATAAACGTCAAACATCCTGACACCGCACTTTTACATTTCATCTCTCAGTGCTTTGGGAATAGTCTTTAAAAATAGAACAAATTATAATTGTTCATAAACATTTGTTTTGTTTCTATGTTCCCAGAAAGTGGAAACAACTTCTATATATGTCCTTTGTGATGATGTTGAAGAGTGATTGTACAATCCATCAGGCGCCACCAATGTGCTAGTGGCATTGACAACTGGATAGTTTATAACCGATGTTCGCAACATTAAACATTCACGTTACTTTCCCTTCCTCTTTCTCTTCTTCAGGGCCTTCCATTCACCCTCCTGCGTTGACAGACTATTAAACAGCTCTTTCACTTTCCTCTTCCTCTCAGCATCCCTGGGGAGATAAAGATTTGAGAGTTAGGTTTTGTAAGATGAGGGGAAGTGGTTGCATAGCCAGGTCTCCATGCTCTGCGTGACTCTTGCCATAACAAAGAGGTGAGCGCGCTTCCTGCTGTAAACTGCTAGGATTAACTGTCCAAATAAGCATCCCGTGCTGGATACAGCTATTCTAGGTCACAGTGAATCCATGAGAGGGGTTAGGACGCTAATGTTGTTGGAAACGGTTATCATTCATTAGGCTATTGCCTGGATCTGAACTTAGCACCCTAGAAGCTCGCTTCCTTTGCACACAGTATTATATTTTCTCTCTCTCTCTCATACACAGTAGTAGCAAATATTTGTCCACTTAATTATTTGCCTTATTATAAAATGCAGATTATACTTTTTAAAATTATTATATAAAGACATTGTTATAATTATTTTTCCTTAATTTCATTCAAATGAGACGCAAACACAGCCATACAGGGAATAATGAATGACAATTATAGCAGACAATGAACTAGGCTGAGAAGACACTCACTTATCCATGGTCTCTGACAGCTGCACTCTCGCCAGGAACTGGTTGTCTCTGCGGATCTCTCTAACCGCTCCTTTGAACTCTCGCTTGTGTTTGTGAATCAGTTTCTTCCGCTCTCGTTCCACTCTGTCGCAGCCTTGCTTTTTGCCAAATTCAAATCTGCAATGTGTAGATACCATGATACAGTGAGATATTTGGGCACAACATTGTTGGTTTTAACCTCATCCTCTGCATAAATGTTTTGGGCCATGTGTACTAAGGTGTGACACCTGACTTG